>VZRN01002545.1:566866-744302 GCA_013397935.1 Dasyornis broadbenti
TCCCCCTTTTCAGGGCCCCAAAAAAAAAAAAAAAAAAAAATGTGGCATCTCACTAGGCAGCAAACAGCACAAAACAGTCTGTGCAGCTGTGAGAGCTGGCTGGGGGAGGATCTGGTGTCTCCAAGGTAGTCTATTGATTTGAAGCCTGTATAAATAGAAGAATAGAAGAATGCGGGTTTGTAACTTTTAATTATCATTTCTAGAGATAATAAATAGTGAAAACACTGCAGTTTTGCAGAACTGAAAGCACACCCACTCAAAGTGGAATTTCTTGGGGAAGCTGTTTGTCTGGAATGCCACTGGAACAGCCAGAGAAATAATTACCAATTTTAAAAATTAATTTACAGTGTCTACAACAAGTTAAAAAAGTTGATATTGGTTTTGGTCCCAAGAAGTGCATATGTCTTTATATATGTAGTTTTATATGCACTTAACGTTATAGTCTAATGTCATATGTATATGATGTCTTTTGACAAATATTTGGTAATAAGTTTTAAAATCAGATTGAAATTTGAAACAAGACAGTGGTATATTATTTTTTTTATTATTGACTGATATTTTTTACCTCTTACAGTCAATTCTTTCCACTAGGCAAACAAAACAGATACTTAACCCACTGAAATCCATGGAGTTTTATGGTTGTGCCTTTTTCTCCAGTGCAGATAGTATCATCCCAAATTAGTTTTCATTCGCTGCCACCTGGTGAGCTTTTACTTACTGGTGAGAAGAAGTGCAGGATGGGTTTTTTCTTCTTTTGTTGGATGAGCAAATAAACACTTCAAGAACAATATGAGGTTTGCTTTAAAACTTGCCTTTTAGACAAATGTGTACCCCACTGAGCTTTTATACCAACATTTATTGGGAGGCAGAAGAAATCATTGCATGGCATTTCTGTCTCTGCTCATGCAGCTTCATCCCCTTTTCTAGAAGGGTCAGCCCTGTGCTCCCTTGTCTTTTGATGTGGTCAAAATTGTTTTCCCATCTTCATCTTGGAACAATCACCTGGGCTTTGAGTTCAGTACTTGTTTTCCTTTATAAATCCTTCCATGCCTAAGTTTGGGCACCTCTTGCTCCAAGGTAGCACTTTCCCAGTGCCTCCCCAGTGCATTCCCTTGGATAGGGCAGTGACCACACCCTCTCAGAGCTATATCCCTGCAGAGTTATTTGAGGCTCTGCATCTCCATCTGAACTAAAGGTGCACAAATTTTAAGCTTCCCTTCAGGAATGGGGTGGGAGGAAGAGAGTTCTTGGGACCTCTGCCACAAGGCAGTTTTATTGCATCATTAACTGAAAGCAAATTGTTTTCTTCTCATTTCTTTTGACTGATGGAGATATCCATGGATAAGTTGAATTTCTATCAGAGCTCTTTATTTTCAAACAGTTCATGTATTTTCACTTATCAATGAGCTTTTGTCCTGTTTTCTGGCCTTGTCCTAATCCACATCTACAGGCTGCTCAGGACCGGGTAGATTAGGAATTGAAAGGGTTGTTCCAGAACTCAGGAAGGCTTATTCTGGGATGAGCCAAGGGGTGGAGATGTAACAGACTCCCACCCTCTGCAGTCCAGGCAAAGTCTTTGTCCTACGCAGTGTACACAGGCACCAACCCTTGTGACATCAGAGGGAGCTTCTCCCTCCATTCCACTCTATCAGTGTGAAAGATTTGGTCAGAAAACTTTCTTTTAGGGAAACTTAGCATGCTAGTCCAAGTGTGCTGGCTCCTGCATGCATGAAGTCTGAAATCATCACTCCTTGTGCTGTTAATCAGAACGATTTTGCTGGAGCTGTTACACCCAGTGACTGTGATGATGCTATATCCAGTGAAAAGCTAAATTTCTACTTCTCCCTTAATGAAAAGCAAGCAGTGTGTAATGGCAGTATAAAAAAGTGCTGAGGGCTGCTCTTTATTCTTGCTGACTTGGGGCTTTTATGTGCAAGGCCCAGTAAAAGCTACTGACCATGGCCATGGACCCTCGTGGTCAGTTCAGCTGAGGGCCAACAGGACAACCATCAGAGGAATAACAGGGCGACAGCAAAAAAAACAAAACAAAACAAAACAAAACAAAACAAAACAAAACAAAACAAAACAAAACAAAACAAAACAAAACAAAACAAAACAAAACAAAACAAAACAAAACAAAACAAAACAAAACAAAACAAAACAAAACAAAACAAAAAAACAAACAAAAAAACAAACCAACAAAACCAAAAAAACCCAGAAGAGCTGAGAAGTCACAAAACCCAGCTGCCACCTTCTGTAAGATTTCTGTACCACAGAACAAACTCAGATCAAGCTGGATGTGTCTCTTTGTGAATAGATATGTGAAATGGGAATTTTCATGTAAATTGGTGTCAGCAGCCTTGGAAATAACCAGAGCTTGCAACAGAATGAGCTAATACCAGGTGTTTTCAAGGGAAATCAGTCTACAGATTGATGGATGAGTTTTGGGAGGATAAATTGTTAAGCCTGTGAAGATGAAAGTCTCTATTTGCACAGGTACAAAGTTTAAGTAGCTTTTTTTGATTCACAGTTTTGAACTACAAAACTGAAGCATGCATCGTGCTATGTTTAACCTAATAATCTGCTTTAAAACAAATGTGAGGCAACACCAATTAAGGCCACGGTTTTTAATGAATAGCTGCTCAGACAGGTAAAAAACCATGTAACATATTGTGCCATCCATTTTAAGTAGAACTTCACACGGCCCTTCAAAGGCAGGCTCTGCCTAACAAATGGATGGAGCCATGTATCTGTATTTTACAAGGCAAAAGGGAATAGTGTGGGCAGTGCATGATGTGTCTGTATGTGCGTGCGTGTGCGTTCTCGCAGTGTCGAAACCACCAGATTATGCTGAACTGATTAAACAAGCTTACAATTGCATTACAGCAGACACTGAGATGGGAGCCAAAATATGATTGGCAAAATATACATGACATATTGTAAAACAGATAAAATGATAACAGCTTTTTACTGAAGAGCATCTGCTATTCAGTTGGGAAATTAGGGTGGAATGCAACTGTTCTTATAAATCATAAAATGGCATTACCATCATCAAGAATTTCCTGTCATAATTTTTTAAAGTGGGATATGGCTGTTGCTCTTGCTTGTATGACAGAAAGTTAGAGACTTCAAATTTTTTTATCTGAACATGCTAGATATAAAAAATTTCTTTTACTGTCCTTTGGCATTAAGTTCTTTAAACCTTGTGCTCATTGACAAGTTTGAGGGTTAAAGCAGATTAACCAGATAAAGTGACCTGACCTTAGTGGGTTTTGAATTTGTACAGTGGAACTGCAGAAGAAAGGAGAAAATATCTGATTATTCTGATGTTAGCCAAACCTCCTTCCCTTCTTGTTGTAGAGGCTCACCATTTGTTCTGCAGGGGAGACTGCACAAACAGATTGTGTTGTTTTGTGCGTTGATCTGCTGGGATTAGACATACTCTGCCTGAACACAGTGACCTTCAGATGCTTTCATGGAAGAAGGTCTGTTTCTTAAGACAAATAATTAACCACTTCAGGATGGATGTTGCCTCACTATCTATTGAATTGCTTCCACAGGGTGTAATGACTCACTACTTAATTGCTATGTAATTTTATTATTATCTGTAAAATGGTTTTCAGAAAGGAAAGAAATACTTGCAAATGGTCTGATGTAAACTGCCCCAGCTTTGCTGACATCCAACAATCATGTACTAGGCTCCTGGTGGGTGTAAATTCATAGCTTGAAAGGGCTGTCCTGCTGTAAGTGGCCTGCCATGCAAAACACAGGAGAAAGTGTGGGACACCCAATGCTCCTTGTGATCTAACCTCTGATTGCATGGTGCCAGGCCAAACCATATCCAAATTTTGTGCTGTGCTGACATCTTTCCAGTCTATTCTGACAGTTCTACTGACTGCCAGGGCATGCAGTGGATACTCATTTTGTAGTATACCATCTGCAATCAAAATAAAACTTCATACATTTCCTCAAATACACATGTAACTGTGATCTACCTGTCCTGTCCCACACTGCACCTGCTTCAGCTTACTGGCTGTCCCGTACTGGTTAGTTGTCTTTTTTCTTCTCTCTCATAAATGGATCAGCTTAGAAAATGCCTGTGTTTATTAAGATTTTTTATTGGATCATGCAGAAAGGAGAGATTCTGCCACACAACTGGACTGATCTAACAATTCAATTTATACCAGAGGTTGATATACCCAGCCTTGGCACTGTGCTCCTACATCATGAACCATGTTAACCTTGAACTGTACTGTAGATAGGAGTCATTCTTGACTTCTCTCACAGTAATGTATAAAGATCCTGTGAATGCACAAAATGCAACTTTTTTGGCTGAAAGAACAGTTTCTTTTGTCTAGTACTTGTTAGCCTGCACGTCTGTGAAAGGTTGTTGCACTCTGCATCACCCTGTGTCAACATATGTGTTTTAAATGAATTTAGCAGATGCTGAGCAGCCAATCATTCTGACCAAGAGTCCCCCAAAACACTTCTTTCTTTTTACTGGTCTTAGATCCCACTATTTCCATAGTCAAGGCCATAGAGGTCTGCATGGGCTAGGAGAGGCCTTGTTTATTGTTATGTGAGCCTTAAAGCAAGTGAGGTCTGGCCCTTTGGTTGGACTCATCCTCAACAATAGTTGACCAGGGCAGAGATTGGTTGGAAAGCAGTGCTGCTGAAATGTATATGAGCATCTTCCCAGGCTCATGAGCCAGCCACATGCCCAGGCAGCAAAAACAGCCATCAGCATCCAGGGCTGTACCAACAGAAGAAATAAGAGATCAAGCAAAGTGATTATCCATTCTGCTTGCCACTCATTAATTAAATATCTAAATACTTTATCTAAATAAGAGATCTAAATATCTAAATACTTTTTCTAAATAAGAAAAAGATATTGACAAATTGTAGCAAATTCAGGAGAGAGCCAACAGGATGCTCCAGTTGGAAGCATTTTCCCTGTGAGGCGGTCTGAGGTACCTGGAGCTGTTCAACATGGAGGAGATATGGTTTCAGGGTGACTAATAGTTTCAGCCTTCTAGTAACTAAGAGAAGACCATTGAAAACTCAGAGCTAGGCTTTACACAGAGTGTGGTAGGATCATGAGAAAAAAACAGGCATAAAATGAAATAAGCAATTGAATATAAAGAATATAAAGATTATATGTGAGGAGGAACTTTTCCACCACAAGAACAGTTAATACATAGAGCAAGTTTCTCACAGGTTTTTCTGTCTCCATCCCCGGAGGTTTTCAAGAGTTGACGGGATAAAACCTTGAGCAACCTTTTCTGATCTCATAGCAGACCCTGCTTTGAGCATTGCATCGAGCCAGGGATCTTCTGAGGTCCTTACCAAGTCATGTTATCTGGTGACTGTATGATACTTATAGAACTGTTTAATTAAAAGCTCAGAATTTCTTCGAAACTCTTACCTGTGTCGCTGTGCTCTGAGGGCTCTTTTCCAATTTTGAAAACTCTCTCATTCTCATGACCTACTCTGCTCAATTCAACTTCTTTATAGCCTCCAAGCTTTTCAGATCCCTTCTATCAGCACCTGCTCGTCATGGTGATGAATTCACTAACTGTCCCTACTGTCCTTCAAAGACACTTGCAGGGATTGCTCAGAACTGCAGTATTTGCTAAAATCCTCTCCAGATATGCTAACTCCCACACAATTCATGGAGGTTTTGGTTAAGCTTTGCCATGTGTCCCTTCCAGGGGCAGATCCATTACATGACCTGTGAGCTATCACACTTTGAAGCAGTAATGAATTTCACCTGCCTCTGATGGAGAGCTGGAAGACTGAGGCTTAATTTAATCCCAAAATTACCTTTCAGTGCTTCATAAATTGTTCCTGTACAAACAAAAGCAAAAGTCTGTGGATTGCTTTTGTCTTATAATTTTTATTACACATTACAGAAGAGTTCAGGAACAGTCAGTAAGTTGAACTAGAACCAATTCTCATCTGTTGTTATGGTTACCAGGAGTAGAAAATAATTTCCTGTAATTTATCTTAAGATCATTTATGTCAGATACAAACACAGATTAAGCGGAATACCACGGTAATTTCTTCTTCAATTGTGTTAGGAACCATAAGACATTCATTTTTACTTCATAAATAAGGGTTACAGTATGTCATGCTCAGTCAAAGAAGATAAAATGAATCTAATTAAGTGCCATCAGAAGATCACTTTGCTGTTTTTATTGCAGCAATAAAAGTGCCCTTACCTTCTTATTCTTAGAGAAATGACAGAGATTATTATGGAAATGGGATGAGATCAAGTAAGTCTTGCTTGACCTAGACTTGGATACAACAATATCCTTGTGTCAGTGATTGTTGAAGTGAATAAGCAGTTTACGAAATCTGATGGGCTAAAGCTCATAAGAGATGCACTTCCTTTATTAGAATGAATGAAACCATATGTAAGCCTCAGACAGCACTTGTTTATTGGGTTTTATATAAACACTATCATCTTTTTATTGATCTATAGGCCTCAGTGGTGATGATGGCAAACAAGGCTTTCAGATTGATTACTGCAGGTCCCTTATGTTGATCAGTTGATGTGAGCACAAGTGAAAAGAACCATTTAGCAATAGTAGTATGTGTATACCAGTATAATGATCTAGGGGTTGCTTCAGGGAACAGAAGAGTTCTGCATGGAAAAAAAAAACAGTGGAGAGCCCTGAGAGAGCACAGGTTAAGTGAAAGGCTGTTAAAAAATATCTCAAAGATGTTTTTATCAAGTTGTCAGAGTCTTTAAAATGCCAGCGGGGAGTTTACAAAAATATAAATAACTGAGGTCTGTGAAAAGTCTGCTCTAAACCCCATGATGATTAGAGGAGTCTCAGTGCCTGTAAAGTAAAAGAAAGTCAAGGTGATATGTGGTAGCAACACCTGACCCATATGTTTGGAGATTTGATGGAGAACAAATCCAGCCTCCTATGCGCTTTTGAAAAAAACCCAACAACAACAACAACAAAAACCAAACAAAAAACCAGCAAACCCAAACAAAAAACCCAACTAAACAAAAAAAGCCTATAAACCACCAAATTCCCCCAAAACTACTCTCTGAAATGGAATTTATCTAAGCAGAGAGAAAAAAAACCCCACAAAAATATAGTGAGTCAGAGTTTCCTTCACGAACATGTAATTTCCTTTGTGTATTGGAGTTACTGTGATGTGAATCTTTGTCTAACTTAACTTTTCTGTGATGATACTTTTGGAGAGACCATTTTTGAAAATCCTTAGGACTGGTTCCACTTTAGAAAATGTCCTGTATGTTTCTGTGTGTCTGATGCTACATTTTTTGGTGCCTCCTGACTGCACTTGAAAGGGTGCCCCATGTTTTCATGTAAAGACAGCACATTTCAGCACACAGGACTAAATGTGCTCCAAGTCTTGTTTTACTTGGTAGACAGCTGTCAGTTTGAGTCGTGCCGAAAATTGCAATCGGTAGAAGGTACAGAATGCAGCTGGAACGGTAAATATGACAGAATTATTGGCATGGCAAAAACAACTAAACCCTGTGTCCCCACTAAATGATCCTGGAAACTTTCTTACTCATAATAAGTGTGCTGGTTTTGGCTGGGGCAGAGTTAATTTTTTTCACAGAGACTGGTATGGGGCTGTGTTCTGGGTTTGTGCTGAACACAGAGTTGATAATACAGAGATGTTTTTGTTATTGCTGAGCAGGGTTTACACAGAACCAAGGCCTTTTCTGCTTTTTGTAAGCAAGAAATTTGGGGGTGCATGGAAGGTTGGAAGGAGACACAGCCAGGACATGTGACCCAAAGAGATGAAAGGAACACTCCAGACCATATGGCATCATGATCAGAAGGAGGAAGGGGGAAACTTTTGGAATGATGGTGTTTGTTCTCCCAGGTCACTGTTACTGTGATGGAGCTTTTTCTTTCCTTATTAAGCTGTCTTTATCTCGACCCACAAGTTTTATACCTTTACCCTTCCTATTCTCTCCTTGACCCCGGTGGTGGAGCAGTGAGAGAGTAGCTGTGTGGGGCTTGGCTGTTGTCTGGGTGAAACCACGACAGTAAATAATCCAGTTCAACAGTTTCTTCATGCAAGGGACACTACATCTACAAGTTTATATTTTTGTATGGGCTCATGGCCCAAGTAGAGACATCTTCTCACTCAGGAGAATGCTGTCCTTGCCATTTTCACTTTAGCTGATCTAGCAGAGATGTAAAGCACCACAAAAATCCAATAATGTTAATTTATTTAATTTCCTGAGCTGGAAGTGACAAGGAGCCAAGTGCACGCTATCCTGCTCACATGAAAGCTGATTTGCAAGTTGAAAATCAAAAGTATTGCCAAGGAGACCACAACTTGCATGGAGTTAACCGATCTCAAATGAAGGCTTCTGAAATCCTTAATCTGCTTCAATAAATGACATTTCAATTCTAATACAGAATGAGGAAATCAGAAGAAATATTTAAAGGAAACACATTGCAGCTGCAATTGCTGAGCCAGATCCACTGCTATAAACACTGTTAAAGTAAATACAAGATATCATGATTAGCATCAGCTAGGAATGCCCCTTAGCACTATGCCATTAAAGTTCCTGACAGTGGGAGTTAACAAAGGCAGTTTAAAGTGTATTGGAAAATGATTTTTCATTCCATTTTAAAAACTATTTCATGCATTGTTGTGTCATCTACTTTTAAAATTACAGTACAAGCAGAAAGGCCAAAACGTGATACCGATCTTTTAAATCATGATCCCCAGGGCAGAAGTACACGATTGACCTGTAGTTATTTGTTAGATCTTTCTGTACCGTTCAGCAGAATAGTATGCAGGAGAGTCATATGAGTACCTACATAATGAGTAAAAGGTATTTGATTGAGAACTACATTAGAGTGAATAAATAGCAGTGAGATGGCTCATGCTGTGAAGTTGTGACTGAGACTCAAATAGCCATTTCTGCTGCCTTGATGTAATTGGTGACCTACTGGAGCCAGCTCTTTGTTGGTAATCTATATCAATTCTTGGACAATAGTACCTTTCAATTCATCATTTCCCAAGAGATTTAAAGCAGTCATAGAAACATTTTCTTTTGCTGCACGCCATTTATTACTTTGAGGGATGGAGCAGTCTCTTCTAAACACCCACTGTGCATTAAATATTACAAATTAAAATAAACTACTCCCTGACTAAATAAAACAGTAGCCACAGGAGCAGGTTGGTATCAGCTTATTTTCTAACATTTTTCTCAATTAAGAAGAAAGACTTTAGTAACTGGAATATAACAAAATGTTGCTTCTTACTCTCAGAAAGCATATGTGTGCATAAGTTAAAAACACAGTTCCTGAAAATGAGAATTAATTGCATTCCAGTACAGACAGTGGATGGGGAACATTGTACAACTTCTTACTCCTAGCTTTATTACTTAATCATACTGGCTGAGCTGGAAATGCCTCTTGTGTATGTATTCAAGATGATTAGACTTGCAGCAATATATTGACTGGAAAAATTACAATTTATGAGAAATGAGCTTTTGCTGATTTCTTTTTTCTTGTGAATGAACAGAGAGAGCTGGCCAAATCTGTTTGAATTTCACTGTTGCTGTTCATATAACATAGTGGGGAAGATGCCCTAAGCCACGAATCAAACTGTCTTAATGTAAGGCTTCTTTACAGTATAAAACTCTAGTTTTCTCCTTTCTATCCATCTTATCCCAGTTTATTTCACTAGGAACAGAAGAAAATCCTGTATGAGAGATTTCTGTCTGTGTTCAGAGATTTCTGCCTGTGTTTCTTTGATCAAACTTCAGGATTCAACCCATACTTTGTGGTTCTGCCAGGTCTAGCATGCATGAATCAGAGAAAACTCTTTTTCTTTTTTGGACTAAAGACTGTCTGTCTGATTCCCCAGTTTCTGATACCCTTCACTGTATTCTCCTGTAAAGAGACTCTAATATATTAAGAGGGTCAGTGACTTTGGCTTACGTTGTCCTCTTTTAAATTTAACTTTAATTTTAGCAAGCTGCTGTCTTTTGGAGGAAGAGAGAGGATGGATGGGAAGTACAGATGGGGCCACCGGCCCCTGTCTTTTTTTTTTTTTTAATGGCAGTTTTTGGCCAATATTTTCTGTAAAGATATTTGGAGATTTTATCTGTTTTGAGAAAACAGCTACACTTTAGCTCTCCATGCTTCCAACAGCACCAAAAGTCTAATTAAATTTCACCCCATCCCAGTCAAAACTCTTTATTACACAGAAAAGATATGTTTTCCCTATGAAACATATACTATACCAAGCACTAATAAGCATGGGCACACACAACATTAAGCCCGATTTGACAATCTAATGTCAACTGTTATGTTTATTTGCTATTACCCATGTTAACTGTTATGTTTATTTGCTATTACATATGATACTAGCTGATAGCCACAACTCAAGCCGAGTGTCGAGGAATGAAGCAGTACACCAGAACAAATTGCAAGAATACAATCTCAGAGTTCAGAGGGAAAACCAAGGCTTGTAGGGGTGAGGTGTCCTGCCCAAAGGCAGAGCAGGACACTGGCAGTACTGAAAACAGAGCACGGTCACACCAGCTCCCTGTTCAGCGCTGTGACTGCTTGAATGTACTGTTTAACTCAATTTCCAGTTCTACTTTGAGGGTCTCAGCACCCTGCAGAATCAGCACAATCCTCACTGCAAGCACAGTGAGGAGAATAGCTCCATGTTTGCATGTCTCCACGCTGAATCTCTGTGTCCAGAGAACAAATGCATCAGCCAGAATTATGGCTGAATTTCTACCCTGCTATGGGATTTGTGTTTGTTTTCAGTGTGAGGCAACAAATACATGATTGGGAGATCAGGGGCAGATTCTGCAATCATGAAAGGTTGTATCTTCTGTAGCCCAGAGCAATCTCTGAAGCAAAGATCTGCAGTTAGATGAAAGCAAATGTCTGAGGTGAAGAAGTCAGGGTAACATCACTTCCAAGACAATTCTTTCCCGTATCTTTCAACCAAGGAGATTTTGGAAGGAGGAATAAAAAGAAAAGACAGTAAATACAATTATTTCATCAGTCTGAGGTTCCAATAGCCCTTTGTTTTCTTATTGTAGGAAAAGAAGATGCAGTACAAGGCTATAATGATGTGTAGAAGGAGTTTCTTTTAGTGAATTCCAGCCCATCCTTTCCTCTGACTCACTGTGACTTTGCTTTTGAGGTGCAGCCAGTCTGTGAATCTGACCCTGTCCCCTTATGAAACCTGTAACTGCTTTATTTTCACCAGACATTGTTTCAAAGCTGATATCCATAAGCACAGTCAGGTCCTGTTTGAAAGATCATCACAGATCTTCAACCTCTGAAATTCCTGGCTTTTGTAATAAAACTCACCTCCTTGTGTTTAAACATATTTTTTCCACCTTTAAATAGGTGACATCTACACTTTAGAAAGACACAAAAGTGAAAATAGATGAAATACCAGACAGAGGCTACATGAAGGTTTGAACAAATAAGTTTTTACTATCTTAAATAGGCCCTAAACTGCTTTCATCTGTGCTTCCTTCACTTCCCTTGCTGAAATAGATTCATTGAAAACATTGGTCATTTAAATTCAAAATCCTTGGTTCCCTTCTGTATTCTCCATCACTTTATGTACCTGGAAATGTGTTGTTAAACGTCCTTTAGGGCTCTTTAAATTCTGATATATTTCTGGAAGCACGAATTTGAAATATCAGTGTTTTTTTCTACTTAAATGCAAGAAATTGCTATATATATATATATCTGAAAAAAACTTAGTTTATCAAACATTCTCCTACTTAACACGTGGTTTAACCACATAATTGAGCCCTTAGTGTGTTTGCCTCTGCGACATTTGGAAGGCAAGGCGCCCAGAGCTGGCTGATGGAGGCACTCTGGGATTGGGGCAGTCATGTCACGTTGGATATCACGAAGGAATCTCTAGGAATTTAAGAATGTCCCCAGACAATATCATCAATCCAGCTGCATGTCTGTTAATGCAAAAATAGAGGCAAGCTTCTAGTGCAGGATGTGGAGAAAGCTGAGTGGGGATGACAGCAAATTTAGGAACACCAAAGGATGCACTCTCAGTCAGAAATCAGCATTTTGATTCACACTGCATCTAAGCACAGTCAAAACCAAGCCTCACAAATCGTCTACAAGAGGAATGATTTTATATTAGTCTATTGTATATAGAGACTTCATTAATGAACCTGATGCAGTGAGAATCTGTGATACTGTCATGGCAGGAGATTCTGTTTTAATTATGATATGTGGTTTTGTAATTTTAATTGTATAATTATTACAACATTAAAATATGCAATTATATTTTAAATCTTCTTAAGGCCTCAGTTTTATTACACTTTTATTACTTTGTAATAGTATGATATTTTATTATTCAAAATTAGAAATTATTAGAAATAATTTTATGATTACACTCTTTTAAAAAATGATCTTTTTATTCTTTCATCACTTTATATTACAACCATCCTATACATGCAGTGGAAAGTTAAAGGCTGCAAGCATTTTGAGAGTAAGATGATAAGACATCAAAGATGATGCTGAAATTTTTTCACTTTAGCTGTAGCCTGCCTTACAGAATTAATGAAGCAGCTTCTGATGACAGAAGTTAGTTCAAAGCAAAACTGTAGTTATGAAAACAGCTTTTGTGGAGGGCTCACACTTAAGATGAGTTATGTCACAACTGTCTGCGAGATCAGGAACTGTGTGAGAGGAGGTGGTGAAGTTGTCTGGTGCTAATTGCTCCATTTGCTCATAGCAACCTGAATCAGAGGCAATCCTGTTGAAATCAGAAGCAACACTTTTGTTACGGAGATCTGAGACAGGTTTCAAACCTGAGCAAGGC
Organism: Dasyornis broadbenti; assembly: GCA_013397935.1. Classification (NCBI taxonomy): domain Eukaryota; kingdom Metazoa; phylum Chordata; class Aves; order Passeriformes; family Dasyornithidae; genus Dasyornis; species Dasyornis broadbenti. The sequence continues at coordinate 579,710 of VZRN01002545.1, forward strand.
TCACAGTCATCCATCTTGCAGCACCCAGGGAAGCAGATGTTTACCTAAACACTAGTGAAATGGTTCATGCTACATATCAGAGCTTGAGCCTCCTTAAATGACCTCATTTCCTCTGCTATTTTTCATGTTTGTATTTACAACTTGCTTTCATGTGTGTTTTCCTCTGTGTTTTTTATTACACAAAGTGCCCTTATTGAGTTAAATTAACATTTTCCATTGTTCTTCAGACTTTGATATTATACATAACAACATTCATCCTTTGTCTCAACTCACTCTTGAGTCCTGTTACAATCAAAACAGAATAAGAAACTGTACTTTGATCTACTGCAGTTAATACAAATGCAAAGGCAGGGAAGCAGGGTGGGTAGGGATGTTTCCACCCTACCCTAAAGAGCTACTAACCTGAAAGACAGGGTGAGAGTAACTTTAACTACTGCACTGCCACAAGTTCATTGAACACACACTTTTTGATCAAGAAGAGCATGGTCTTTCTGGTCTGTGAGACACTGCAACAAGGACAGAATTAATTCTCAGTGCGGATGTCTCTGACTTCATAGTTTGGTCTCACATTCAAGGGCTGGTCTCAGCAGAAAGGGTGCTTGTGCCCAGGTGCTGTCAAGAGATTGATGTCCTGCTGTATATTCATACTGTCTGCCCCACATCCAAACTGCGTGACAAGAGAGAGAGATTCTTGTGCGTATAACACTCACCTTAAACTATAAGCAATCAAAAATATGGAATCTTAATAAAAATACAGTGTAATATTATATTCTGGTGGGCACATTCTGTTTGTCCTAGGTGCAAAACATCAAGCTTAAAATTTAAGCAATAATTTACTCTCATTTTTCTCTGCACTGTTTTCAGATCTGTGTTTTCAATCACAGCTTCACCTCATTTATAGAAAACTAGAGAACAAACTTCAGTCGGTCCTGCTGTTTATATAAACTCCTAGGTAATATTCTGCCTGCATGAATGTTACAAATTCTTTTCATTGGCAACAGGTTGAATGGAAGTATTGTATCAAAGTTATTAGAAAAAAAAAAGGAAGCACACTGATTTCTGCATTGTGAAGCCCAGTATAATGTTGTGTCTGTAAAGAACATACAGCTGCTAGGATTGCCCTGATGGTGCTCCTTTTAAGTTTTTAACTGCCAGAAAAACATAAAATCTATTTATTAATTTCCTTGTAGCTATTTGGCACTGTGTCTCAGAATGGAATCTGAAGTTGTGCGGTGTAGTGCAGTACATCAGGCAGGCATGAATTCTTTGCAGGGAAGTTCAAATCACAGTGCACAATCAAGAGTCACACTTCATCTCCTGCCATTCTTTCAAGCCAAATGAAAATTTACCCATCAGGACCCGATATGCTGAGATGCTTTCTCTATTTAGTGTCACAGCTGACATACATCGGAGGGCAGGAGTACGCACATCCATCAGAACTATGCTTAAAAAGCAGAGAGCTTTTAGCATTGTGTGTTGCTGCTTTTGATCCCAGCACAGGCCAATTACCACTCTGTCCTGCTCTTTCTTTCTTTTCCTCAGGTGCTGGTGGAAGTATCCCATGCTAGAGGTTTGCCAAGATAAAAGTGAAAAATTAAAAGCTCTTCTGCTGTAATAGTATTGGCACTTGCATCAGTACTTTTTTGAAAGCTGCTTATGTTGCTTTTAAGGGATAATTTGTTACTAAAGCAACAGCTCTATTTGCTACTCTAAAAGGAAAGAAATTTCTGTATCCTGAGAACAACAGCAATGTGTTGAGGTGTAGACACTCCCTATTTTTCTTCATACCATCAGTGCAGGTGATGTTTGACTAAAGACAAAATACCCTTTCCTCCCTTGTTAAGATTACTGAGATGGGATATGGCGGAGGGGAGAGCTGAACTCTTAAAAGAACAACCTGAAAGCACTTGGGAGGGCTCCTGGACAGCTGCGCCTGTGGACTTCACTACCTTAAACACACACCACCCACACACTCCCCCGAGGGATGCAAAGCACCCCACCCTGCCTGTAGGTGAGCGGGGTAATTTTGGATGACAGGAGTGCTCTGCTTGCACACACATACACACACACAGATTTACACAACACTTGGCTTCATCCAAGTGCTTCCAGCTGGTTCAGAGTGTGCTCACTGGAGTCTAAGGGGCACCCTATAAATTGATTCCAGTAAGTGCTGAATCAAATGGTCAGAGAGGCCTCAGGATATATTGCACACACAGGCAGAAGTGAATCGCTGAGGAATTTACTATCAGCAACATGGATCATTTGGTCACACCCAGCGTTACCACTTCTGCAACGAGTTAAATGAAAGAAACTGACCCCTGAATCCCATTCCACCTGCAAGTTGCTTTGGCACATCCCCAGTAATTCCACATGTAGAAAGCAGATAAAATAAACACTGAGTTTTGAATAAACAATGATTCACCTCAAAGAAATTATCTGACAACACTCACAGTTTTTTTCCAGATCAATAAACTGAAGTTATGGGTCGGGTCTTCTTGTTGCTAGGAGCCCTTTGGGTTTTGGTGGAGGAAGGACATATTTCATATTTTTCTAAAGATAAACTTTCGATTTTAACCAATTTAGTATGATGAAAACTGTGAATTGCTTAGGGATTGTATTCCAAAGTTGATTCATTTCATGCTTAATTATGTCTCTAATCTGGGAGTATTGCCAGTGATTGTCTTTATGTAAACAGAAGCATACATGTTTTGAAAAATGGAATGAAAACATCACCAGTAAAGAAAGATCAATAATGTTCTTATTTCCTGATACTCTGAAGATCCATATCTTTTTATAATTGAGTGTAAGGACCAAATTTTCAATTGATAAAAGTCAATGCAGTTCTTGGGACTTGTGAGAAGTTCCAGGAATGTAGATTTTTTTGGGGAAAAAATGACTTGGATGGTTGATTTCAGGTATTATTAGCCATATTCTCCCTGACCCTCTAAGTACAGGGATTTTAGCAGCTACTGTTCAGCTTGCTGATATCAGTAAAATTGCAAGAATAAAACATGAATAGTCAGAGGATCATGAATTGCAGGGTTAGAATTGTATGGTAACAAAAAGAAGCGGTCACTTGCCTATCTGGTGGTGTGATTATATATAGTCTTGAACAAAATCATGGTCCAGAACTCCCTCCTTCAGCAGAGATAGTAAAAATCTGAAGAAGGGATGAGGTGGGAAGGTGATTTGAGCAGGTCATATGCTCATTGTCAGATGTATTTCTGTGTCTCCCAGACAAATGGGCATTTGTGGCCACAGTCCAGATCCTGAGGAACTGATGTGTCCCTCAGGGAAGAAAACATAATGAATTTAAGAACAAAAAAAAATCCTTCTGGAAAGGATTTTGATCTGCTGGAGCTAGCTTTTGTTCCAAATTGGGATGATATCTGATTGCATCAACATGCTCCACAGAATGGACTGCAACTGCATTTCAGCCCTGTGAGCTATGACAGCACTGTGGTGCCTTGAGCCCCACCAGTCCTTGGGAATGCTGGGAGCCAGTCTGGATCTACAAAATGCAGGGACCACACATTTAATTACCTTTCTTGCTATATCCAGGATTTCCTGTTCGTCATAAACCTCATCTGAGGATTGTAGCAAAGAAATAAGGTGCATTACTAAAATGGATGCTGCCACTGGGGAAACACAATTTGTAACATCTTGTGAGAATCCTGTGAGAACACCCACTGAGCTGGGAGACCACACCAGCATGTGGGGTTGAGCAATCCCCATGTCTCTTGGCAGGAATCATGGCTGCCTATATGTGCTTGCATTTTCTAAACATTTAGATGCAGATTAAGTTGAATTTCCCACGTTAAAAAATGCTGCCCTGGAGTTTTTAAAATCAGATTTCAAAGTCACTTTCACCTGGAAGACAGAAAAAAATAATTAAAAGGAAAGGTAACGAAATCGTCCTGTGTTCTGTGTGAGGGAAACTTGGTTTCCCAGTTACTCAGGTACCATTGTGTTATACAAAAGCCTATTCTCTAAATATTCCTGGTCTGGCCAGACGCAGAAATGAATTGAAATTTCTTAAGGTCCCTCACTCTGATGACATTTAAAGGCCCTCTCTGAAAGCTAATTAATATACAGTGAGTGCCCTGCTGTTAAAGTTCACTGTGTTATGATATTGATGGTCCACTGTTGCACTTTGAGACCAAACATTGATTTAGGGAGCTTAATAGCTTACAATAACCTGTCCTACCTGTTGGTGGGAAACAGAGATTTCTGATTCTTTAATAGATTGGAGCAAAGCTTGTTCATTTACAGACCCTGTGCTTACTGAGAGAGAATACAAAATGAAATCTTCTGGTAAATAGTCTAATTTTATACCTTCCATGTGGAGAAATTGATGCTCTTTTTGCTTTGCCATCATAATTGGTGAGTGGTTCAGTAACTCCTCTGTTACTAAGTTGGGTGATTCTATTATCCACTTTTCTGTGTCCACAGATTAACATAGAAGAGCTGTAAACCCAATGTACCTTTCCATGCTTCTTTCCAGAATTGCAACACATTGCTTCTCTATCCTTTTCACTCAACTGAATAGTTTAGAGCAATCAATAATATTTCTTTCATCGACCTTATTTTTTCTTCTACAGCAATATCATTATCATTTCCTCTTTCAAGTCAGGGAAATAAATGCGAAATAATCTCAAGCTTCCTCTACTAATGTATTTTTTTTCTAATTTTCCAAATGAATCCCTGTTTCTGGTCAAAGACTAGCAGAGTGTGATGAGTTCATTAGTTTGCTGGTGTGCATTCTCTGACTCACATTAAATCACTAAAGGTCTTCGAGTTAGCAATAATTAGATGAGGTCATTAAAGCTACAATGAGATCACGATTGCCAGAAATGGCCTCACATTGTACAAAGTAAGGTCAAATCAGCTATAACCATTACTCATTCTGGATTTTTAATTCATTACATATGCATTAAGTAACAGTAGTGGGTGATCCACAGCTTAGCATGAGTGAAATGCCTTACAACCTGTCATACACAGTATTATACACTGAGAGGAGAGTTGCATGGTGAAATTATTTATAGTGATTGTCCCTTTCACATAGGAATCCCCACAGGCACTAAGCAAGACTGGATCAAAAAGAAATGGCAGGCAGTGCCAAAAATGTTTTGAAGGAGAAGCAAGGCAGGAGCACACGTTGCATTGTTGAAAGTCACCAGGAGAATTTTTCCAGGAAGATTCAAACTAAGAGGCAGCGAACAAGACTCCCAAGCAAGACAGACTCAGATGTTCCTCAGGTCTACAGCTGACGTGAAAGCCATGGCTCCATGGAAGTCCACAGCCACAGCACAGAGCAAGCCTGTCCCTGTGTTCACCTTCTCAGAAGGTAGCAATGTAACCTGAGCAGGATGAGACACCCATGTTCCCATATCACATTTGCCTTTGTCCCATAGACACCTCTCCAGGAAAAGTGATGGAAAAATGGATGGATTGGTTTTACTTTTTATAGGAATGAGTGGCATTTCCTTTCTTTATGTGTTAATTGCAAGCACAGAGTAACCTGGAAAGGGAAAGCAGAACCCCTTCCATTTTTTCTCATTTTCTAAACTGCCAAAAAGCAGCTTTAAACCAAGCGTCTCCATGGCAATAGATAACCCAAATCAAGCTGAACAAATAGTTAAGTGGTAGAATAGCCAAAAGAGGAGAAAATCAATATACTAATGAAAGTAGCAATTGCTTCCAGATATGTCTATCATAGAAAGCTGAGCTGGTTTTCCGTAGTTTCTGTCTAGCTCTCTCCTCCTCTTCCTCACACTCTGCTGATTACAGGTACAGTGGAAAAATGACCCTTCCAGTAATACAACACATCACATTCCTTCAGCGCCATGCAACAGGCAATGTGCCCAGGGAGAGCAGGGGAGTCAGCAAGTGCTTCACAGCAGCTCTCACCTCTGATGCGTTAAAGTCTGCAAGAAATTTAAGGCTCCATTTCATCTGCTTCCACTGTGAAATGCCTCCTCCCTAGATTACAAGTGACAACCTCACCTACATGTCAAGGCTGAGGAGACACGTGAAATTACATGTCCAGTCTGGGCCATGCCAGAGGAAGGAAAAATGCCCTCTTTGACAACTACAGTCCACACATGAGGCATAGACTAGAGCCTCTGCCTGAAATCCAAATTATTTGTGGCCGGGAGCACGAGCATGGTATCCAGGGAACTGACCCCCAACAAGCTACTGTCTGCAGCTTCTCTCACCCTCTGGAAAGATTTCTTGTCAGGAGAGGCTGGACTCTGCTTGCTGGTTGTAAACATGCACAGACCCAGGTTTTGCTTTCAGGAAATTCCTATTTGCATAGTCCCTGTAACCAAAGTAACTAATGAGCCTAACTAGCAGAGACATCTGAATTTCCTTACAGTCATACCTGCATTATGAACAAAATTAACAGTTAGTCAAGAGCTCTTGATTTGCAGAGGTGCTTTTGTCTGGGTACAGAGGCACTCTGAATGAATGGGGGAAGTTGCACAGCTCTCCTCAGCTTGCAAAGTTCTGTCCTCACCCTAAACCCCTCCTTTTGCCTGTTGTCTTTGAGGAGCCAGTCCTTTTCTGAAAATATTGAGGCTGTTGAATACAGATTCTAGAGCGTGTGATGAATTTTGGATGCGTCACCTAGGGATGCTGGAGAATCTGGGACCCTTCAGTGTCCCCTCCAGAGCCCAGATGGTCTGGGTCATCTTGCACGTGAGCTGCCAGCGTCCCCACAGGGATGCAGTTGGAGTTTTACCAGCAATAATATGAAAAGATGCTTCACAAATTTGTGCCTAGCAGTTTTCCCTTTTTATTTCCAAACTTGCTCAACTGATGACGAGAAAAAGACATGGCAATGAAATTGCAAATGGAGGAGACTGTAGCTTTGGCATGTGAATGCTTTTCTGACATTTCAGCTGCCCTGAGGATCTACTTCTTTATGTTATAGAGCCAAGGGTTGGTTTTCTTTTCACAGAGTTTTTCTTTCAGTGAAGAGGTAAGTCATTAATGTTAATAGATCCTAAAATATCCAGAGTGATGGGGAAAAAAATATTTCGGTTTAATGTGTGCAGTAGAACTTATGTGCAAACAAATAAGCGTCCAGGTTCATTAGCATTGATGTGTTAGCCTGAAAGGAAAAAAGAATGTAAGCAGCTAATGTTGTTTGTCCTGCAATCCATCTTCCATGTCACTGAAGGGAAAGAAACCTTTCTTAAATTTCCAATCAATCTTCCTGACCTTTTTACATCATTTGCATCTTTAAACAGATTTTTTGTGTTGTGAAGTTTCCCCTTGATATTTCAAAAAAAAAAAAAAAAAAAAGCAAAAAAAAAGCTTTCCATCAGAAAGCTCTGCTTCCAAATGCCTCAGCTGAGACATGAGTCTTTACAGCCCTAACAGGAATACCCAGGATTTGCTATTTTGCCCACGAAGCAGCAATCCAAGGTTCTATTTAAAGTGGACCTGAAGTGATGTCCTGGGGTCAACCACATTGTTCATTCAGCCTGACCGAGAAGCAGGGGCTGGGGAGCTGATGGACCCACCCAGAGCTGGTTACTCAGCTTTCTTTCCTTACACAGCTTGAGTAATTTTTTGAGATACAAATCTTAGTAGTCCACAGGAATGTCTTTCCTATTTTACCTAGTTTGTCTTGTGGGGTTTTTTTTTTTGTTTTTCTTTTTTTTTGCAGAGCTAGGTCTTATTTACACAGTTAATAACAGATAGACCGTGTCATGACACTTTTACCCTAAAGTAAAGATACACTGGAGGTACACAGTAGCAGAGCAAATAGAGGTAGTTGATATAATAGAAAACAAACACGTTTATGCATTCAGCAGTCATATGCTGCCAATTACAATTTGTGCACAGCTTCTGATGGCCCACGAAATTCTTCAAGTATTTATTTAAAAGTGTAAGAGTATAAGGGCAAGTTAAAGAAGCTCAGAAGTCACTTTGTCAGCTATGGTGTCTGTTGTTGCCAAAGGCAATATAAATAGTATCAATAAATAAGGCTATTGGAAGCATTGTTTTAATTGATACGCTAGAACAAAATTGCCTAGCTTACCAGTAGTAGTCAAAAAGCAAATCTGGCAAAAAGATTAATAAAACAAAACAATAACCATTGCCCTTTATAAAACATGCCCACTACCTCTCTGTTTCTAGAAAAAAAAGCACCCACCATTCACCCTTTCATTCCAGTTTCCATTTTTGCAGGGAATTCTGTCAGGAAAGCAGAGGCAGGTTCCCCAGCTGAGCTACCAGAAACAGCACACCAGTCTTCTCAGAAAGAAAGCACTTTGGCTTGAAAGCTTTAGGAGCTGGCTTTGAGGATTTCACACCAACAAATAGCTATACTCGGATTTTTTGATCTCCGTTCTGCTTGTACACTGTTGGCAGCAAACCCTCGCCCTGCTACCCAACAAAGAGTTCATCTGAGTCCATCTGAATTGCATTTGTGGCTCTAATTAATGGGGAGGGAGAGAAGGAGTGCAGAACTGCCCATAAAATACAGCTCTTAAAATTACACCCCACAGAAGAGTAGGAGCTGGCTGTAGAATCACAGGACATGAGTGATGACTTATTAAATCATTCCTGACCCAAATTTCTGTAGGAAGCTGCAAAAATTAAAGTTTTGCCAGTTTAGACCTCAGACTTCTGAAGAGTGAGAGGCAGCTTATGACACACAAAAGAAGAAGAAGAAAGTGCTGTATTTGTGATCGTTAACATGCCATTGACTCAGCATTCAGATGTTTTTGGTGGCATTAAACGGGATGGAAGTGGGCAAGGGGACTTTCCCAAGGACAATTGCTGCTCCTGCTTCTGCTCGTCTCTCTGATTTCCTTTGCAAGAAAGGAGACATGGGAAGTGGCCTTAAAAACCTGACATGCAAAATGTATCCCGTGTGCTGGTGTGCTGTGGAAAATGATCATCAGCAGAATTATACATGCTATACTGCCTGCTGAATCCCCCAAAGCAGTTAAAGAGCCAGGAGAATACGAGACTGTCATTACTGCATCTCCCTCCCTCTGCTTTGGAGCATAAACCTCTGCCAGACACTCAGGCAGAACAAAACACTTAATCAGTGTTAAGGATGCATCTGGTCCCCTCAGAGAGATGAGCTGTTCATTTATGCTTGTTTACAATATGTTTATAAACATTAGTGGACAGGAATAGATTACCCCAGTTTACTGCCACATAAAGAAGTCAGCTGCTTACGTTTCCCATCATATCTATGTGCTTTTATTTTACATTACTCAAGTGGTACCTTATGGCAAGTAATCTTTGTGAATTAGGCCAGAAATCAGGAGTGTCCCTGTAGAGTTTATACTATTTTCCCTGTCATTATCTCTAAAGTATTACTTTTGGATCAAACCCTTATCCACAATGCCTAATTTTCCTTGCCATCTCAATTGCTTTACTTCATTTTACTTTTTTTTTCCCTGTGGTCCATGAAGGAATGACATTTGGTTTATATTCTACATGAAAAGCACATTGTTTGGATAGTAATGGAAAAAGTAGTGTTGTGATGACACTCATCCTCATGTCAAATGCTCGTATCCAGTTAAAGAAAGCAGCCTTTGTAAAGGAATTTTTTACTTTTGTTGTTCTTATTTTAAAACAAGGTTATCCATGCATGTTGTTTCTGAATAATAAGTTAAGACTTTACAGAGCAGTGGCAAAATAGCTCTGGTCATGTACCAAACCACTGGGTCCTCTGAAGTGGGGTGAGGACACGGAGGTGCCCCCAAGTTCTGGGAAGAGCCCTGCTCTAGCTTTTTACATTTCATTTCACCTGTTGGTTCTCCCTTTTTTCCTCGATCTTCTGTTTGACTACGAGCTTTTTAGGACTCAGTTGTTTCATCTTAAGCTTTTGAATTGCACATCATGATCCCTGATTTGAGTTTCATAAGCCCAGAATCATAGAATAATGGAATGGGTTGGGTTGGAAGGAACCTTAATGATCATCTTCTTCCAACCACTTTGTTATGGGCATTGGACACCTTCCACTAGACCAGGTTGCCCAACGCCCCATCCAGCCTGGGCTCGAACACTTACAGGGATGGGGCATCTAAAACTTCCCTGGGCAACCTGTGCCAATATCTTGCCACTCTCACAGTAAAGAATTACCTCTTAATATCCAATCTAAATCTACCCTCTTTCAGCTTGAGGCCACTTCACCTTGTGCTATCACTACATGCCCTTGTGAAAATCCTCTCTCCAGCTCTTTTTTAGGCCTCCTTTAGGCACTGGAAAGTGCTATAAGATCTCCATGGAGCCTTCTCTTCTCCAGGCTGAACTCTCTCTGCTTGTCTTCAAAGGAGAGGTGTTCCAGTCCTGTGATCAGCTCAGTGCCCCTCCTCCAGTCTTGTTCCAAGAGGTCCACGTCTTTCTTCTGCAGCGGGTCCCAGAGCTGGATGTTTTACTCCAGGCTGGGCATCCCAAGAGCAGAGCAGAAGGGGAGAATCACCTCCCTCTGTGCTGGCCACACTTCTCTCAATGCAGCTCAGAATGGGGTTTGCCTTCTGGCTGCAAGCACACACTGCCAGGTCAAGAATCATGTTCAGGGTAGGAATACCTATGGTTGAGAAACACTGATGTAATGAGTGAGACAGAAATTGAAAGAAGACAGTGGAACAGATTTCACAGAGAGGGAATGTGATTGGCCAGGCAACCAACTGGTTATAAATTAATACAGACCAATTGCTCTGGGTGAGGATCTACTTCGTTGATGAGAGATTTTAGCACCAAATATTTGACTTAAGGTTGCTGTGTTGTGTGCAAACCCATGTACAGACCTGGAAAAAATAAGGATTAGCCAGCTGTAGCATTTTCTCGCTGGTCTGATATGGGTCACAGAGCCTTCCAGGATAAGGTGGTAACTTTCATTTGGTTGGCTGAAGATCAGGTATCGTAAGGAGTATGACCACACCTTTTATTAGATCAGCGATATAAATGATCCAGCAATCCCATCTGTCAGTGGATATGTGGAAAACGTCCATGAGCCTTCTCTTCTCTCATCAGATTCCCTGAGCAACTCCCCATCCAATAAAGTGCACTGGTACCTTGGAAGGCAGATTTTTGCTTTCCTATCATGAGCCTGCCTGCACTGCTCACTATTTGAGTGCTTCATGTAAAAAATCAAAGCCAGTGCAAGGCTAAACTAAGGGATTTCCTGGCCTTCTATCAGTGATAGCAGGAAGAAGGGTTCCCCATGCTGGTGGAAGAGCTTTCAACATGCATATCTTCATTATTCTCTGCATTATTGTACTGAGTGGTAGGCACAATCTCCTTTCCATTATTAAGTCCTTCTCCTTCAGGTGGGAGGCTGTGAAAATTATATTTGTTTGCACCTGCTTCTTGAGGGCTCTATTCTCCAAAGAATAAAGCAAGTATTAGGGAGAATAAAAGATTCCTATAAGAACCACCCTATACACATGCAAATTTATCTGTTTGCAAGGTAAAATAATGTGTAGACAAGATTAATTCAAAAAAGTGTGTGGACAGATTCTTGATTTATTGTTATTATTATATAGCTCTAATATGTATGCAAAATAAGTTAGGCTGAGTAATGCAGTGCTTCAACTCTGACTCACTACCAAGATTTGCACTAAAAGAAGCCAAATAACCTTTCAAACAGATAATTTCTGCCTAAAATACTACAGTACTCCTCTTCAGAACAGTAAAAATGATATAGAGAAAAAAGGCACTTCAGATATCAGACAAATTCATTTCAGATACATTGGCGTATTTCAAAAGGTTAAGGTACCAAAACCAAATTTTAAAAAAGGACAGAATAATGTTGGAGAACTTCCCTTGGAATCTCATTTTACATGACCAGTACTTGTAGAAGTGACTGTTAAAATGGAAAAGATCAACATTTGTGATGCTGTGCACCTGAAGTATGTTTATGGGAGATAGCAGATTTTATATTGGGCCCTGAGCTTTACAATTCAGATACATCTTAGAAGCAGTCCTTGTCACATTACCAGAACGAATGAGTGCTAACGCATGTCTTGCTTTGTAAGCAGAAGTGTCTGCCACTCTTAATTTAGAGGCAGTGCCATTGATTTTGCTTTCAAAATTCATACATAAGAGTGGCAGAATCCAACTCTGAAGTTAGTGTATTTCTTCTGCACAGACTCACCCTGATAAAATTTTCATTTAAGTTGACTCACGGATACTTTTACAAGAAATGCTGAGTTGGGCTGGAACTTTTCAGCCTGGAAAAGAGTCAGAGGAATATAATGGTCTAGAAATGCCTGAGTAGGCTGGAAAAGCTGGTCAGAGACTGACTGTTCACTGGCCCTTTCAGTACTGGGCTAGTGGCAACCAAAGGCATCTACAGAGAGCCAAGGTCAAAGTAAACAAAAGCTTCTGGCTCTTCGTGAAGTCACTGATAGATATGAGTGAGTCCTTTCTAGGAGTCACTGTGGATGCAACAAAGTACTTGGATGAGAGTTTTGTGGGGAATTACTAAACAGAGAGACAGATCATTTCAGCCTCAGGAAGTCCTGGGAGCTAGCAGTAGCTTGAGGCTGAAAGGCAACAGGAGAGAGCAGCCCATGTTCTTGCTGCTCCTTGCAGGCCAGATTTTGGACCCAGCAGAGAAAGGATAGAGCAGTAGGTGAACCCTTCATCCAAAAAGTACAGCTCTTGTCTTGCTCTGGTATCCAATTCCTTGCTTTTGCAGATGATGTTGCCATGTAATTTCTTTGAGGAAGCCATGGAGACCTATCTTAAAACCAGCTCTGCCCTTTGTCCATCTACCCCTACCCCTGTTCAAAACAATCACACTATGTTTGCTAGAAACCTCTATGTATTATCCACCCATAATTTACCAAGGGAGAACTTAATCATGGCATTTGTCACAGTTCTCTCTTTTAAAAAATGTTTTAACCGGTGACTGTCTATAGAGTAAAATAGAGATTTTCAACATCACCACAACATCTGGTTCAAGAGGATAAACCCCACACAGCTATTACAAGAAAGGATGTAGAGAGGTGTTTTCAGGAGAGCCTTGCTAGCAGAGAGTGCCGAGGGACCCTCACGGGATGTTGTGTGTGGTGTCCTGCATCCAGAGAGAGGCAGCAGCTCCCCGTGTATCGTGTTCCCTGTTGGCTGCTCCAGGCTGCTTCCTAGGCATTCTGATACCTCTTTTTTCTTTTTCTTTTTCTTTTTAAAAATTTCTGTTGCTCTGGAGCTGTCTAACTAACAGTGAGTTATCTCCAGGAGGCATATGGAAAACCAGAACCCTCTGAATCAGTACCCTTTACTAAAGGTTCTAACTCTGGGGAGCTCTCAAGCTTTTACCAGAGGGTTGGCAGGTCTGGTGAGGAAATTCACATCTCCCAAATGCTGCTACTGAAATAATTTGAAACACACAGGCTTAGCTGGGAATTCTAGTTTTGAAAAACTCTGTTAGTTTGACACAGTTTTTTTTTTTTTTTTCCTAAATTAAGAAGCAAAAAAAGTTTAAAACATTTTAATTATAGTAACCTGCTTCATGCAATGTGCAGATAATTCAGGCAATTGGACTGCCTAATGAGTAAGTCATTAATTCTTAGAAACACCTTACACATTCCAATCATAATAGCATCAACCATTAAAAAAATACATACTCCTGTGTTTGCTCTCATTTTCATCTAATAATAGCAATAGTGACCCCAGCACAGGGCATTCTCAGGGATTAATGACCAGCTGGGACTAATGGCACCCTTGGCTACACCTCTGGCCATAAATGCTTGTCAGACTGCCACCACCAGTTCTCAGAAAATGTCCTCTGCCCAGATCATTACTACTTAACCAGTAGTCAGGATTAAAATGAAAAGAGAATGTAGGGAGAGTTGTCAGGAATTTTCACATGGGAGAGTGTTTGCCCCTATCAAAAAGCTTTGCCTTACTATGACAACACAAGAGCCTGTATTGACAACATGCATTGAGACGGTTTGTGTGATTACTCCCTGTGCAGTGATGCTCTTCAACCACACATTCTGAGGCAGGAGAAGTGAGGATTCAGGCTCACAAGTGCCCCCAGCCCTCTTCCTCCTGGGGCTGGACAGAGTGCAACATTAGCTTTGGTGCCATCACTAACTCCTGTCCAAAACATGGCTCTGCATGACTGGCAGCATCCAGCCAGGACAGAGCCTTTTCACCCCAGTCTTCTCAGGATGGACAAAACTGAGAGCCTCACCCCAGGCAAATCACCAACATGCTGTGGAATTTGCAGCACTACTCTCATTTAGAGAAAAGCAATAGGAGGAGAAGCATTGGTTCAAGCCACTGGTCAATACAGTTTCATATTTATTTCACCCTGGCTTTCAGAGGAAGTGCATATTGAAGATTCGACCCAAGATCTCTCTAGATGTTGTGCAAATTTTCAGCACATAGCAGCAAAAGCAATCCAAAACACATGCCATTGAAATGCTGGAAATGCCAAATGTTTGTGAAAACACGTAAGGAAATATGGGTGTGATTTGACTGACAACCAACTGCTGCCATTTTCACTTTTTGCTCACAGAATGACCCCAGGAAATATTTGTGCTGGCAAACTTGTAGGTGCAAAATGGGAAAATGAATTGAAGCTAAGGCTGGCAGGAAACTGCTTTCTCCACTCCCCTTAGGTATGTGTGGGTGTTCACATATTTAGAAACTTAATTAATAGCTCTTAGGGACTTTCCCTGGCTATTTTTCAATGAAAAAAGTGTTGCCAGTTGGTTGAGGTTATTTTTTAATTTTTTCATTTCTATATCACTAATTAAAACTGATAAATTTGGCCTGGAAACCATCAAATAAGGAAAAAATTTATTTTTCAGATAGCCATTATCAGAAGACGTTTGAAGGTAGTAAAAATGTGATATATTTTACTTTCTGAGGACCCTCATTTCACTTGTAGCTTCTTGAGATTCTCTCACAAGCCAGCAGTGTCCAGGTCTCACCAGTGCTTTTACCTTTAACCTGCTACTTCTTTCACTGAGAGAAGGGATCTCTTTCCATTGCATTTATCTTCTGATTATTTTAAACTTCTTCACTGTTTTCATAGCATTGGGAGGTTTTTTCTCCCCTGCCTATAGATTTTTTCCTTGTCTATACATTTCCCACTGTGTGAAGTAAAGGGGAGATTTTTCTAATCATTCATCCTAGGATGTTTTCTTCATTTTGTCATTCTGATAAACGTTAAATTCAAATGAGAGGGTGTGGGATGACATGAGAGACCAGTGAAGAGCAAACACAGAAGCTCTTATTGAGATGTACAAGGACTGTTCCTGATAATTCTGTCCAAACCCCTATGAATAGGAGTCCATCATCTCCATAGTTTGAATCCATTCATCTTTTCCTTTTGTGAAAAGAAAAGAAGCTATCTAAATCAGTGGGATTAAGCAGTATTTTGCCAATTTACACTAACACCTGGCTTCTTTTAGATAAGGCCCAAATGAACGTTAACTCATGCCAAAGCAAACCCTCAGACTGTTGACCTAATTGTTTAAGTTATCATTCCCAAGACCTGGAAGAACAAATGCTGGAACTAATCCTGTCTATTGCATGTAACCTTATGCCCAGGCTGGCATTCATGAAATGTTATCAACATCATATGTCAAAGGACTATTATATGTATTTTTATTATTATTTTTAAAGGGAGAAACCAGAAATGAATATCAATTGATCCAATCATAAGTGAAAGCATTGCATCCTATGTACATGACAGGTCTTTAGGAGTCATTAAAATTGATATAAGCATTATATTATTCAAGGAGCAGAAAACTCTAGGGAGAACAAAATATTCAAAAATAGCCCAGAAAATTAAGCAGTAATCAATGACAGGGGGAAATTGGCACAGGGTAACCAGATATAGTAACCTTTGCTGTGCCTTGGGACCTCTTAGCCCTACCCTAATATGAATACTATAAGTAGCCATTTACATGGCAACTGTGAAATAAATGCACCTGATCCTTTGGTCTTGAATTGGGGCGCTTTGAGACTAACACAAGTTCAGGGCTCAGTCCTGCAGTTTCTACCCAGCCAGGAGGTTGCTACATCAGCATAAAATCAGCATAGCCCTCACACAGCTCCTCTTCATCCTGTTTTAATCTATACCTGGCTGGATATACAAAGATGTCCTAACTCACAAGGTGCAGTCTCTCCCTGAGTAACATTGAACTAGAACATCCATATCCTTAAATCACAATAGATTATTGCTGGTTTGAATTGATTGGGATTTTGTTCAAGCAAGAGACAGCCAAAGGGATGGTGACTCATACCTGGGCCTATGAATAGCCTGTGGCAGGAGGTGGGAGTGTGTGAGGGAAAACAGGGAGTGCAGAAAAACCCCCACAGCTTATTGTCAAATGAAAACAAGCACAAGAGTAGTGAGTCAGTGAGTCAGACAGTGAGTGTCTGTCCAGTGATTTTATTCTTTACAGCACTGTGTAACTCAATGTCAGCTCCTGTATTGGTCTGAAAGTACATTTGCCTTCCCCCTGGTCCTCTTGACAACTCTCTGTGGTTGGGTTTGTTGCTGGGAGAAGATGCTATCACAGCAATGGCTGGATACCACAAACATGGTTGGAATTACACAGAAATTTTCTCCCTTCTACTTAATTACTCCTGCCAATTAGGGGTTTACCCAGGGTGGCATTACTGTAGGAACAAAAGCCCTAGTCCCTCTCAATCAGATGGCGTGTTGTCATCAAGCTGGTTCTTTCACTGAGCAGATGTACATCAATTAGAAACTAGTACCCACGAAGAAAGCACCATAGGCTAATTATGCTAATTAGATAATAGCCACCACCTCTTCAAACTGCAGGCTTGTCACATCTCTCACTGGTATCTTATTTTATTGCAAACTGCACTGAACCAAATTTTTACTTTTCTGCCCTAGCTCTCATGGGAGTGCAACACTTACCTGCTTATGAAATCCCATTTCAAAGCCCAATCCTTCCGCGTTTTAGAAAGTTCACACTCAGGACTTGGTTTATCACAACATAAGGAGGCTATTTGACAGGAACTGTTTGAAAGAAAATTGCAGGAAAACTGCTTTTCTGAGACTGGCTTACAAGAACCACTAGAAGCTCCACTGCCTACAACCCAGTGAGAACATCATTTATTTAAAAGAATGATTTCATGTTTAGAGGGAAGAACTGATGCTGTCTTTTATGCTAAAGAGCTCATTTTCATGTAATTCATACAAGAGTAATTTAGAGCTGTAACTTATGGATTTAATGTTTTATTTGTTGGGAAGTGGTCTTCAAAAAGTGCTTTGAATCTATCCTCTTGTTGGACTCCGTAGCAATTTGTTACCATTGATTAAAATAACAATTCCTCATTATTAACCCTTGTAGAATTATATGTGGAGAATTAATGTGAAGGGTGATTAGAGTGGGTTTCTACTTAAATCAAGTGAGATGCTGGTACACTGAAAATGAACTGAATATCAGGAAGGATGATAAAGCCTTTCCTTATTTGCTTATTACAATTATCTACACCCAAGTTACACCAAGAAAAGATAATTTCAGATGCTTGTTCATTTGATTGCTCTTCTCTACTTCAAAGTCTGTCTGGAGAGGATAAAAGCTTGCATTTTAGGGGGATGTCCGCAGGACAGACCAGAGCAAGCCTATTGTGGGGTCAGAGCCTCCACAAGGCACAGGAGCCCTGCCCTGGGTGGGGGAAGCAGCACAGCTCATCTGGAGCCCCTTGCTGCTGCTTAGTTTTCAAAAGGAGATCAACACAAAGGCCAAAGCTCCACAGGGCACATGTTTGGGAGTCCATGTGAGAATGGTGTGAAAGGTATTTACTATTGTTGCTGTTTTGCTGGGCTCAATCATATCTGGTTGGCACTGATTAAAGTAACTATTCCACTTTAACTAACTCATTTCAGAATTGTGCACATTCGTTAGGTATCATTGAGTTATTTCTGATCACTTTATCTTCACAAGAGTCTTACAGCATTTGTTAATTTTGTTAGTTTAAGCATCTACAATTTCTGACACCTTCTAAGCACATTTTGTTTTTCCAGTTCTCAAAAGGCTCTTAATTTTATTCTATTTGTAATGCTTGGACTATGCTGTATGAAAAGAGATAGCCTCTTCTTTCAGAACCACAGCCACAGGTCACCATTAATACTTGACAGTCTAATTCCTATTTAGATTATAACTTCCCAATTATTTAGCAAGATGCAAGGTATATAAAACTTCAGACAGCGTGGTCTTTATTCCAAAAAGGCAACAGGCAAAGAAAGAAAGATTTTCCAAAGCCCTGAGTCAGGATGGGAGCTGTCCCAGATCTAGCATCATGCCCACCAGGACACACAACCTCTCCCGAGCAGCATAGTCTGCAAGATGTGAATATTGTATTTTTACCATGAACATGGTGTGCAGAAATGGACCTTTCAGAAGAATGTGGTGTTGCTAATCTACATGCCAACATGTCTGACACTCCTGATGGCACTGGAGATCACCCATGTGAGGTGCACACAGACAGAAGGGACTGGAAGTTGAACTAACTCACAGTGCAGAAGTGAAATTCTTTAGTGTCACTGGGATGTGGGCAGAACACTCTGAGAACAAGACCTGATGGAAAAAAAAACAACAAACCAGTCCAAAGCCCAGTTAAGTCACAATATTAAAACAGAGTGGAGGAGAGAAGAGCTTTTCTATCCAGAAGTACTGACTTCAGGCAGGAGGCCAACACTGTCCCCATGATTTCCTCTACCAGAAAGTTCAGACACGAGCATGATAACAACAATATCTCTTATTAATATTCAGTTTTCCATAACATCCAAAACATTTATGAAATGCTTTCAATTGAAATCTGAACACCAGTGCTACAAAATGTAATGCTTTCAAACCTTCTGAGCAAGCTACACTGAAGCATCCAACTGTATTGTAAATAGAGAGAACAAAATTATTCCTAAAGTTAATTGAAAAAAGAAAACCTACCTCTATTTGCATTCATAAAAAGCTAACCTGACATCCCAAAAGCAGCTATTATATGTCAGCATGTCACGTGCATTGGGAATATCTGATCCAATTCACAGCTCATAAATGTCTAATTAAAAAAAAATATATACAACAATTTTAATTGGTTCATTGCATCATTTGTTTTTATTACGGTTTTAAACTCTTGCACAACAGGGCTAAAACTCTCTCAATTTGCAGGGAAAAAGGAACTATGAAGAAGGATTTTGAACAAAGATAAATAGGAGTTCAATAACCACCATATGTACAGTGATAGATAAATGGCTGACTTTTAGAATATAAATCTGGGGTTTAATAAATGACAAAGTAGTTTGAATCTATTTGTGACATTTTAAAAATGCCAAAAGAATCAGAGTAGGATTAAAAAGTGGAGTCAAGTTTTAGGTTCATGCAAAACTCCAAGCTGAAGAGTGCAACAGATATATATGTGAGAGCACATTGCTTCTGGTTTAAAAAAGACAGGGAAATCAGAAAATTATTCTTATTCTTAGTTTTATCACTGTTGGGTTTTAGAATGCTGCAGGGAAAAAAGTTAAAGAAGAGATATCTTATGGCTAACTCAGTTTTTATCTGATACTTGATAAAGAAAATTCAATTCATATTTATGAACCAACATCAAGGAGTTTATTACTTTGATTACTCACTAATCATTTCCCGTAAATGCAGTGACCTAAAAATCCCATATAATCAATAAAGTAGTAAGTTTCAGATTTAAATCACTGTACCTTGTATTCTTGAGTAAACCTTCGGGTAATTTACAAAGGCTGTTGAATTTTATAGTAAGTGTTTTTCAAACCAAGCTGGATTCTAAACAATAATGACTTTTTAATGTGGATCTGTGATTACATTGTCATAGTGAAATACGACAGTCTTTGACTGCATTCGAAATGAGGCAGAGGGTGAATTACTCTGAAGGCATAGATTACCATAGCCTCAGGTAAAGCAATCTTCATAAATTATACTCCAATCTAGAGTGACCTGTCACTACAAACCTGTTGCTACTCCCAGTAACTTAAATTTCAGTGTACAATTTGTAAACAAGTTCTTTTCTTATTACCACAATGAAGGGAGAGTTACTTTGCTAAATTACTTTAAAACCAATGTGAGGGGGTAGAATTATACGTAAGCATTTTATGGGTTTCTTTTCCATAATTTCAAAATGCTGTTAGTTTAGGAAATGCAACTTGTTGTCTGCTAAAATGTTTATGCTTTTAAGATCTCTAAAGCTGTCAACTGAAGGAGCCTTCGGCATAAAAAGCAACTGCAGCACTTTCCTAACTCATTTTTGACACACTGAGCATACTTGACTCTTACACTCAGCAAGAACATCTACAGTTCAGTGGTATTCAAAAATGTTTTGTACATTTAGATGCTTCAGCTGTCATTTCCCAAGGGCTTTGCTGGTTTTATCATACCTCAGTCTGGGGATATCTAGTTTATAAAGATCTTTTTCAGAGCAGGCATCTTCTGAAAATACAGCTTGTGTGGTGACCGAAAGCTGAGGGCTTTGCTTAGGGATTGCTTTGGACATCTACAGCAGAGACAGCAGAGCCATCCCACTGAAGGGATCCTGTAGGCATAAAAGTCCTGACCCTTGGTAGTTTTCACCCAGCTCACTTATATCCCAGCTTTTATGCTACACATCTGCTGGCCCAGCAATTGTTCTTCCAGTACTTGCTGTGCTATCACTTGTGGTTTGTACAAAACTGAAAGGTTACCCTCATGAAAAGCTGAACTACTTCATTGGAGTTGGGTGTTTTAATTTTCAGAAAGCAAGACCAAAGTATGCCTCCTTCTTAAGAAGACTTTGAAATATACCCTTTTTTACTGCATTTGCTGCTATCCTGTGGGCAGTAAAGAAAAAGGTTTAAAAGGTAGGAATGGAAAGTAAAACACAAAGTTTTGTTGACACAAGAATTTAAATGAAATATTATATGAAAATACTTCCAACTTATTTTAGGCTTACTTTCAAAGCCTAAAAATTATAATCCCATGATGCTTGGGAAAGCCCAATATTTCTTGCAACTACCTAAAAGAACGGCAGTTGATGGCTAACAACTGCAAGTTCAGTCTGTTTGGAGCAAAACCTTCATAATCACAGAGCATGCGTCTTTGTTTTGTTTTCATTGGTTTGCTTTTTAGTTTAACAAAAATCTCAGTCAGCTTCACATACATGACAAACATGATGGTCTCACAGCTTGGGGTCCAGGTTTATATCACAAGCTCAGTTCTTGGCTCCCTGGAATGTCTGGTATAGGAAGGTAATGAGGCAGAGAAAGGTTTCCCTGTTCTTCCTGCTCTGGAGGGTGAAGAATTCCTTACTAAGAATGACAGGTCTGGGTCATGAAGACATTTGTGAGGAACTGAGCAGAACTGGCTGAAGAGGACTGAATTAAGCATGTACCAAATCTCTCTTAATATCAGTTTTACAGGCGTCCTTTAGGATGCACATCTCCTTCCTCAGCCTAATTAGCTATTAATAGTGTGTCCACTTCTTGAATTCTTCTTCCATGTTTCATCCCCTCTCTCATCATAATCATTGAGAATGCCTTAAGGAAACAGGTGTTATATGGACATTTTGTGTCTGCCAAGCTGTTTGCATCTCATGCCTACTTACTTTGGGGCCAGTGACCAATTTCAACCAAACCTGATGCATAAAGAGATCCTAATTTTGTATGAGTTGTGTGAACTCTTCTCTGCATGTCTTTCCACACAAAGACCCTGCAGATGCCAGAAAATCTACCTTAAGGTGGTTGAAAAGAAAAAGTGAGCCTAAAATAGAAAGCTGACCAAGTTAGATTACTAATATTGTATTGTATTTTGAGAAAATTCTGCTGAAACAATCACACAAAAAAGCCCCCAAAAACCCCCTAAAAAACCAACCCCCCACCCAAGCAGAAACCCATAAATAAAACTCATTTTTTAGACCCCACATTGTCTGCATTTTTAAGGATGTATAAAGATTCTAGATGTCTCCAGGATTTTTTGCATTTGGTGTTTTTTCTAGGCATAAGTACAGCAGCGAATATCCTGATCTTGCTGAGTAGTTTGATGTGTGGTTCATCCCACATCCTCTCAGATTTCCAAGTATTGAGGCTCTTCACAGACTTTTCCCACCAATTTTGTCAGAGAAAACAAACAGAGCAGCTAGAAGAAGCATGCTTCATCCTGCAGGAAAATAGAGATATAACTCCTGTACTACCAGCACACCCTTGGAGGGATGGCTGGAAGCATTCGCTCAGGACACGGCTCTCTCATTTCACGTCTTCCTTTACCGGCTTTCCAGCAATGCCACTTGCACAATATTAACTTGCTCCTTTTACAACAGTGTCCTTGAGTGAAAGACTTCATTCCCCAGTACATCCTGCTTGTTTGAATGCACCTCAGCCTTCAGGAAATATCTGCTGAAATCACTGCCCACATATCTGGTAAGGAGCAGGTAAAAAGCTTCCAGCTATGGGTGGAAACACCACTACTGAGCCTGTTGAGACAGTCTGACTGCAGGCACTGGCTTATTTGCTCTGCTGCCAAGAATATCAATTGGATACTACGCTTGCTATCGATCCAGAGGAAGATTTTGTTGTTGTTGTTGTTGTTGTTATTGTAAAAAATGTGAATGCATGATGCAATGTCATGTAACGCTATAAAGCAAAATAAAAGGTACAGAAGGGAAAGAAAGCAGCAGAACAGAACAACAGCAACATTAGCTCTGCAGATTTTCCAGCCTATAATGGCATGTTTTGGCAGATGGACAAAAAAACCATGACATATCTGTGGGTGTCTGAGTCTGGAGATGATTCAGCTCCACTCTGCTGTGCCTTGATGGACTTGTCTGTGATGACTAAAACATTACCATCAGGCTGGCTGATATCACTATTTGTAACACCTTAACTTTAGAAATAAACATACCTGCAGCAGCACAAAGAGTTCAAAGATTAATCTGGAGGATGGGTTTTATTGTCCTTCCCACTCTTTATCCAGCCTGAGATGTTGCACACCAGGCAAGGAGCTGTAAGGTGCTCAGAGGGTCTGTGAGCCCTTTGTTCTCCCCATCTCTCTTCTCTGCCTCTCAAGTGAAAATCTTCTCCTCCTCTGGGTTCACAGTGGTTCTGTGACTACTGGGGGAGAGACTTCACACACACATGGTGAGGATGAGGTACCAACAAAGCAGTGAAAGGCATGTGCTTGTGTGGGCTTTTGGAGGCTGGGCTCCTAGTCTTCCTGTCAGCTGGCACAACTCTTCCCCCAAGGGTGAGCAATACCTCTCCGAGCTGATTTCAGTGTGTTTTGCACTGACAAGTGTCTCATGCTGAGATGGAGGCCATGAAAGCCAAGGTTCTGCCCACTTTGAAAGCTGTTCCTAACCAGTCATGAGCCAACCCCTCACGGTTCTGGTTTTATTTCTCTGACATCCACATCTGTGGCTGCTCTGTCACATTTAGCAGAACTACTTGAGGTGCTTAAGAGCTCTGATTTTCATGTATTAGTTTGCAGCTCAAAGTTGTAGATTTGTGCCAGAGATCTAACTTCTTCTTTGGAAATAGCAGAGAAATCATGATGCCTGTGGCATCTTGATATCCATGGCAGTGACCAAATGAGAAGGAGCTCAGCTGGATGCTCACTTGCAGAGGATGCAACTCTGAACCGTGGACCTGTGAGCTCTTGTCCTGTCCGTGGTCAGTAATCTGTAGCACTGTCTGCCTGCAAACTCAGCAACATGCCCTCAGCGAAGGTTCTTATTCTGCTGCCCAGCTGGAAAAGGAGTCAGGTTCAGGGCTGTGTGGTCCCACAAGGACCCATTAGTTTATTCTCTCTTTTCTTCAGCCTTCCCACATGGATATTTTGTGTTTATGAAGTCCTTGAAAGGATATATAATTACAGAAACAAATCACTCTTTTGGCATGGCAAGAAATACAACAATGTGGATAAAAGACAATATAGCTCATATTCCTGCCTTATTTTTCTTGTGGTGCTCTTACATTTTCTTCTCCTTAAAACAGGGCCTCCTGAGTCTGGGATGCCCTACAGGAATTCTCGGCTCCTCCTGTGAAACATGGAGCTTTTATTTCTTTTTCACACAAAATCAGCTTCCTTTTTTCTTAGCTATCACACTGTTTCACCTCCCCACAACCTCATTATTTTTGTTTGAACCTTTTTCATTGGGTACATGTGGTCAGGTTTTGGTAGCAGGGAAACCACAGGGGTGGCTTCTGTGAGAAGCTGCTGGAAGCTTCCTCCATGTCCAGCAGAGCCAATGCCAGGCACCTCCAGGACATGCCCACTGCTGGCCAAGGCTGGGCCAATTAGAAATGTTGGTATACCTCTGTGATAACATATTTAAGAAGAAGAAGAAAAAAGTTATTGCACAGTTGTAATTGCGGCCAGAGAGGAGCAGGATGAGAATATACGAGAAGAAAAATTCTGCAGACACCAAGCTCAGTGGAGAAGGAGGGGGACTAATCAAGATTGTGGGTTCAACCCCCATAGGGGCTGTTCACTAAAGAGTTGGACTTGATAATCCTTGTGGGTCCCCTCCAACTCAGAATATTCTGTGAACTGTGACTGCTTTCCCTGATCAATGTCAGGAGCAACGTGTGACGAACTGACCATGTGATGAATTGACCATAACTCCCATTCATTGGGGTGGAGGAGGCAGAGCTGGGAAGGAGGAGGGGATGGGGAGATGTAGCTTTTAAGGTCTTAACTCTACTTCTCATTATCCTGCTCTGATTTTGTTA
This sequence comes from Dasyornis broadbenti, assembly GCA_013397935.1. Classification (NCBI taxonomy): domain Eukaryota; kingdom Metazoa; phylum Chordata; class Aves; order Passeriformes; family Dasyornithidae; genus Dasyornis; species Dasyornis broadbenti. The sequence goes on from VZRN01002545.1 coordinate 604,410, forward strand.
GTGATAAATTCGATTAATACCTCTAATTCAAGTCTGTTACGCCCATAATAGTAATTGGTGGGTGTTGTCTCCATCTCCTTACCTCAATTCATGAACCTGTTGTTACATTTTCCCTCTCCAGCTGCAGAAGGGAGTGATAGCGAGGCTTTGGTGGATGCCTGGCATCCAGCCAGGGTCAACACCCTACACCTTTCCATTCATTTTTTTAGAGAAATGCAAACAATCATGAGGCCATGTGACTGTATTTGTAATATGTGCATGCATAAACTTAGAGAAGACAGAGTAATAAGTTGCACACTGAATTGAAAATAAGTCTAAACACTTGCCAGCTTACATTTAGCATAAGTATCAATCAGTGTGCTCCAGTGGATCTGCTCCAACATACCCCACTGTGGATGCAAGCCAAAATCTGAGCAGCAACAAACAGCCCATTATCAATCCATTAGTCCTCACTGACTGAACTGTACACATAAAATCTTGTTTTACATGCATACTCCTGCCATTCCCCAGCAGAGATAATGAGATTACATGTGCCCGTATCACTCAGCCCAGGAACTTGTCACATCCTAATGAGTTTCTTTTCTCTGCTCACAGACACAAATAAAATACCTGCTTTTTCTATTCTTACCTAAAGGGTAGCCAGCAGCCAGATGCTCACTCGTGAAAACATAGTGACACACTGCAGCACCCAGCTAACACATGTGGGATGATTATTGCCAGTTTTGTCTGTCACTTTGCATCATGCTGGAGACAGAATAGCTCAGTGTGGCTCCCACGACAGAGTTACAAGCTGGGAAATTGAGAGTGGAGCATCAACCCCACCATTTTCAATATGAAAAAGAGCCAGCCAGCCAGCCAGCCTGCTTGTCTGGTTTGGGTGAGGTGGAATTAATTTTATTCACAGTAACAGGTGTAGGGCTGCATTTTGGATTTGTGCTGGAAACTGTTGATAACTCGGGGATGTTTTCCCAATCACTGAGCAGTGCTTCCACAGAGTCAAGGCTTTTCCTGCCCCTCAAACCACTCCACCACTGAGAAAACTGGGGATGCACAAGGAGCTGGGAGGGGACACAGCTGGGACAGCTGACCCTGACTGACCGCAGGGATACTCCATATCTTATGGTGTGTGCTCATCATACAAAGCTGGGGAAGGACGAAGGAAAGAGGGGAATATTTGGAATTATGGCATTTGTCTTCCCCAGTCGCTGTTAGTTATGACAGAGCCTAGCTTTCCTGGGAATGGCTGAACACCTGCCTGCCCATGGGGACTGATGAATTCCTTGTTTTGCTTTGCTTGCATGTGCAGCTTTTGCTTTACTTGTTAAACTGTCCTTACTTCAGCCTACGAGTTTTCTCCTTTTACTCTTCCATTTCTCTCCCCCATCCCACTGCTGGCGACTGAGGGAGAAGCTTTGTGTGGTGGGGTTGCCAGCTGGGGTTAAACCACAACACTTTTCATTTCTAAACCTGTGACTATTCTATAAACAACTAATTGGGTCCTCATTCTTTCTCTTAAAGCAGAGTAATGCCCTTATCAGCAGACAGCCTCAGCTGAACGTGGCTAGCATCACAGAGCATCTGAAAGAACAGATGTTTCCCCACCCAAAACTCCACTTCTTTCAGAAAAAGCCTATTGGGAGAGATATTTCTTTGTCTTTCCCACAGCAACCTTCTCTCCTACCAAATGGTGGCTCCCCCATGGAACCCTGTACTGAACCCATTCCTTGGGTGTTGATGGGACAGTGCCACACAGGTAAAATTTGCCTGGGTGTCTCACAGTGCTTCTGCAGCACTACAGTCCGCAGTGTTTTATTTCAGGGTGTTCAAGTGAAGTGTAAGTGGTGCACATGCCTTCTGCTGCTGCTGTTTTGGAACAATGCTGCTTTTTGTGAAAAAGGGAAAAGATGCCTTTGTAAAAGTCCCTGTGCTAAAATTCTGCTTTGAGCTGTTGTTCTGCAAATGACTTCCTTTGTTTTAGTGGGGAAAGCCCTGCTATAAATACAGGAAGAATCTAGTTGCTCATTTTTACTTTTTGATGCTGGATAGGTCTCCGTTTTGCTGAAGAGCTGGAAAGTTAAAAATATGTACAAAGGGACGGCCAATTTATGCCCTAGATTTTAAAGCAGAATAGCTCATTGATCTTTTCTGGTAGATTTGCTTAAAATTCAGTAGTACAATATGTCTTAAAGCCTGAAGAGATGAGTGAGGATCTGTATAGCTTGCGTGAGCTGAGGAGAGAGAGAAAAAAATCTCCCATTACTGTATAGAGTGGTTGTCTTTTCAATTATGGATGAAAAGATGAGTATGACCCTGAGGGGCTGGATTCAAACAGAATGCAAGGGGGGAAGAGCCCTAAAAACAAGCAAAATCTTTACTAAGAGATGATTAAAAGAGAACATAAATGTCTGGAAGTATTTTGAAGAAGGAAGTGCAATGGAGTGGAGGAAAATGGTTATGGTGGAATATGGAGTTATGGTATTAAATTAACAAAAAGAAAAGGTCTGTTGAATATCAATAGAATCCTTTCTGTTTTCCTGTGGCATCATCTCCCAAGGGAAGCTGCAGGAGCTCCATCATTTGAGTCCTGGCAAATGACTTGGGACAAACCACAAGAAAGTGTGGTTTAAGGCACATTACTGTGATGTGCAGGGATGGAGCTACTGACCTAGTGGCTCATTTCTCCCACCCCCCTTCCCTGGAAAGTTACAGCATTAATGAAAATCAGGAAAAAACAAAAGAAGACACCAGGGGTGGAGTAGAGCTCCTGTTTATACATGAGTGGCAGTGCTGCAGCAGCAGAAAGAAGCTGCTGAAAGCAGAAAGCAGAAAGATGTTTCCAGACAGATGAAGAGGACTGGTGATGGGGGAGGGAGATACACAGAATAACAAAATTGCATGAGGAATGAGAATGGGACAGGTGATTGGGCTGGCCAGAGGCAAGCAGTGCCCCTGGACAGGGACTGCCAGGGCTGCATAAAGGCACTTGTGCCCTGGCAAGGTTTCCTCTGCAAGAAGGGACTGCTTTTGGACACTGTATTTCTGTCACAGGGAAACGTGTCCCCAGTAATTAATAGAGCAAGAGGTCTTGCAGAATATGGTCAGAGAATACGGAGCATCAGGCAGGGTTGGAGGTGCCACTTGCACCTTCCCAGGCCGCTTCTTCCACATCTCCCATCACCTGGCAGAACGGGATGAAACACCGATGGAACTGCTGCTGCTGTGGAACCCAGCTGCTTGGAGAAGCCAGATGGAAAAGAGAAGGGGAAGAGAGGATAAGGAGAATTGGATCTCTGTAGGAAAAGGCCTGGAACTGTATTGTGGAAGTGAAAGGAAGGAGCTCAGCTGAAGTAAGAATAAGAAGAACTTATAACAGCTTCCTTTGAAAGGAAGGTCCATGCATGCTTGGTAATGCTGATAATGTCCATTTTGCACCTATATCTTAATTACCCAATTTAAGGATCTCAAGTATATCTTGAAACATTCCTTGGCTAAGCTCCACATTACCCTGGTGGCATAGAGGAGACTGGCCTTTTTCAAGTGACAGGAAGGCAAGGTAAAAGGGACATATTGTTCAAGCAGGGTCATGAAGCATCAAATCTGGAATCAGAAATGCTGCTCTTGAGCTCCCTGGCTGTTGCTCAAAGCCCATATCTGGTCTGAATCCGTGTGTACCCATGAACTTTAAGAACATGCACCATTAACACTGCTTAAAGTTAAGCATGAACTCTGAAGGGTTTTTTGAACAGAGCATCTGACTACAGTGTGGTATAAGATATTCCACCCAGACACCCAATGATTATTTTCAATAAAAAAAAAAAATCCTTTTCAAATTAAGTCCCTCAGCACTAAATTAGGATGACCTGGAGCTGTTTGGGTTTTGAGAGAGGCACTGTTAGGAATCTGACTGTTTTGTTTTCCTGAAAATTCAACTGAAACCTTTCATGCTGCACAGAAGAACGGGGGTCTGCAAGAACAGGGGTCAGAGGAGGCACTGAGGGAAAAGGCAAGTGAACAGAATTTCTCTTCCTTCCTGAGAAGAACCTGAAATATAAACATAAATTTTGTTATATAAGTGTGTCCAAGGGGTGAAGAGTAAATCCACTCACAAAAGCAAGAATTCATTGTTTTAAAAATAAAATAATCATAAGGCGAATTGCCCCTCATCAGGATAGCAGAGAAAACTAATTTCATTTCTATAATATAAGACAACAATGATTATTAAGTTTCATGAGAATAAATTCAACCACCTTAAGAGCAGGCTATAAATGTTAAGTATATTGTGTCAAAAATTAACATATGAACTTCAAATTTGTGCACCAGCTCAAAATCTGATTTAACAAACTGCTGTTATTAAAGTCAATTGGTGAGAATTCCATTATAAAAACAAATGAAATCTTAACTCTACATGAAATAAATATTTTTTTCAAAGCCTAAGCAGACTGTATTAACTTAACATGCAATGATCTAAATTATGTATTAAACTCAATTATTTTTATTATTACTTTTCAATTAAGGTGACACGATTAACTCCACTCTTATCAGTCTCAGTTCCAATGCTAACTGCATCTCAACTTTGGTGTCTTCTTGGGAAGAATTTGTTCACAGAGTTATGGTAAGCAAGTCTGTTCTCCAGAGTTCTGCCAAGAGATATGATTTGTGAAGAACAAAACAGCACTGTGGTTTAACAGGCATGTGAGAGAAGTGGTGCTTTCCATCAGCCTTGGCAGCATTTTGAGTGGAAAAGTGTGAGTACCAAGGTTCAAGAACTCACTTGTTTGGTTCTTTTCCAGGTTAATCTCATGGCTATGCTTTGAAATTAACACTTTGTTTTCACACTTTTTCTTCCTTAATATTCACCCAAGATCTGACCCAGTTTGAAAAGCAGAAGGTCCTTCTAACATGACATGGACTCTGAATCAAGCTCACCCACCCCAGCAAAGGTGATCTCATTAACAGTAACATTTGCAGTCATAGGAATAATTCACTGAGTTCATGCAGCAAGTTATTTCAAAAATATTATTTCCTTATAACACCATCTTTGTGCATATGGAAATCAAAATTAATGGCTCTGATTTTGAAGTAATTTATCTCTGTGGGTTTTTCATCTTGAAGCATTCATCATTCTTCACATATTCCTTTTTCTGGTGTAATTTCTCACAGCCAGAAGTTGCCTTCAGCATTTAGAAATTTTCTAATGCTAGCAAGATGTGAAAGTTCCTTGGGAATGTGTTTTTAGTCTTAGCTAGTCATGAAAGGAGACTTCACTAGCACAGTGCCTCTCTAGCGGTTTTTCAGTAACCAAAAATGGGACTTAAAAATTTTTTGAAAGATGTAGTATGCCTATCCTGAGAAACAAATACAAAAGTCAGAAACATTACATAGATCTATTCTCATTTTCACTGGGGAACCTTTGTTGGATTCCTAGGAAAAGCTTTGAGCTTTGGCTTGAATGAGGACTACCTGATGCACTCTCCCCTCACACACAGAGCTCCTGTCTGTAAGTCAAGACCACCAACACTGACCCAAAATCCAAGCTTTCACTGACTGAGTGTAGTGTTTGCACCCCACGCATATCTTCTTGGAAGGTCCCCTTCCAGCCCAAACCATTCTATGATTCTATTATTCTCTGATTCTATGATATTTTGTCTGTGCCTCGGCAAAAGCTTTTTGTTTATTCATTTGATTAATTCCTTTGAGTTTAAAGAAAGGAATTAATTTCACTTATTTCTTTATGTGATCATTAGAAAAGCTTTTAATGAACATAGTAAAACCCAACTAATTATCAGAATGGCATTTAACTCTAAATAAAATTGACAGGAAGCAAGAATATGATACATATAATTTTGCACAGTTTATTAAAACACATTTATCACTTTTTTTTCTCCTAAAGTAACCTGATCATATTATTCTATGATAATTTAGCTAATATTTTTTCTGTGCATTTAATATTTAAGTGGCTTTTACTGATATTAAAGTCATAATGCATTTTATGGAAATTACCTTGCATTCTAATTACTTTTCTTGGTGAGGAATGGTAAATAGAATTATCTCGTTATGTTTGTTGTAGATGAAAGCAAAGAAATATTTAATGAGAAGAGACTGTTTTTTTCAAATGAGTCCATTTTGCTGTCAATTCAGGGACATGCAGCTCCCAGAACCAAAGCAGGAACCAGCCGTGTATGTGAACAACAAAAGGCTCTGAATGGGAAGTTGGATGCTTTTAACATCAGTAGCTCCCTTTTTTCTATGCTCTGCCTGTCCAAACCTAAGCTGAGGAAAGTTGGGAGGAAGACAATGTGCTACCATGAGAAAGTAAAAACCACAAACAACTGTGCCCTTGAGCTGGAGCTGCTCCATGCTTTTAGTAAATCAAGCTACTGTTGGAAAGCCATAAATTGTACCTACAAAAATGGAGAGGTCAAGGCCTGTGTAAGAGGTTAACCCCTAGTCCTTTTTTCCCCCTAGTTCTTTATATGAAATATACTTATTCACTGGAAAAATAGAGGAATTAATTGTGGAGGAATCAAGTTTTCATGCCAACTCTTCTCTCAGTTTCTCTACTGAAGTCCAAGTGGAGTCACAAATAAGGCTGGATTACTGTCTCTGAAAACAGAATGGGATTTTTTTTGTATGAACCTTTATAAAGATGAAGATGTGCTTTAGGACTATCTGAATGGGGCCTCTTCACTTTCATAAGCCATCTTTTGGGGGATGTGAGACAGAGTCTGGCTTCAGGAAAATCATACTTCACTGGCCACTCTGTGTCTGGGCATTCCTCTGAAAATGCACCGTGTCTCTTAGTTTGCATGACACTGTAACATCCAAAGAGCTGCCACCAGAGCAGCAGAATGGAAAGTGACAGCAGAATATGAAGCAGAATTAGGCAGAAAAGGAGGAATATGTGAATAATAACACCAACAAATGAAATTCCAGGTATTTCTGTAAGGATCCACAAACTTCTCTGGATTTGCATTTTTCCTGAGGACTTTCTTTTGCACTGGTACAGGGATTCCCTTGCACCCACCAAGACCCACACAAATGGCAGCAACACTTACATCGCAGGTAATGTATTTTATGGGTGGTAATAATTGTGGTGGTTTCACCACCCACTGACCAGGGAAACTACACAAAACAAAGAGCTCATGGTGCCTTTTACCCAGTTATAGACACACGTCTCTTAACATTACTTTTTTGCTTGACTTAAGCAGTGCTTCCCTTGGAGCTAGAGAGAGCTTCAAAGCAAAACCCCTGCGGGTGGGTGCAGGTTTGAGTGTTCCTGGCCAGTTCACCTCCCTGGTAACCTCCTGGGCCACGCAGGGATGGCATGGACATTTTTTGGTCGGGCTGCCATGTCATGAAGGAAGCTCCTCCTTTAAGTCTGGGTGGGGACATGGACTTTTCCAGCTTGGTGTGTGAGAGGCAGCAAGAAGAACAGGGGTGTCCCTCGTGGAAGGATGTCTCTGAGGCTTTCATTTAGTTTAAAGAGATCATCATGTTTCTCCTCCGCATGCTCTTAACTTAAAGTGTCAGTATTTTCTGTTTGCATTTCCAAACACACCAGCAACACAAATATTGTAAGTTTATTTTGCTTGCTCTTGTTTTACTTTCAGCCTTCCTGTTCTGGTAACTTTGGAGCATCAGGCATTAAAGGAAAGTGGATGGAAAATGTAGAATCAAGCTTTAACTCACACTGAAATTTCAAATTCAATTTAATTGAAGTGTTCTGTGAATTTCTGTCTATAGTTATCAAATTTTTCTATTTAAGGGAGGGAGACTAGAAATTTCTGTGAATAATGCCTATTTCACCATTTTCTAAGCTTTCTTTCCACTAGAAATTACTTTTAAACAAACTGATTTCAATTTACTTTTCAGCTCAATTCTATCTATTTTTTGAACAGCAAGCAAAACAAGAAAAAGAGTCCTTAGTCCCCTGTCATTACTGAAAACTTCACTATAAGCTCTAATGCAGTAGTCCAATCTACTAATCTATTTATTCCTTTTTGGCCAAAACATTTTATGCAACATCTACCATAGTTCTGCAAACAATAATTGCAATAATATTTCACCATTGTATTAAGGATCAGGTTATCTGTGTGGAATATTTAGAAAGGTCAGTGTCTCATATATAACAAAGGCAAAAATAAAACGACCAGCGAATGTCACTGATATTTATTGCAAATGCTCTATAACATTCCAAGTTTGCCATGCACATTTCTCCCTGTAATAGAACATGTTTCTAAAATGGATTAAATCCTGATTTGATTTTAGTACTCTACATATTACAAATGCATTTAATTTTAAGTGACAAAATAAAATGTAGCATATGACATCCTAATCTGATGTATAGCAGTTTCACCAGCAATTCCCTGTGAGATACATCTTTTTTTAGTAAAAATGTCAGTGTTGCTTGAGTTAGCTCAACAGGGCCCTGTGTTTGAGCAGCACCACACTTCAGTCTCTTCCCTTAACCAAATATTGCCAAAACTGAAGAGCTCTCAGCAAGAGGAACAAAAGCAAGTCGAAGGAGGTTTATTTGCTTTACTAAGCACAAAGAGCACTCCCTGTTGCTGTGCTCCAGCTTCTTTGAATAGACACTGAAGACAAATGCATGCAGCACTTCTGAAGGTCCACTGAAAGACTCACCAGTAGATTTTAAAGACTCAGGATGAGCACAGAGAGAACAAACGTGATATGTGTGTGTATGTGTGTGTGTGTGTGAAAGGCACAGTCTTGTTTTGGAGGTCACTGGGTATCTCACTGATGGAAAACAAATAAATGAGTAATAACATTAACTGAATGATTGGGTTATGGGCATTATTTTCTCCAGAATCCTTTGGAGGCTTCAATGTGTTGACTTCAGCAAGGCAAAATCCTCTCAGGGCATCATGACCATTACGACCTCTCTTCTTTCAAATTATGTTAGTTCTGAATAACAATTATGGAAATTAACTTATTAGTGCAAATTGATACATGATGCTGGGCCAGCAGAATTGACTATTCTGTATTATTTTATTTATTTAGGCTGCAGTACTGGTTATAGTGCAATAAACAGACTGACTCTAGCATTAATGTAGAGGGATATTTAAGTTATGGGTATAACAAGAAAGTAATTTATGTGAAATTTACCTCAGAAACATCAAAGAATAGTCTGGTATTATCTGCAATTTGCCATGGTTGAAAAATGAAAGAAAGGGCATCCACAACACAAAGCCTAAGAATTAAGAAATTACATTTGTTCTTTAAGCATCAAGGGGAAATCCTGTTTCTTTAAAATAATTTGTGGCATCTTAGAAGAGTAACATACTTTTTTCTCTTGCATATTTGCTCATATCTTCCCTCATTCACCTCTTTTCCACCACATTTTGTGATGGGGAATTGCAAATTTGATATAAAATTGAGCACTCAGATCTCGGACAGAGGAAGCTGAAAAAAGACAAAGCAAGTGCAGGCAGAGCTGCTGTCCTGAGGCTGCCGGTGGTGCTGAGACTTCATCAGCGTCTCATGAGGACCATGTGGAGACCTCCCCATGCAGGACATGTCCCATGCAGGACGTGTCCCATCTGCCATCTGCCCAGCCACAGGGAAACCCCTCATTTCTCCAGGAAAGCAGTAGGGAAACCTCTGCAAGTGCCAAACCCCACCCCAGCAGAGGTCCTGAGATGGAGGAAAGCCCATGTGCATAAACAATCCTGTCATATGAGCGTGACCCAAAATCCCAGTGGGAGCCCCCATAGACACAAAGGGTAACTCGCTGCTGCTGCTCCATCTACCAGAAAGTCTGTCAGGAAAATCTGAAGGAGAATAAAGCTTTCGATGTGGCCAGCTGCATTCAGATGCAAATTTTTGTCAGCAAAGCTCCAGATTATCGCACTACCATGGGACCACAATGACCTGTCCCGAGCCTTGTATAGGACACCTCAAATCAGCTTTGCCACCACCAGTGCCAGGCAGGAACTGAGCCCTTCTAATCTGGCCTCTATTGCTCCAATTAACTGGGGACAGACCCCGAGGCTTCCATGTGTTTACATCAACTGTCTGACAAACCATCACACATAACGAGGAGAAAAATAAAATTCAGTGTATATTTATATGGGAGCTAATTTTCTCAGGAAAAACTAAACACAGTTTTTTTAGCTTCCTTAATACTACTGAATGGAAGTACAGCAGCAGCAGCTGTAAAGCAAATTTTAATGATATGCCCAAAAATCACAGTTAAATCTGCCAAGTTTTTTAAATGGCAGCATTTTGATCTTTTTTTCTTTCTTTTTATTTGACCCTAGAGATTACAATCAAAAGCTTTCCTTTTATTTTTTTTGTAATTTCACATTAAAAACTTCAAACTTTAACATTAAATCTTATCTACACATTGACAAAGCCTGTGATTCAAAATGAAAAGGGGAGATAACAAATACTGACACTGTGCAAGGAACAAAAGGTTATTTTAAAGTTTAAAAATAATTAATTATATTTTAATTTCTTGTGTTTGCATATATGATGGAGTATTTGTGGAAAGTCTGGTTCTTTGCAATTTTACCTTGCTATCTGTTTAATGACACCTGGCTGTGCAGCTCCCACTGGTTGTTTCAGTCATGGGCAAGAATTTGGGTGCAAAGATGTTCTGTGAATGCTCATTTTCCTCTGGCTGTTTCAAAGATACTTGGGAGAAAGCAAGGAATTTCCAAGAAGGGCTGTCTGTATCAACTTCCCAAGCAACCTGTGCAGCTGGGGCAGTGAAAAAGACCAGACAACTGGACTCTGTATATGTGCATCAGGATTAAACCAGAAGTCTCCAGAGTAAAACCAAAGCACAAAGGAGCCGGAGAGCTGCTGGTTAGAGGTACAACAGATTCAGAGCCTTAGAGCACGAGGCAAAGAGGCAGAGATGCAAAATGGCCTCTGGCTGGGAAGACACCCACTGGGTTAAAAGATGGGGTGGGTTGCATAATACAGACTTGAAAAGGCTCAGAGGTTTGGAACAGTTCCTGAAAAACTGTGAGCAGCTGCTCAGTGCCATGTCTGGACAGCAAGTGCCCCTGGCTGCCCCAGCTGCCACACGGGGCCAGCACAAGCACAAGGGATCACGCTGTGCCCAAGGCCATGCCTGCTCCTGCGGCAGATGGGGAAGCACTGGCCACAGACAGAAGAGTGTGAGGAACAGTCTGGAATGTGGTCAGCTCAGTGAACACTCCCCTCAAAACAGGCTCCTTCCATAAAATCTGCTTAAATAAATTCCCAGTACCTGGCAACTCCTCTCTATTCTGCTTGTATGCTTTTGTGCCAAACTCACAGGAGATTTAGCTTAAAAAAAATTACCTCCTAGCCCCAGGAACACATTTCAGCTGCTCACAGGGATCTCTTCTGCTTACTTGAGAGGGACATGGGAGGGACAGGGAGGAAGAGAAAGCATTTCATCCTGGTCAAAAGCTGCACAAAGCAGCGTGGTGCTCCGAGCTCTCACACCCAAACAGGGGAATGCAGAAGCGATAGGAGCTCTGAGCATTGCTATTGTGCAGCTCTCACTTCTGTCAGTTTTGTCGTGGCAAAGGAAAAATAAGGATAATGGTATCCATAAATCTTCATGAGCACTTAAACCTGAAGCTATCTTGGTGCAGCTTAAATCAAGATAATATCTGAAATTTTCCTTTCTAAACTCTTTCTTCTCCTCCTAAATGGAAGCTTTCTGAATAATTTTAAACTGTCAGGATAAAGGATAAAAAAAGAAGAAAACATCACTAAGCACCATGGTTCTTCCTTTCTCAATCCTGATAAATAGATGTGAGTCTGCTGACAAGGAATTCCAGTGAGTTTAGATATCTGTTAAACTTGTACTTTACTCCTCCTAATATCGCAAAGATTTCTGTGCCCTCTCTGATCCTGGCTGAAACTCAGCCAAGTTCCATTAAAAAAAAAAAAAATAGCAGCATAAATTGAAAGTTTGCCAGGAATTCCTTGTTGTGGCCTTAAGTGTAAAACTATTACAGTCTTTTCCTCTTCAAAGAGATTTCTTGCAGTTTCGTAAAACTATCAGCCTCATCCACTGAAGTATACCTTTCAAAAATTCTTGTTGCTGTTGAAAGTCTATGCCATCACTTTAGTTTTATCTCAGTTTTCCAGAGAGGTCTGTTGCTCTGTGTCCTTCCTTCACCTGCACAGTCCGAGACCCGTCTGTTTTAACTTTAGCTGTACCACTGCAATTCAACAAAATCTGTGGGGGAGGCATAAAATGTACAGTCTAGGTTAAATTTTCAGTCTTCTCATTCCATACAAGTATTCATTTCCTCCGAGAATTCATTTCAGGGCCGTATAATACTGACACTGTTGCATTTCCCATCCCTTTCTCTAGAACTCTACACTTTTAAGGATGTAGAAAAAGTTGGTCTCAGTTCCCTGGGATTTTAATACGGACTGACCATATATTACCCTTATAGTAGTAACAAAACAAAGTCTAATAGGGTAGCAAATACGGATTAATTGGGAGGCAGAGGTCATGGTAATTTATTTTCCCGTTATTACTGATGCCATATAGCCTGTATGAGCAGATCACACAGTGATGTTGCTGCCAGCACCCCTTGCTGTGTGGAAGCAGGGACCGTCCTCCTGAGATGGGGGAGAAGAGTTGAGAAGTTGGAAAATGAGAGTTCTGACCCGAGGACCTGACACCAGTTAATGGATTTAGTACTAAATGTAAATTATTGCTAATATAAGAAAGTGGAAGACAATTTTAGCTGTTAATGAGAACAAGTATGAAGTAATTATTGCTTGTCAGTTTTAGTGAGACACAGCAAAGAATGTACCAATGGATTACCGTTTTATGCCCTTGCCTTCACTGAAATGAAGCTCCATGTTGGAGCACAAAAGATAATACAGGACAAGACGGAAAAATAACCTAAAAATCACTGCTTTTAGAACGCCCATAAAAGCAAGTGTTGAATAAATTCAAGCTATGCAAATGTTTGGCATTGGCTTTATTTATGCATTTTTAACACATCCAGCATGATCTTGATTTGAGAAGGAACAATAACGTTATACCAAGTAATTTGTTGATAATAAGCTCTGTCTGGTTTTTGTAATTAAAAAAGTGATTAAGAAAGGCTAAGTCATTAATGCTTGAACTGCTGCTGCTGGGGTATGCACAGTGACACACAATTTATAAACTTTTGGCAGAGGGATTTATTTACTGATGCTTTTTCAAGAAACTTCTTTCTTTATGGTATTTATAGAATGTGAGAAATAAGAGACTACAATTATGAGCAGAGCAGAGCAGAGCAGAGCAATCATCCTGGTAAATGCCAGTGAATTGTAAAACCAGACCTATTATATAGAGGATACAACTGCTGAATCTTGCAGCTCAGTTACTTGTCTTTTGCACACTCATTGTGTCAGGGATACATGGTCAGATTTGGCAGGTAATTAGGTGAGCATTGGAGAAGCCACAGCCTCTGTAGCCAAACCCAATGCTCAAGTCCTCAGTTTCAGAAAATAGTATTTTTTTTCCCTCAAGTTTCTTTGTTTGTTTATCTGCTTTCCAGTTCTGAGTAAATGCAGAAAACAACAGAAGGGAATGGGGCAGGTCTTCCGATAGAAACAAGCAGAAAAAAGCAGGACCTGCTTTCACGCCATGTCATAGGAAGGCACAGGCTGGTATCTCAACACCCCAAACACAACATAATACTTGAGGAAATTTTTAATATCACATCTAATATGTGATGTCAGCTAGGCCTCCAAACCAGTAAAATGTATCTCATCATTGAGTGGGACGTGTGTACCAGCCCAGGCTGTGAGTCTCTAAGAGGGAGAGGATGCGTCCCCTTCCCTGTTTGTGGGATGGAAGCCAGCATCCCAAGCCAGCTGCAGCAGTTTCAATGCAGAAATACTGATTCAAGAAATTATTTTCATACAGAAGACCACCGCTCTTTGAAATTCATGTCGTTTATGACTTGCAGAATACTCTTTCAAAATTCTTTTTAAATTTTGTCACTAGTGTCACAAGGTTCACTTTCTCAATTGCTTTATCTTTTATTGCAATATATGAAATAAGGGTAAAAGTCTGTACTACTTTTTAAAGAAGTAAACAGCCATGGTAAAACAGACATTTCTCTCTCTGTAGGAATTTAAGTAGGTATAGATATTTGATGTATTATAGATGTTTCTATCATGTAAAGATATCTCCCTGAGTGTATAATCAATGAAGGCCAAACCTCATCTTTTTTAAAAAACAAGGATTTTCACATCTAGTCTAGGCAGAGATAGATTTAGGCTCAGGACTGTATTATGTTGGAACCAATGCTATAGTTCTCTATACCTGCTTTCAGAGCAATTTGGTGTAGACTTTTTCATGAACTGGAGATACAAATTATTCTCTGCTATAGTGAAATCGATTAAGATCTATCAAACTTCAGGCAAATCACTTTCTCCTTGGTAATGCCACCTAGGAACAGCCAGAGGCTTTAAAATTTATTATAGCTCTTACTGAGCAGCAACATGGATCCCAGATCACTCTTGTAAAAATTATGAAATTATGTCAATAGAGTTCTTATATTTTCATGCACAAAGATAGTATGGGAGATAATGAGAGAATACCAGGATTCAAAGCTTTTGCTTTAGAAAGATTTACAGCTGCTGCTTCATACCATAAGTCAACACTGAATAATTAAAAGACTTGTAATTAAAGGCTAATTCAGTATTGATTGTGTCCTAGAGCAAGGGGGCCAGTTCACTGTTCTCACACCATCCTGTGCGAGCTTCATCGGCCAGACAGCAAGAGTGCAATTACCCTGAGCAGCCTTCAGCAGTGGGATGGCATCTCTTCCAATCCAGTCCCGTGGGCTCTGGGGGCAAAGTGATTCTCTCACACGATCTTCAGTATCACACATCCCTCAGACCACTCTGTGCTCCAAAAGAGAACACCAAGTCTGTTTGGTTTGGGAAAGTGAGGGCATGGACTCTCCAGTCCAGCTGTGTCCTTGGTTCTCTGCTCCCTCTCTTCACAGTTTCTGTGATGACCCATTTTGAGATGAGCAGCTTTTGCAGGGTCTCTGGTTGCTGCCTCCAGTGCTTTTCATAAACACATTCAGAGTTGCTGTCTGATTAGAGGAATAAATGAAAAATAGAGGGCCATGGGCACCTGCTTTCCAGTCTGCAGGTCCATCTGCACCTCTGCATCCATGCACGATTTACCCAGACTTTCTGGAAGTGGAAGATTTCAGTTTGGTGGTGCACACAGAGGACTTATTCATCATTCCCCCGATGAACAGGGAATGACAGTGTGTGGTAATATGGCAAAGATGGCTGTCAAAATTCAGGAAGTCCCATTTCTTTCTATGACACCTTGATGGTTCTCCAATTAAATTTCACTGCTCCTTAAGTAGCCTATCCCCACCAAAAATTAATTTTTTTTTTTTCTTCCAGGATCTCATATGCCTCCTGTATGCATCATATATCATAGAAATTAGGTCATATTTAATATACTGAATCATAAACATTAAGATGGAAAATCTCATTAAGCCATCAAATTCATTCCTTTGTCAGTGGAAAACGTTCCATGTAGAATGGAATTTAATTTTTAACATATAATATGTTCGATCCTGAAATGTTTCTTTTTTAGTTGGTATTCCACAGAACTCATTTAGTCCTTGCTATCAGGGATTTTTATGATCATCTGAATTTTCTTTTAGAAACTTCATTCCACAACTTTTAATTATACCCCACATTGCTCTGTCTCTAGAAAATAGCATTTGCAGGTAATAATCATATGCCTTCTTTCCAGCACTATTCAAAATATGAAAAGATGGGACTAAATGTGGAAACAATCCTGTAATACCCATTTGCCAAGATCTCTAAATATCCTGCATTTTGTTTTCCAGTCATAATTTCTTTTTTTCTTCACTGTGAAATAACCGCTTTCCATTTGGAAACCAACTTTTTGTTAATGGACTTGTTAATTACTTTTCAGTACTTATTATCATGAAAAGTCTAAGACTATGTTTTCTTATAAAGTCTGTTAAGATTTGGAACAAGAACAAGTTGTAGTTATTTAAACCAATATATGTTTGGGACTCTTTCACGCTTTACAAATCAGTTCTTTTAGCTGACCTGATGGTTTTGCACCCGATCAGAAAATCAAACAACTTTGACGGCAGGAAGCACTCCATTAGATATTCCTGCTTTTGTGGGCAAAAGAAGCAAAAGTCTATCTGGAAGACCCTTTGTGGTTTTTCTTCTCCCAGTGAGCACAAAGCCCAAGGAGAAACTTACTGCCAGAGTCTATTGAGGTGGGTGACAACCTAGTTTTCATTTGTATTTTAACTAGAGTACACCAAAATGGGACCATGCTGAACCGCTGGGTGGGACTGAGCATCCCCTATTTTTTCTGTCACTGAGGAACACCTGGGGACAGAGACAGGAGACAGAACCATATCTGAGAAACTTTGTCCTTCATCTGACCTCAGTTAGGCTGTTCTCTGGTATTGTTTGATACTCAGATAAGGTAAAACAGCCAGAACATCAGAAAACACAGATCACAGGATCACAGATAGGTTACAGGTGTAAGGGACCTCTGGAAGTCATCTGGTCCAACTGCCCTGCTCAGGCAGGGTCCCCTAGAGCAGGCTGTCCAGGGTGGTGTCCATATGGCTTTTGAGTAAGTCTGAGGTGGGAGATTTTTGGGCAAACTGTTCCACTGCTCACCATCACAGCAAAAAAATTTTTCCTGATGTTCAAGCTGCATCTGCTTTTTTTCCACTTGTGCCCTCTGGTCCTGTCACTGGACAGCACTGGAAAGGGCCTGGCTCTATCCTCTTTTTTCCCATCAGGTATTTATGTGCACTTGTAAGAACCCCCTGAAACTTCCCAACCTGACCCTCTGGTGTATCAGCCACTCCTCCCAGCTCTGTGTCCTTTGCAAATTTATTGAGGGTGCACTGATGAATGCAGATAACCTTTCTGGCTTTTACAGAGTATCTGGAGCATAAAGAATGTGGTCAGGGAGGATGGCCTATTTATGAATTTTGATAATATAGATTGCTTTCTCTTAAGGCTTTCCACCACCTTATTAGAACCTTTGGCTGCCAGAAAGAGGGTAATTCCTGACCAGTTTTGTTAATTTTCCCACTTGCAGCAATGTCACCGTCCTGCTTGACCTTTCAAATCAATTCATCCTGAGATACATTATTGACTAATTTCCTGAAATTCAGGTGAAATGTGCTCATTTTTAACCTTGTCCTTCCTTACGTACAGAAATTACCTTATCCTCTGGTACTAGCATTGCCATTAGTAAGCAATCAAAATTCTTCTTCAAAGGCTTTTCGATTTTATTTGCTCTTTCCACAATGATTTCAGTGATATATTTCATCTAATCCTGGTGCTTTGTCAACTTTTTAATAGTACTGAGAGCTTTAATTGCCTTATTATCTTCTCTACTGCAGTGAGGGCTTTTTCTTTAGCATTTCTCTTCCCCTCAAGGAAAGCATGGACTCTGGAATATTACAGGTCCTCCATTTCCTGGGATGAAGAAATTGCCCAGACCCTTAAGGATATCTACTTCATCTCTCAGCAACATTTAATCTATCATGGCCCCTCTTTATCTTCCTAATAAATTTGCTTCTCAGGCAGCAAAGACTTCATCAACCGTGCTCTTCAGAAACAGCAGTGTCCTGCTGCTTGATGTCCTTTTCTTCTTCTGTGCAGCCAGGAAACCCAAGATCACAGTGTTAAAAAAATGGTGAGATTTTTTGGCTCAGGACAACAGACTAAGGATGGCATTCAGCTAAGAAAAAAATGAGCCATGGGCTTTGCTGGCTGTTTTTCATAGAAAGGCTGAGAAAAGAGGAAACCTGCCCAGGAAGATTTGACACTATAGCAAGCTGAAGTGCCTGTCAGTGTTTCAATGGATGGCTGGCATTGGGGAACAGTGCAAAAAGGTGCCTTCTTTCCCAGTTCCAGGCTCCTTTCCACAAAGCTTAGATTTGGGTGCCTCATTATGTTGTCCTCTGAAGCAAAGGCACAAAGCAGGTTTGGATGACAGGAAAGAGTATGGATGCTTAAGCACAGGCTCTCTGGATTACTGTCTTTGCTGCAGCCTCTCATTTTAGATGGCAAATGGCTCCCCTGGCTCTTCCCGTGTGCCCATTACTGGGATCAGGGGCAGGACCCCAGCTATCACTGTCCTAATCCCTCCCAGCTGTGTGCCCTGACCTGCCTTTGCTCTGGCTTTATCAAACCTCGATGAGCTGAGCATGTGATGGGTGATTACCCCCCAAACCAGACACTGCAAGCACTGCAGACAGGGGACTGGAGGGATAATGTGAGAAATTTGGGAATAAAATCTTCTACCTTGCAAATGGATGTTGTTTTGTTCACCCGGCTTTCCTATCATGCACTCCAGATTATACACTTGCTCTGTGTGTCACCTGCAGACAGATCTGCTGAACTGAGAATAAAGAGATGAATAATGGCACTGCCTGAACAGAGCCATGAAAATCATAAATAAAAGAAAAAACATATTCCTGCTCAGAGGTATATTAACTGGAACTTCTACGTTATTTATGTTTTGCCTCAGATACACACATATACCAGGAGAAAAAAAATCTAGTACTTAGAGTAAATCTACTGCACTTTGTTGTAAGCTTGGAAAAAGAAGTGTATTGATTGATTTCCTTGTCTGAGTTATTTAGAAAGAGCTGAAAGCTGGAGGGCTGTTAGATTCTGGTAAAGTGAATACTTTTCCCCCTGAATAAAAACATTTAAGGGCTCTCAGCGTTTGTGAACGTATTCGTGTTCCAATGCAAGAATTAAATGTCAGCAGAGCCAGACCTTCAGCTACATTTGATGGCAATACTGCAGTCAGTGCAGCCACATTGATTTATGCCACCTGAGGAACTGACCCAGAGTTGTTACTTTTCACTGGACGTCACATAAGAGCTATAAACGGATTTCTGAGTGCACAGAAAAGAAAATGCAACATGGAGAGTGACTTGAAACCAGAAGCTGTGTCTGAAAGGAGTGCTCTGCCCTGGGGTTGCAAACACACCAACCTTTTTCAGACACTTCCAGTGGAAATGGTGTTATCTGGGCATCTAATGTCCCCCTGTGTTCCAAAGGGAAGATAAAAAGATTCTATCACTTCAAAGACCAGGCTTGTCTCTGAAAATTGTTCTCTTCCCCCTATTACAAGTGATGTCTAAGATTGCAGTAGCAAGAAGAATTTCCATTTTCCTGACAGCAGCTTTACTGTGGGTTGCAGAAAAACAGTTTCTGTCCATTGCCCTGCAGCTACCGTACCTAGGGCTCAATAAGTTATTAAACTACTTTCTGGGTTTTTTTCAGTAGCTTTTCTGTGCAATGGACAACCAATACAAGTAATGTGGCAGTGAAAAGACTAGAGGTTAAAAACCTAAAAACACCCCATACTGTGAAGCATTTTAATTCTTAAACTAGATTTAAGGCTTATCGTTCAAATCTGGGTTGGAATGGATGTATTTATATGGATTCTAGCAGAGCCCCTGTGGCTTGTAGCTGCAGTGGATTTGGTCCTGCTCAATTTGGTGAACTGCAAGTTTCCTAGTGAAATAATCCAAAGATATTTGTTTGCCTTTCTGTCTCCACTAAATCTGCAAACCTGATTTTTGACTCATAGAAAACCTCAGTTAGATGGAAGGGCTCACACCTGCACATGCTCAAGTTACATCCAAATTGAAACACTAAGGTGGAAGTACTGTATCTCCATTTCCGATTAACTGTTTTACTGTTTATAAATAACCTTCTTTAGTAACACAGTCCATTTTCTTTGGATTAATTTATTGTTTCACAGAATAATCCAAACCAGTAGGAAGCATCTTTCTCACACAGATGTAGTTACTGTGGAGAATTTTCTGGGTGTGTGCTTCTGCTTCAGAGACTACAGGCTTTGGTCATTATCCCTACATGTACAAAGTGTGCTGGGCAATCTACTCGCAGTTTTACTGCCTCTGAGAAATAAGGAATAACACATTTCAGTAGATTTTTTTTCCTGAATAAACAATAATTTATGCTAAAATGCACAAAACTTTTGCGGTTAACAAATAGTCCCAGAAATATCTTAGAGGTATCTGAGTATGTATCAATAATATGACGAGCATGCAGGGGTTTAAAGCAAATCAAACTCAGTGACAAATTTTCACAATAATTTCAGTATTTGACCAGTTGTGATCCTTATCCGGTGCACAGAGCTACTCAGTCCTGTAGCTTCAAACTAAAGGCAATG
Source organism: Dasyornis broadbenti (assembly GCA_013397935.1). NCBI lineage: Eukaryota > Metazoa > Chordata > Aves > Passeriformes > Dasyornithidae > Dasyornis > Dasyornis broadbenti. The sequence continues at coordinate 624,649 of VZRN01002545.1, forward strand.
CTTTTGCCACATCATCCAGCAATTCACTCATGGCTGCTGGGAACTGATAACTGGGAACCAATACTGGGACTCGACCCACTTTAATATATGGAACGTGTCACCTCCAGGAATCCTGCGTGGCATTTGAAAGTCACAATTGGTGTCTAATCTGCAGCTGGGAACTAGTCTCACTGTCATGGCACGTGAGTGCCTTAACAGGTTGTCTCTGGGTGTGTGTGTCTTGAGATTTTGGTGAGCCCAGACAATCCAATCAGTGTGTTCACAGGCAGCAAACAGCAACATGTTGTGCAACTCCAGATTCCTTATCATCCTTCATGGGAATTACTTCTAAGGCACCAAGAATTGCTGTGAAACAAAGGGTTAGTGACACCAGTGAGCAGACAGAAAACATACTGCTTCAGATGAGAGTGTGATGGCTAATGAGAGAGGCAATGACACCCACTCAAGACTTTCCATCTTTTCAATGATGTGTCACCACACAAAGAGCATTGCAGGTGTCAGCTGATAAGGGAAGCCTAAGTAGAACTGACATAGTATTAAAGTGAGAGAACACAAAAAGTGGCTGGGCTGTCATATTCTGATGAGAGAAACGACCAGAGTTTCCTTTTCTCAGACACCTATTACACAAGTGCATACCAGGTATAGACCCTCCTCCCAACATCCTGCAGTCAGAAGAAGGGGCAGAGCAAAAGGGTTTTTGAGTATCGAAATTTTCTGGGGGTTTGGTTTTGTGAAATACCAGGAGAAATGAAGAATTGGATGCAAAATTTTAAATTTCTGGATTAAATATTTTTTGTGTGAATTTTATCCAGGTATTTTGCTAGTCATTGAAATGCCATCATAAAACTAGCAAAATATTCTTTTCCTTTTGGAGAGCAGGATTCAATTATATATCTATCTCTGACTTCTCTGACAGGACAAAAAGGAAGAGTATTACTATAATTATATAAATATTTCTCTCTATATATGTATATGTAAAATATTATTATATATGTGGTAAGACAATCATAAATAAAACAGGTTGAGCTGTTGAAAGTTGTTGAAAGGTGAACTTTTGCATGATGTCAGCAATTTGATTGCATACCAACAAATCCAAAATACAAAGTAGATTGCTCTCTATGTTATGCAAATTATAAAATTGTGTGACCTGCCTACCTGTACAGCCAGGCAAGGTTTATAAAGCAGGGACAATACAAGTTCCAAAATGAGAACCAGCAGGTCTGATGTGAAGCCAGTAGTTGGGAAGTTCAGAATGCAAACTAAAAGAGGCCGTTGTTCATTAAATATGTAATTTAAATGAAACAGCTCTTACCACAGGACATCATGGAAGCTGAAATTTCAAGGCAGACTGGACATAAGACATAACACTTGTGAGCCACTGGATGCACAGGAATTATATCTGGCTTGGATGGACTCTGAGATGCAGGGGCTGTAGATTAGGAGGGATTGCTGGGGAAACATTAATCAGTTTCACTGAGTTCTTCTGTTCTCTAGGCCTATCAGGGTTGGTGGAACATTCAGTCTAGCTTAGAAGAGCCACCATTACTCAGTTTTTAATGTGGTGCCACATTAATAATCACTTAAACCTTCTAGTCTTCAGAGAGGCAGAGCACACAAAGAGGTCAAAGAGAATCATGATATTTCTGAGCTGTCTTTAGTTTAGGTACCAGATGTTCCTGCTTGCTTTGCAATTAGTATCCTGTTAGTCCAAATCATTCACTCAAGTTTTTACTGTGAACATAATAAGAGTCAGAAAATTCAGGGTGTAGGAGCTGGGTTCATGAAAGCACAGTTTTATTAGCTTTGTGGGTATTTCACTTTGGTTTGAAGTCCTGAATTTAGAATGGAGTGTTTACTCCACCAGTAAAATTGAACAAATATTCAACAGTACAAGGCAGCTAAGTGACAGATCAGAGTCAATGCTTTGACTCTCCTGTAGGAGCCTCTAAGTGTAATTTTCCAGTGAAGTGTAACGGCAGGAGAATGGGAACATCTCCCTTTAAAAGGGGCAGAGGAGCTTCTGAAGACTCCAGTTTTGCAAGAGATTCTGTTCTTCATTCCCATTTAAAAGAAAGTGTGACCGGCTTTGTCACCAGGCACCGTGATTCTGTAACCACAGCTGTCCCAGAAAGCTAATCTAATGTGTCAAATAACTTGAGAAAATATCATCTTGAGGACAAAATGGACTAGGTTCTGTTTTTCTTTGTCTCACGTTTGTATCTATGACCCCAAGCTTCAAGATATGCGCCACTGAAGACACACAAGTAGAAAAACGCCCTGTTTAGCAGAGCCATCTCAAGCTGCCTGTTGTCTTCTCACACAGAGCACAGCTCACATTACTGTTCTCTTTAAACGCCCCACTTATTCAGTGCTGAATTACTGGACAATCCATCCTGGCTAAACGAAATAGGATAGTTGCACACACTGCAGCCTGTCTGTCACAGGTCATCATGATGATATTAATGACCATCTGTAAGCAAAGTACACGGGTAGGCTATGATTAGAGCAAGCAATTTAGCCACTATGCTTTTGTCAGCGTGAATGCGGTTTAAATTAAACTGCAGTTGGCTGCCGCTGAAGAAGCTTTTACTTAGCTTGTAATGAGCAGATTCCAGTTTTCTCACAAAATCCTTGCCTTCAATAGCTACTCACAAGACATTTGCAGAGTTGCAAAGTCTCTGTGCCTACATGTTCTATTTCTGCTCTGTTGGCTGGGGAAACTCAGCAGGTTCCAGATCAGACTTTTTCCTTTTCCCTTTCCTGAGAGTGAAATACAATTTTTGTGTAAATCAGAATTCTGTCTTTTGTATGTAGGTACTGGTGATTTGAATGGAAACATTTCACCATTTAATTTTTTTCTCTTCTGAAGCCAAGGTGAAAGCCTGGCTTTTTAAAGCTGAAAACCTGATTACTGGAATACAGTTCTCCCACAGTAGTGCAAATTACTCATCCATTGTGCATTTTTGCAGCCAAGAGAAGACATAAGATTGCCTTAGAGCCAGTCTCTAGGGATGCAGTACTCCAATTCATTCTGTTGTTTGTGTCTCAGAAATCCTCCAGAGTGCAATTCAATGGCCATTGAAGCCAACTGGCATTGAACTCTGTCATAAATCCAAATCTCTTGATGGACAGGGTTTAAAAATCCCTTGACAGGGGAAAACTGTGCATGATTCTGCTGCAGTGGCTAAAAGGTCTAACAAGAGCCATGGCTCTGTGCACAGGTGGAGAGAGGTGGGAGCAAAGGGGTGGTTTTACCTCTGCTTCTGGCACTGGGCAGGCTGACACTAAGGACAAGGTATGGTTCTGATATCTGTGCTTTAAAAGCGACACTGGAAAGCCAGAGAAGTGCACGGGTAGTGCCAGGGCAATAACTTAAGGATGGATACAGCAGTGATGAGCTGCTATGGCAAATACAGCATCCATTGCATCAGGACAAACCTGGATGCCTTCTCTGAGCACAGGTTTTAGCAGAGGGATGTAAAGGGATCTGGAACCTGTATAGGGACCGAGCTAGTCTTGTGCTCCTGGCTTTAAGATCTGTGAGTCTGAGAGGTGTGACAGCCTTGTTACAGGCTTCAGGAGCCCCTATTTTCCCAGCTTTCTGAGCAAATAGTGTTCTGATTGAATCCAAGTGTGCTGGCTTGCACAGAAGCAATGAGACAGCTGATTTCAGTTACAGGCGTATTGCCTTGAAGTGAATTTGGGTTGGTTGCTAATAGGCCTCTGGGGTGCTTGCTAGAATAGCATAAGGAGTTGGGTTTTTTACAGAATTTTCAAAAAATATACTGGACACAACACACATTTTGGGGGAGTTTTCAGCACAATGCAATTTAAGGAGTGCAGGCCAATCTTGGCTTTTAAAATTCTTTATCTTTTCCATTTCTTCTTTTTTTTTTTTTTTTACTTCTTTTAGTTTTGATCTTCTCACGCTATTTTTTCCATTTATTTCATTTGCTGTTCCCAGCCTGTTTACTTTGATTGATGCTGATGTGGAGGGTTTATGCCAGATTATAACTGTTCTGTTTCTTGCCTTACATCTAGTGCAGGCTGTTCCTGAAGACACTGTTGGGCTAGGTGGATTTTTATTTTGACTTGTTATGGATGTTCCTATGCTGTCATACTGTTGGCATATGCAGTATGGAATTTCTAAAATCCACAAGACACTGAGGATTCCTATATTTAACTACAGATATACTTTGTAAATTTTCTGTTACTCTGAAGACTATTTTTTTAACATCTCTATGTTAAGCACAGTAGGCAAAATATTTTCTGTGTAATTGTTACATTAAAAGTTCATAACTTGTATTCAAAATCTAAATACGTGTTGATGCCATTATACTAAATAAGAAAGAATTAAATGTAGCCAAAATATTTCCATACAGAAGACAGAGGGAAATTATGAATCTTCTCATTATGAAATTCCTTTATTCTCTGACCAGCTGGCTGGAATTTTTTGGAAAGAGCAAACAGATTATTTCTGATGTTTGACCAGCACTGCCACACATTAGAGACACTTATCATAAAGTGGACCCAGCAGGACAGTGGTTAGAAAGCTTCCAAAATAAATGTCATCTGGATTTCTGGCCAACTACTCAGTTTGACCATGATCAAATCCCTTCTCTTTTAACATTGCTGAGAGTGTGTGCCACACGTCTGTTTGCTTGGTGTTTGCTTGGCATTATTGCTCTGGAATATTTTTTCTCTAAGCAATAATAATGTTTGCCCTTACATGTGGAAACATTAATAAGTGAAGTAGGGCATAAGCTGGTTATTATGATAGGTGCTTACCTTGTGTTATTTATTCTTCTTGTGTCTAAAAGCCTGAGTTGTGTAATTGAGCAGCAGTGAGGGCTGTTCTTAGGTAATCAGCTAGATACTGCAAATAATTAACAGGAAATAGCTCATGATCGGTTTGTGGAGGAAATCTAGACTGGTACTTGTGCATATGGCATTGTATAACAGTACATTAGCAGAAATCAGGACTTGCTCTGATTGGCATTTTGTCTGCCATCTGGCTTTAAGTAACACGTTATCCCATTCTCCCTAATCTGAGGATAGTTACTTTTGCACAAGGCTGCTCATGACAAGTATCTTACACTGGGACAGGAAGGGAAGCAAGTGTGTGATGTTTGATGTTCCCTCTTTTGGTAAGTAAAACTGTCTTGAGACCTCCAGGCCCAAAAGCCGACTGTTATATGAACTAGGCCATCTCCTTCCACTGCTTAGGGAATTCAGATTTGAGAGACTGTCAGGCTAGGGAAGAATTTCATACTGATTGAAAGCAATGAGGCTTGTGTGGCCCTTAACCATAGTATCCCTACATTATCCTTTCAAAGCCATGCATTCCAAAATTTCTTCCCATTTGCTTATTCTAGCTATGTAAGGAAAAGTTTGTGGGAGCACACAGCTGGGAAGTGCAAAGGGAGAATCAAGTTTGTCATCCTATAATATAACACAATTTAGAATCCTTGTTCAAAAACAGATCAAACTCTGAGTAAATTCACCAACAGGTCCACACAGCTGCCAATATCAGCATATCATTCCAGAGGTGAAAGCTTCCTAATAGTAGCTACAGTAAAATCTTCATGGTTCACTGGTCTTGTGTTAGCATTGTCCTTTTGTGTCCTTTTGCTAAAGTCACCTTTTTTTCTGGAATTTGCATCACCATGGTACTGGCATGACTATCTCTCTGAGTGTGAATTGACTCCCTTTACTACTCTGTTTTTGGTTTACAGAAATTTCCAAAAGAGTAACTCTTTCAATCTCCTCTCACAAAATATATTCTCCTTTATCTGACCCAATCAATGTATCCACTCCTTAAATCCAGTCTTCAGACTAAGTTCTTGTCAGTGCCTTGCACAATGGCACTCACGCTTCCTCCTTAATGTAGATATCATCTATTATTTCAGCTGCTCTTCTTACTTGGTCCATGACACATTAATGACTCATTGAACAATGTTTTTTTCTTCTGAAATCCCTGAGCATTTTCCTCTTTGCTGTGTCCAGCTCGTGAACTCTCTAATCAGCCCTCTCATCAGTCTCCATATTCATGACATGCGCCTTGGCTGGGAAACCACATTCCATTTCTAGCATTTCTCATACTACTACAATTCTTTCTTTGTTCTCCAATGTCTTAGTGATGCCTCTCAACCCCGTGTCATCAGCAAAGACTTACACTTTTAGAGCCAGACCACCTAGTGCAAACTGGTCCCAAGACTTATCCTTCTGGAGCTTCACTAAAAACTTCCTCTAATCCTTTGCCATATCCCCTTTAGTCAGTTCCTCGCTAATTAAATGATTTGCTTTCATCTACAGCTTGCTCATTTTAACCATTAATTTCCCAGGTATTGAGCTGAGGGAACATTTCTTCCTAAGGAAAAATAATTGTCTTAGAGAAGTCTGAGTTTGATACAACTTACCTGCAATAAAATTTTTTTCCGTGTTTAGTTTTGTTTTCTTCCCTTCAAAATTTTTTCTTAAGCGTTGCAAATACTAGATCAGAATATCTGGTCTCTAATTACTAGATTCCTCCTTTCCTTCCTCATTCTCTCTCTCACTTTCTTCACATATAGAACTTCCCTATGGACTATCATAAAGATGCACTAATTATAAATTTTGATGTTTGTTCTCAAAATTTCATTGTCCAATTCTTCGAATTCCAACATGAGAAAGCACTCAACTCACCCAAATTACATCTCCAAAGTTTGCCACTTCCATTAGCTCAGCCCCCTCTCTTTAGAAAGTCTATAACTTCACTTGATAAAATCATAGAGCTGGAAGGGAAGGTTCATCACCTAATGCCCTGAGCAAATCATCTGTAGTTGCATTATTTTTAACTCTTGATTGTCCAGCTTACCTATGAACATTATTTTGAAGATTCAATGAAATTGCCAGACATTGTTTTCCAGAGCTTTTCTGTCCTTACCATTAAAATTTCGCTTGTGTCTAACAGGAATTTTCTTCATCTACAATTTAGACTCGTAAGTTCTGGTTCCAGCCATCATGAACATGGAAAGGAGACCATATTTTATCTCATCTCTAACAGTCTTTGGTCTTCTTAAGAGCTGAAGGTCTTATTCAGTATCAAAAACAGCCCCAGTTCTTTGCTCACACATAACTGGTTTTGTTAGTGCAGATTGTGACCACTCTTGCTGCTGCACTTTGGACAGCATCTTTCTCAGAGCACTGTGCTCTACTAAAACAACAATCTCACAGAACTTTTCTCAGTGCTGAGTCAGATACATTAATTACTTGATGTACTTTCTCCCAGCACTCCTGTCTGAACTAGAAATGACATCAGTGGCTCATGGCCTTTGATCTGCTATAAACCCAAGGTCTTCATCCATAAAATTGTTGCCAAACCTATTTCCACCCAGCTCAAATAGGTGCAGTTGGTCATTCATGCTAAAATATCATTTACTTTGTTTTTCCTCCCTAACAAATTTCATTCCATTCATCTTCCTGCTAATTTTCAGAATGTCCCTTCAATAGACAAGTTCATTTTGAATTTTCAATGAGCCAGTAGTCCCTTCTTGCTCCATATCCTCTGCAAATTTAATAAACATACTTCCTATTCCATCATCCCGGTTAATGAAAATATTGAATAAATGCAGACTTAGGACAGACTCCTGCAGAATGTCACTCAATACACCCTTCCATTTGGATAATGAACCATTGATAAGTACTTGGTAACTATAGATTTCCAATCACTTTTTCACCCCTCTCATACCAATTTCATTAAGAGAGTATTTGCCTGGCTTGCCAATGAGAATGTCATGTGAGACAGTGTCAAAAGCCTTATTCAGGTCAAATATGTCTGTTGCTTCTCCCTCACTCGATCTGGTCAAAGAGGAAAGTTGGACAGATGTGACACAGCTTTCTCATGACAAATCTATAGCCTGCGCTGCGCATCCACTCTTATCTTCCAGGGACAGTTTGTTCCAGACTTTTGCTAGAAATCAAAATGAAGATTGGTGGCCTATCTCCTTCACAGGAGTTCTGTTTTTTTCTTCTTTAATAACCTGAAATCCCATGGCTCCACTTCCTTTTACACACTCATCCTTGCCTGTTACTCTTTTGTGTATTCAGTGTACCTTTTATTGCTTGCTTTCTCTTTTGTTTTATCACTTGTTTGAAAAGATAAGGCAGTGTGTTTATTAGTTGCAAAGCTCCTTCTTGAATTTTCTTTCTGACATCTAAAATATTTTAATATTTTAAATGATCTCTGTATTTTCCTTCCTTTTCCATTCTGTGAGGTTTTACTATCTCTGGCTTTGCAGAGGAAATGGAGGGTGACAGGAAATGTAGGGCAAGGGCCAGGTTCTCCAACACAGTGGTTTTTCTTGGCTTCTGGAAGCATCCGCCATGCACAGGAATGACCTGCTTATCTTCAGATCAGAGAAGGAGTCCTGCTGGCACTGCTTATATGCCCCTAAAAGACACTGCAAAACAACTGCACAGAACTGCAGGGTTTTTTAACCTGTTGAAGTTTTTGCAGTCTTCTGAACTCTAAGAGCTTGTAAAATTTCTGCTTCTCAGCCTAGAGACCACTTCCTAAGCTCTCTGGTCTATTAAGCATATCTATCCACATTTGTTGTATTTTAGAGTTTTTAGATTCCCTGAATGTGGTTTATTACACCATTGAAATACCCTTATTCATTTTTAAAGGTCAGACAAAATCAATCAAAAAAAAAATCAATTTACATTTTAAAAAATGTGTTAGTGTGACACCGTTATGGTAACGGAGATTGAGAAAGCCCTGGTTTCACAGGTAAATTAAAATAAATCTAGCAAAATAAATGAACTGCTGTAATTGTGAAGCCTAAGAACAGAACTGATTCATCAAGTGTAAGAAAAGGGATTTGAGGCTGGGTCTGCATCTGATGTAACTCTAGGGGATGATGCTGCTTTTAAACCAAATGAGAGCTGGTCCAGAACCATTAATTGAACAGCACAGTTAGTTTCTGTGGGCTTATTTTTTGGATTTTTTTCCCTAACCACTCCCAAGCAGTGTTATTAACAGTATATACATCTCCCAGCTGAAGCATATCTCAGTGTTAAATATCCAGTGTGGAAAATGGCTGAATATATTCATGAACTTTCTTGTCTCCAAGTGACATGTGTTTGCTAAATTTCAAATCATTACAATACGTGGCAATCTTGGTCACTGATTCCTGTTTAAAATTCAGAAATTCAAAGAATACTACAAGCCATGCTGGTACTCTTGCACAGCTCTTTCCCGAGCCAAGACAGAGAAGAGCGTATTGGAGGCTGAACACAGAGAAAAGGAATCATCTGTCAGTTTAACTTTCCTGCTCTTTACAAGTTCTAAGGAAACTTGGATGAGGCAGCTCAACAATTCCGTGGCATCTCAAAAATGTAAGGTCTTACTGCAGTTTTTTCCTGCTTCTTTCCCTGTCTGTTTAAGAGGCGGAACAAGTCTCTAATTGCTGAGGTGGTGACGAATTCCAGTACTTTGGCCAGAATTTTGGGGGCAAGTGACAGGCTAAGCATTGGCCTTTCAACACATGCCAGTGTCTTTGTGACTTAACTTTTTTGAATCACTAATCACATTCAGTCCTGTTTATATATTACAGAGGATGTGACTGGAGTTATTTTTCACATCCCCTCCAATATCAGACTGTACCTCAATTTTCCCTCTTTAAAGCAAAAGAACTCTATTTCGTCCAGAAGCTAGAGAGAAAAAAACAACCCACAAAACAAACAAACCCTCCCCAAAAGAACCACCAAAAAAACCAAACCCAAACCAAAAAGAAAACAACAACAACCAAAAAAAAAAAAAAAACAAAAAACCAAAAAAAAAAAAAAAACAAAAAACCAAAAAAAAAAAAAAAACAAAAAACCAAAAAAAAAAAAAAAACAAAAAACCAAAAAAAAAAAAAAAACAAAAAAAAAAAAAAAAACCAAAAAACCAAACAAAAAAAACCCACACAGAAAAAAACCAAAACCCCACTTCTTTCCTATTATGTTTCCAAATTCCAGCTGGATGAGCTTCAGCTAAACTATCCAATGGGAGCATAGTGGCACCAGTCTGGAGCAGGATTCAGCTCAGCAGCTGAGGACAACAGCCCAGCAATGTAAGGACAAGGCTGAACAAACTGCTTGGAACAAAATATCCTGGATCCTTCTGTTCAATTTTAGAAGCCAAAGCAACTTCAGCACTTTAAAGAGCTGTAGGAAAGTCCAGAAAAAATGGTTTCTTTATTTACTGCCTTTTACATTTACAAGCTCTACTTAGGACTAGGACCAGAAAAGCTGATATCTTGATGAGAAGTTGCTCTAAATTTTGGTTGGCATTAGCAGATTTGCCAAAAGTCTCATTAACAGACCCTGCTTTTGTCAGTTTTACAGCCTAGCACAGTGACTTTAGAGCCTTGGATACACCTCACCCTTTAAACTTGCAGATGCTTTTCCTCACCAAGTCCTTGTCTTTAAAACTGCACCTTAATCAAGTCCTCCTTAAATCCTTCAGCTGACAGTAATCAAGAGCAGCCTGAGTAAAATTTAACTGCCTGAAGGTTTCAGCAGAAGAAAATATTCTATTTACTTCTTGAAGTGAGCATTTCTGAGTTAAAAATCCTTATAAGCATAAAGAATGAAAAAAAAATACGCATCTTGGAACTAAATTAATAGTAATTTATATATATTTGCTCTAGTGACAGCTTGAAAAGCTTTGTGAGCAGCAGGGCTGCATGACAAAGCCAGAACCATTTCTGCAGTCCTTCCTCAGAAGAGAAAAAACCCAAAACCTTCTGCTGTATCTCAGGAGGAAGGAAAGTCTAGTGGATATGGCACTGGATGGGGTGTCTTGAGACCAGGTCTTCCTGCCTGACCTTTTGGCTGCTCACTTAATCTCCCCATATTGCAATTAATAGGCTCCTCACTGGGGATAGAAGTCCTCCTATCTTTTGCTCTCTCATCACATCTGTCTCGTTTGTTTTACTCTTTTGGTGATAAACTTTCACTCTGGTAGTGCCCTTTTATAATCTTCTTTTACAATGCTCCAAGCCTTCATCCAGGCTGCTTTAAAAAACAGATAAGACTTTTGTTTCTGAGCAGTGGAGATGAAGGTCTGCCTCAGAACGCTGGGCATCTGGCCAACATGTGCAGTGATTTGTTGGCAATGCAGTGATTTTGTGGCCAGAGCAGAGTAGGTCTTGAGAAGGAGGAGAAATCAGGGGGACGAGGTGAGACTGTGGGTAAGGGGTGGGAGGATACAGCCTCTTTTTCCCCTCTTTCTTTGGCTCTAATTTTTATTTCTTCGGGTACAAAGTACACAATCTCTTTTGCTGGGCACAATATTGCCTATACCATGAGCTGACTGTGACTGATAGTTTCCAAATATTTGTTGTTTTCAGAAGTCTGCAGCTCCCTTTGCTAATGGAAAGCAAACAGACCCTTGATATTGCTCTAATGGGTGGGGTTTTCTCCTCTCCTTTCCTTCTTCAACCATCCTAAAATAGCCACCTCACTTTTGGTCATCAGTTCTTCAAGGGGAATCTATGCTAGGGAATGGAAAACTTTTTTTAATGCCAAGTTTCAGCAATTATTGTGTCAGGTTCCAAATCTCTGGAAAATGGGGTTTCCTAGTGGAAACTGATCCTTCTCTCACCCAGATAACGCTGTCACTGTAGCTAATATCATGTGTCTCGTGATACTGACTGTCAGCTTAAATTGATTACCCAGGAAGTTCCCCCCACACCCTGCTGTAAGATGTCACTGCTCGTATTTATAACTGGCCTCTATCTGTATCCCTAACAGTCTGTATATGCAAAGCCTTGACCTCATTCTCTTAATAAATGTTTATTGAAGAGAAAAACACAAAGCTCAAGATTTCTTCTGCCCCATCATTTATGCCGTGAAAGAAATTTATTGGTATCATGAAATAATTTGTGTATTTGAAAATTAGTTGTAGGTTTCTGAGCTTCACCCCAGCTCCACACTACCACATTATATAAGTATTTATATATGACCTGTGTAGGGTTAATAAAAATTGCACAAAAAATCAGCTGTAGTCAAGTATCAATTGGCACTTAACACCCAGGCTTACATTTACTGTAAAAGTTGTTTTCTTGAACACGAGAGAGATGAGATATTGAAATCCTTAGTTCCAGGAATTACAATTTTTATGGTTCCTGGAGACGTCTCCCTGAGGACCCAGAGCATGATGGCATACTTTGGTAAGGAAATAAAAGCCCAGCTACTTAATAAGCAGTCTGCCCCTTCATAATTTGAGATATCTAAACTGTATTTGCATTTCCCAGACTGGTTTAACTTCTGACAACATCCATAGCCATCAGGTAAATAAGAGAAGTAACAGTTCCCTTTCTTCATGAGAAAGGTGTTTTTTGATGTTTAAAGCACCATATTCTATTTCATTACAGCAATGCTGGACTGACTTAATGAATGTTTTACTTTGATCCTTGAGATTTGATGTCAGGAATATCAGATCTCGAGAAAAGCAGTAGGATTTGGATCTGCATTCATCACATGTTTGTAAAAGGAATGGAGGATGAATAACTGTGCCTTTGAAGGAGAGGAGCTGAAGAAGAAAAAGATGCATATTTTAACTAGCAGCCCTTTGGTAAAACATGAGCACATGTTAATGGAACAGATACAGCCATTCCAGCTGCCATGTTCCACCACTGCTGCGCTCAGCAGATGGATCTGCGCTGACTTGGATCAGCCTTCAGAAACAAAATCGACCTCAGCTCCAATATACAAACTTTCTGCAGCTCACAGGCTCCACTTCCCAGGCTCTGTATTTTCCTGCTTGAAGAGGTTTAAGTCTACAAGGAAGATTTTTTTTCTGCTTTGGAAAGTCACTCATAAGGCTGCAGTGCACTGGGATCTTTCTATATTTTGACAAAGAAGCGGAATGGTTCAACATAAGAAATCTTTTCCTGTTCTTTCATTAGTGTATGCAGCTGAATTAATGGAGTGGGGTGGACTTTGAAAGGAGACTGAGTGTACCTGTCATAATCTTCTCAGCTGATTTTTTTTGAAGAAAAGTCTAAAATTTTCAGTCTCTTCAGATGTGATGCATTGTCTCACAAGTAACTCAATAAATAAGGTTGCTTAGATGGTTTTACCTTTCGTGCCTTGTCAAATCAAATTACTTACAGTTTATCTACATGTATGGAAAAATATTTTTTAAATTTTAGTGCTGGAAAGCACACAGGTCTCATTAAATATTGAAATAATTTATTATATGTCACAATAAAACTGTAATGCCCAGGAAATTGAACCTTTAAGAATTTTATTATTCTAGTATCTTTTCATGTTGATTGCTGAAATAGTCTAGCTTCACAAAAATCTCCTCACAAAAAAAATCCAGCCCTTAAATTACTGTTAGCAGTGTACAAAGAACTTCATCACACGCTGTTTTAATAGGAAGATCTTAAAAGCAAGCAGACACTGAAGCTGATAATAGCAGTTAATTACTTCGAATGGAATAAAATATATTCTTATTGTGAAGAGGATCACCTTTGGAACATGGGCAAAAAACAGTTGTGGGAAAATGATGTTTTTTTCTCAGGGTTGTGTTTGCCATCTTTGGGTACTTTGCTTTCACATTTATGTGGGGGCTTCAGTGAGCTTTTTTCAATACTTCTATTTTCATCTCACTTAGGATGGAGGGAAAACATGTGGCAATGCCCTCTTTCTCAGGTTCTTATCTTCAGGAATGCCCCATCAGAATTTTTTTTCCATTGTAGAGGAAAGAAGCAGATATGTAAACAAATGTATATTGATTTATTTGTGGAAGATTATTCAGTTGTGATGATAGCAAAGTCTGGAAATGGTCGAGTCAGTGTTTGTAGCTGGAGGTATGTTTCCATAATAGGATGTGCCATACTATTTGTACTCCATCCAGCTGGCCCGTTGGAGCATAGTATTTTATGTAATTATTGCATAAATTTTAAAAGATAAAACATGTAAATGAACCTGAGTGGTAGTAATAGATGATTTTAATTACCCAGACACAGACAAGATTGCATTAAGTAGAGGAAATATATTTCTAAATCTGGAATGAGAGTGCTTTCTAATTCAATCTGGACATCAGCTGACAGGCAAAGAAACAAGGCTGGGTTTGACTGTAACTTGGAAAGGAGGTTGACAAAATAATGTTAGAGGACAATTTGGGCTTCAGTATATTAGTTGGGCTCACAAATACACTACAGAAGGAATTAAAATGACGATCAAAGCTGTGGAGGGAAGCAAAAGAGAGGACCCCAACCACCAGGTTCAAAATAGCAGACTGGGATACCATGTAAAGCAAATTAAATAAAGCATTAAAGAAAAGATTATAGAAACCAAGAGGGCTAAAATGAACACTGAATATTCTGTGATATACAGATTTGACAAATGGCTTGCCTTACACCTGGGTGTATTCTCATCTATCACAGGATGGGCAAATAACCCCTTCTTCAAATGTAAGATGAAACTCCTGTGTGCTGCTTAAAACTCATAGATCTACCAGTCACTGAAGGCAGAAGGGAATCCACAAATTTTTGTGACAGTCTATAAAGACTGACCTCCTTCTACCCCTTTTTTATTTGCAGTTACACTGATTCTTGGAGGAGCTCTTCAGATTCCCTCTCAGTGTTTGGTTCTAATTTATTTAATCTCCCGTACCTGGCCCTTTTCCCTTGTTTGTGTTCCCTTCACATTTCAGCAGTGCAGGTGCTACAGAAAAATAGTAAAATAAAAACCATGAGCAATTGGTGGATACAGGAGCCAGACCTGGAAGGGATCATGTAGGATGCCAAATCAATTCTTCTGTAGTTAGATGCAAGCATGTGATAGACATTTATACTCTGGAAGGGTTTCCAGAACATCTGCAAACATTGTTCTATTCCTTAAGCTACCAACCTGTCCCCAGCACCCCATAGCAAGTGAAGGGGGAATTTCATGGAAAGAGCCTGAAAGCCACACAGACTGTGCCATGGAAGGAAGGAGAGAGAGATCCCAGAGGTTGTGACGCCACTGAATAGATAACATTCCCAAATGACCCTAATCATTCCCATTCCCTGAATATGAGCCTCATGAGAAGGACCTGATTCTCATGCCATGCTTCATATGAGTGCAGTTCTGTAAAGATCACCACAGCCAGTTTCAGATTTCTGTGATATTTAAGCTCTGTTATGTGCTTGATGTGACAGAACATTGAAGCTGTGATTTGCCTGCAGTTTCTACCAGTGCTGCCAGCTGCTCCAAAGCCATGTGTAGGTTTAGCTGGGAGTAATCTCACTACCAGCTGAAGAGGCATGGAGAGCATTTGAAAGAGGAGAATGGGCTGGAACAGATCATGGTGATTACTGTAGCCTTCTGCTCACCAACAGCTTCCTGATATGACCACGTATTTCTACCCACAACACCACCAGCCCCTCCATGGACCAGGCACTGGCAGTGGTGCAGGCCTGTCACGTGCTTGGGGAAACACAAGGAACCTCCTTCCCATCCCCTCCTCCTCGATCTGCCTGTGGGCAGAACCTTGCCTTGATGTTGTTACCTGCTTGCAATCATAATATGTGATAATATGGTGTCCTGCATGTTGAACATTTATGCTAGTAAGGGTCTGGAGAAAGACTGGCTTCTCTTCTTGTTGCTTGATGGGGAGGACAAGAGGGACCTTTGGCTCCACACTTGTTTCTTCAGAAGGTCTTGATTGACCTCCAAGTGGTATGTGAATTTTGAGATTGAGTTTGGAATAAAATTGAAGCATGGACCTGGCTCTGAATTAATACAGTTGTTGAAATCCATGCTGCAGAGATTATTTTCTTCTTTTTTTTTTTAACCTGTATGGGACGTTCAGGTACAAACTGAATTTTCTCTCTCATTCAGAGTTGTCTTTGAGAGGAGGCAGATACTAAGGGAAGCACAAGTGGTCAGCCCAGCCCTAAGACCCAAGATGCTCAAAAGATGGAGATCTGAAGAAGGTTTACCGAGGTTGTTGACATGAATACATGAAACAAAAAAGGCAAGGGAATTAAGGATAATGGGCTTATTTCACTGTCCCAAGAAAGCTGAAGAAAAAAAGCAAGGTAATGAGGCTATCAAGCTATTAAAAAGCATGACTGGGAAGTTAGTGGCAGTTGGGTTGACAATGTTTCTGACAATCTGAATGATTTCTTCCCTTCAGCATTGACAAAAGGAGCTGAAGGTCAAATATCTATGAATAAGATACATTTTCCTTGGGGGTGAAGTGAAATGTTAAAAGGCTCCATGATTATACCAGAGAAGATAGGCAATTAGAAGTATTAAAAATTGACAGGCAGCAGGTCCCTATGAATTATGTCTCAGAATTCAACAAGAAATAGCAATGGAGATAACAAAGACCTTTTGCTGCTGAGTTTTGATAGGTAACCACAGATAAGAAGAGAGGGTAAGAACAGCAAAAGGCAGGGCTAAATGAAGTAACACTGATTAAAAATTGACTGGGTGAAAGAAAAAAGTAAGCAAGGTCTGTGTTTGTCTTGAGCAGAAAGTATGCTCAAGTAGGTGCTGCTTAGAGATGAAAGCAGAAAAACATCTGGAGATCTTGGGCCTGTGATGGAAAGACCTGGAAAAGGCTGCAAAAAAAAAAAAAGGAAAACACTAGCTGGGGAAGCAGTGAAGAGGGATCCAGCCAAAAAACGGTGTAGGTTTTCCTGTCCTACCCATTCAGCTCAGTCCTTGGACATCCTGCCACTGAATGGATATCCCAGCAGAAGGATGGCTTTCCCAAAGCACAGCCTCCAATTCAGAAACGGCCCTTACAGAAGGAATAAAGCTAATCCTTGTCCTCTTCTTGCCACTGCTGTCCATGGCTTCTGTGCTGTGCACATCCCCCCACTCCAGAAACACCTTAGTCTGAAAGTGAAATGAATCACAGGCCACCTCTGCTGGCCTTATTGCTGGAAACTTACACAGCTTCCACGTCTGAAAGTAGGTAACATCCTAAGAATCCTGGGGAGCCGCTGGGATAGAGGAGAGAGCATTTTGCTCCCCTGGGAGACCAGGGAAAGGCTCTGCCAACATTTCCTGGTACTGCCTCTGTTTGAGAGTTATTTGGAAGAATGACAGTTATGGTCAGAGCAGAAGATTGAATTGATGCAATTAAACATGCTGTCATAGATGATCTTATGGAGAGGAATCATCTCTTTCCTGGCATTGATTACAAATAGTACAGGGGATAATGACCAGTCCTTTAGGCCTCTTTCTTCTCTGATGGATAGTGTGTCATACTTTTACCCTTTCATTATCTTTCACTTCTACAAATTTTTAAATTATTGCTGTGTTATGGCAGCACAAAAAGACTCTGCCGAGACACTAGCTTCTGTAAAAGAAACAGGAAGGAAATATGTTGTCTTGCAGGCTGGGTGAGCAAAACAGGGAGGAAATAGATCCCCAAGCATATAACAGGAATATGTGAGATACAGAGTGAAAGTGAACTGTGCATTTCATGAAGGGAGTTAATAAAGGAGAGTCAGATTGTGTAGGGGAGGGCAGAAGAGCTAATTTCAATTCCTTATTCAGCAACAGGCTTCAGGCTTATCCGGAACCTCCATGAATAACTAACACAAATACTGTAATAAATAACAGTGACAAATAAAGCTATGCAGCAATTTATGGAGATTTTTTTTCCCATTTGCATTTTGATGTCTTTTAGAAAGCGATTATTTTTTATTAAAAGGGGAAAAAAATGGTAAGAAAATTCTGAAGCGCTTTTTGTTTATTTGGAGACCAAAATAAGAAAAGCTATTAGTAAGAGCTGAGTAGTTAAATTGCTTTCAAGCCAAAAGAATCCTTCATTCTAGGCCTACCTGAGGAACTTACTTTGTGACCTTGTATAAGTCATCTGATTTCCTCACAGCTCCACCAACCCTAGGGAAAAATACGAAAAAGATTCACGACCTCACTTAGACTCAGGTTTCACATCTGATCTGTTTTCCCTTCTAAAGTGAACTATGGAAATAAGAAAGATGACTATTGTTTAAACACTGGGAAAAAAACATGGAAACAAGATGAAATGAGGGAAATGGCTGCATTCTGTGACCCACTTTGACAATGACCCAAGAGTAAACAAACTCCAGGTATCCAGCAAGAGTGAGCACGGGCATTATGAGCCCAAACAATGGGCACAGTTGTGCTCATTGCTGCCCTTGTGTAAGTCTGTTTTCTACTCCAGCTTTTCACAGCAATTGTCCTGATCAGAGACAGACCAGGAGTTCTAAGCAGCCTGAGGCAAATCAGCCTGGCTGCCAGTTGTAGAAAATCCAGCCACTTGAGCTGGACTCCAGGTTCTGCCCTGCATGTGCTTTGTTAGGAGGGGATTTTGCCTCATTTTTCTTTCAACCTTTCTTTGGTTTTCTGTTGTAATTTTAACAAACAATTTTTATGGGTTTTTTAGGAAAAAAGCATTTATAGTGCTTCCTGTGATGAAGTACTGATCTCAGTAAGGCCCAGGCTCTGTTTACACCTATCTTTACTTTAGGAATAAATGTCCATTTTCTTCCCTTCCACTTATTCTTCAGCATGTCATTCTGTAGAGACCCAAGAGAACCTGAACTCTAAAGAAACTGCTCTAGGAACCCGCTCAGGAATTTTGTATATACTACACAGCAATATCAGATAAAACTACTTCAATTTACTTTATTTTATGGACAACTTATTATTTTATACATTGGTCCTTTTAAACTATGGCTGAAAAATACAGTAAATAAAACTACTTGAAAATGCAATAAAGCTCTCAAATAAACAATACAGGTTCACCTGTACATTTGAGGAAGACATTTTGGCCAATTCTGTAATCTATTAAGCATTAGGTATTAAAACTCAACATTAATTTCACTGAGAAACCTGGCAAAACTGAAGTGAAATTCTCACAATTTCACTATAATTTTCACTCAAAGAAGGCTTTCTTAACCCAAAATGAAATCTATTTGTTCATCATTGGCTAAAAGGAAATAAATTATTTACGTATTTTTTACCTTACTTGAGTGGTTACATAATTGATCTGGCTACAGCATCCCAAATATTGTTCATTATTTTGTTCAAAATTTCATTCAAAATGAGAATTTTTTTTTTTCCCTTCTAGTCCTGTGCCAGGAACAATTTCTCTAAGACTAGCAATAAGCGTATAAATTATCCACTGCTGAGTGTCAACCGTCGACACAAAAACCCCCAGATTTATCTTTGATTCTGTCAGGTGATTTTTCCTGTCTTTTGTTATATCTGACAGTAGGAAAGTCTCTTGGTTTGAGACTTGGTAATGCTCAAGTAAATAGGGTCAAGCAAGAATTTCTAGATTGATTAGTTCTGCAGCTTCACTGTTAAATGTTCTTCAAGATTACTCTTAGGTGACAGTCCATGTGGATAGTTTGTTTTAGTTTTATTTTTGACTTGTTCAGATTTCAGTGAACTGGAAAACATCTGTTGAATCTTAATATAACCATAATCACACCTTGGCTGAAATTCCTCAGCTCTCAGAATTTAGTATGGACAGGAGCATTTACAATTTTCGACCTAAGACTCAAAATGATCTTTGAGAATTCGCTGAAATTCTCAGAGAATTTGGCCTCAATTTTGAAATTTAAGAAAACATCCCCAAATATTTATATTCCTCACAATAAGAAAGAGTATTCAGCAAAGCTTTTGCAAAGCATACACAAAAGATTAATAATTGCCCCTTCTATTTATAAATCCTGCTTGCTTTGTCCCATTTGGCCTGCATATGATGTTATTGTTATTGTGAATTCTGCTGCTTCCTAGACTACTGCTTTTATTTCCTGAGAAGATGTATGGCCAGCTCAACTTGAAAAGGTGTAGAACAGTCTTGCATGTGGATTCTGGCTCAACCCTTTCTTCTTCCTGCTATGTTTGCCAAAAATTACACAGGCAGAAACGTCACATTGTCAAAAGGGACAATCCTGTTGCAATTGTAGAGGAGGAAAAGAGCTGCCTGCTTTTCTTTACATCTGTTTGTCAGGGTAGAAATATCAGAGAATGTTTCCTTCCTGATCCAAGTGTTCAGTGGTGTGATGCTATTGTTCACATCAAAAAAAAAAAAAAATGCACAGGTTTGGCACAGGCATGTAGATTGCGTGACTGAGAGAGAACATGAGACTTCCCACTGCCATCAAACCCTCTCAGAGTGAGAGTGATGGATCCAGACCCCAGTGAGCCTGAGCTTGGCTCTCTAGAGCTGGCCCAGGACTATTATCCAAGGCCAAGCTGGATGGAGCCTTGGGCAGTCTGATCTTGTGGCTGGCATCCCTGCCCATGACAAGGAGGTCAAAATGTGATGATTTTTTGGTCCCTTCTGTGCCAACCCATTTTATGATTATATGATCCTGTGATACCACCCCAGCATCACTGAATATGAAGCACATTAGAGCCATGATGTTATCACATCACTAATTTATTACTCATTGCCAACACCCATGCCCAGGGATGGTCCACTCGAAGCCTGCTCCATGCCATGGTTAATGGTTCTGATAAATGTTATCAAAATGCTCAAGGACAATGCCACAGCCTCACTTCCCAGGGATTCCCACTCCTGCGGAGTGCCAGCAGCCTATGCTGAGGTGTGCACAGCCATCCTCCACCAGTGTGGCAAGACAAATCTGTCACATACACATGTATTTATGCAATCATTTCCAGGCATCACCTGTCTCTGCATTTCAGAATGGAAAACCAAGAGTCCTGAAAGCTTAATCTACAAGTTTTTAAAACTTCAGTCTATGTAATGCCCATAGTTTGGATTAAAATTCTGTATCAAGGACTCTTGAAAACTGATAACTCAAATATCCCCTTCATAACGTTTATTATTCAGGATTTAGCTGGCCAAATGCTGGTGCTGTGCATTATTCTGTCATCATGTAGTTTCTTGTTCTACCAGCCTATGTTCTGTGATTGCCCAGAAACCACAGGAGCTTGCTTAGACATGGGAATGAACTGCACAGTCCTCCACTGGCAAATGGGGCTTAGATGCTCCTGCCTTGCTATCTCTTTGTTCATGACATGGGGAGGGCCATGGCCCAGCTGGACCAGAGCCTGGGCCTGAAGGCTGCTCCTGTAGGAACAGCATTTTATGTTTCTTCAGAGGCCGTCATTGCTGGCACTGCAGAAATGTACCTGCAGCCATTAAAACGAAACAAATCAAAACTAAACAATACACAAGAAAAGGAGGCAAGTCTAATAATAAAGCAAATATACTAGGAGCAACATTGTTTCCTATGGTGATCGTCCTCTCAATGAATCACAAAAAACTCCCAGTGAGGAGTTCATATCAGGATGCTCCAAAACTCCTGCCCCAACCACGATTCACTCAGTGGCTCCCCAGGAGGAACACTGCATAGTTGTGTGCTTGTAAGCTGACCCCCCCTAACACAAGTCCTCTTACTGCTGGTCCTGCCACAAATCTGAAACAGCGAGCCTTGCTTAAAAAATGCATATAAATCAGGCTGAAGTCCTCTGAGCTTCAGACCACAGCCCATTACAGCCTGAAAGACCAGAGAAAGACATAAAATATGGGTTTGTTTGCCCATATCAATTGCCTTTTTATCTCCTGTGTTCTAGGCACAAAGGAATTTGAAGTGAGGAGATGTCAGTTTTGGTTTGTATGTTCACGGTTTCATTGTAATAAATTATGTCTTTGACATATTTTTGTAAAGAAGGAAAGGAAAGAAAAAAAGCCCTGCACAAACCCTTGTAGTCTCAGGTACAGAGAGATCACATGCAGACTGGTGATGATTTTTGACACTGAGAGAAATAAAGTAACCCAAGAGTCTTAAATGAGACACCAGAAGGCAGGCTTCATACACTCTGTGCTGTGCCAAGCTGCTTTGCTGCAAGCTGAAGAGCTCTGTGCAACTCTGTCCTCCCTGGGAACCAACATCCAGATCCTGGGGAGGTGGATGGAGAGGCTGGAGCTTGCAGGAACTCCTGGGCACAGGTGAACCACTCACAGCTCTTGCATTGCCTGTGGTGGCAGAGATGCTGTGGGGCTCACTGCATGGGGAGAGGAAGTTAGAGTGTCCACTGCCACATGAGCATGAAATCCTTGGCTTTGCTGCCTTGCATAAATTGCAACTGCCTGAGAAAATGCAGCAGGAAAGCCATGCAGGCAGGGAACTGCTGCTGTCTGCTCTGCTGCTCGTTCCTTGTGCAGCTGTGAGAGGCAATCGGACCCACTGCCTCTACCCCTCCTCAGCTGCCAGATGAGTCTATCAGTGCTGCTCTCACTGGGAGATTAATTAAAGTTTGTAAAGCACTTTAGATGTATTCAGATGAAATATCACAAGATATTTGATCCTTTGATAATATTTATTTGGCTGATGCCTGCGCTACAAGGGGAAGGAAAACCAGGGCACGTGTCTGTTTAAAAACATCCTTTCTCGTTAGCAAGAGCCAAGCTAAATTAAAAGGTTTGTGGAATGTGTTTCCTGTCAAACCTCGGGCCTGGGGGTAAAAGTACTGGAGAAGCATTTGTGGCTGCAGTTTGGTGATGTGGTCACTTGAGCACAACTGCAGGGTTTTGTATGATTTGTGAGACTGAGGGTTGACTTATTCCTATATTATCCTGTAATATTTCATGCTGTTAATACCTGCATTACTGTCTCATTCAGTACAGCTACAGCAGGTATTAATTGCCTATCCAGGCAAAACTTGTTTAAGCTCTTTTTCCTTTTAGTTTTTCAAACTTGAGCAGAAGCTGGTGACATTATTCAATTCTTCAAGACTCAGATGGAATCTTTTATGAAAGCCCTGGTTAAAACTGGTGTGTATTTTGTTTCATTATCTAAAAATCTTTAATCTTTCAAAACTGACATAAAATATATAGTTACTTCTCTCACTTGATTAATTTTAATTGGTTTTGATCTCATATTTGCTGTTTTAAGAATCCTCCCAATCTGACTTGACGATTTGAAGCCAGACAAACAGCTTATGGTACAAACTTCACATCTGTATCACGTTACACTTGGCAAGAGAGATAGGTGCACTCATTTACTGGAGCTCAGGATGAGGTGAGAGTTCAGAGGTTATCATTCCTGATGGCTTACAATTTTACAGATGTTTTCCCTTTATGAACAACAGAAATGCTTGTCAGGCACCGCTCAAACCTAAAAACCAGATGCCTCTACCTTCTTTTCATAATTCTTTCCATGTTTTGCAGTCTCTTTTGGGGGTTCAGTAATAAGGAAATGATTACAGATTAACAGTTGCAAAAGATTAATTAACATTTTAAATGTGTGTGGAAAATGGCAAACTAAAATAATAGTGAAAAATAAAATCATAGTCAAAACATATGTGAAACCTAATCTGCAATAATCTTGAATTAATATTAAAGCCTATACCACATTTTTCCAGTCTTGCCACTATGGGAATACTGAATGCACACATGTGATATACATTTCTATAGAACTGATAATCTAGGTGATATATTGCAGTAAAACCTAAATTTGACTGGATCAGATTTAGGTGCATGACTCATCAGAGTTGTGACCTTTAGTGGTCTTGGCATGGATTCTCTAGTCATTTACAAAAAGCCTGAAGAACAGCACCTGGGTAATTAAAAATGCCATTTGACAGAGGGAAACTACAACCAGAGTTTAGGTGATTGTCCAAAATCTCACGGGGACCCTATGAGAGAATTAAGAAATTAACCAGTCCAAGTTAGTGTAGTACAATTTATTCCTCTTGCAGTGAGTGGTACTTAAAGTTTGTATTACAAATCCAGCCTCAGTCTAAAGAACCATAGAATCCTAGAATTATTAAGGTTTGAAAAACCTCTAAGATCATCAAGTCCAACCATTAACCTAGCACTGCCATGTTCACCATGTAACCATACTCCCGAGTGCCACATCTGTATGTCTTCTGAACACTTGTAGGAATGGTGCCTCCACCACTTCCCTGGCAGCCCATTTCAATGCTTGACAACCTTCTCAGGGAAGACATTTTCTCTAATATCCAATGTAAGCTTCCCTTGGTGCAACTTGAGACCTCTTTCTCTTGTTTTATTGCTGGTTGCCTGGGA
Source organism: Dasyornis broadbenti (assembly GCA_013397935.1). Lineage (NCBI taxonomy): Eukaryota > Metazoa > Chordata > Aves > Passeriformes > Dasyornithidae > Dasyornis > Dasyornis broadbenti. The sequence goes on from VZRN01002545.1 coordinate 648,689, forward strand.
GAAGAGACCAACCTTCAGCTCACTACAACCTACTTTCAGGTAGTTGTAGAGAGTGAAAAGGTCCCCTCTGAGGCTCTTTTTCTTCAAGCTAAACACCTCCAGCTCCCTTAGAAACTCCTCATAAGATTTGTGCTCCAGACACTTCACCAGCTTCTGCAGTAATTTTTCCAACAGGTGAAAATTTGCTTTAAACTTTGCAAACTTCTATTTAAGTTAGTTGCGATCACTGGGAAATTTGCAGAAAAATATATGGATTGTTTCAGAAGGCAATGAGCAGGTCACGAAAAAGCAAGTAATTTAAAGGGTTTCCCCTCTTTGACCAATCCTCAGTTACTAACCACCTATGTACGAACTCCTTGTCACCTGGAGCACAAGCCACATCAGTGGTGTGAATTTTACACAAAGTGGATATTACTTTGCAGAGCAACTGATGTGGAAGTCACACAAGACCGGTTACCACACCTGAGCTAAGAGAAAATAAATCACAGGACACTATCTGATCAGTCCTTAGTTAAATATTAAATTCAGCTCTTCCATTTTATAGCTTCATAGTCGTCTCTTACTTTTTTTTTAATTCTAGAAAGAAATGTAATTTTTTTCCACGTATGCTTTTCAAATTCTAGCTGTGATTATATATGCACAAGCTCTTTATAATAAAGAGTACCTACAGTGACACACATTTGAAATCTGCATTATGCATCTGGAAAGACTGAGCGGGGATGGGTGACTTGTCACAGGCAATAAAAAATGTCAGTGGCTCATGTTTATGTGTAGTCTGTGAATGCTGTTTGATGTACTTATCAGTTTCTTCCTACACTATGTGGTAGTCACTGAACAACACAGCTTGGCTATTGATGGGTAAAAGAAGTAGAAGATAAGAGAATAGGCAGACAGTGATTTGGATTCTGCAGATGATATTTTGCAGGTTGGAGAGGACAAAGACAATCTGCAAGCACCAGCAGCTGATATAGCCTCAATAGAAAATAATTCTGGCCTTGGAGACAGAGAAAAAACATATGCACAGTAAATCATGCAAATCAAGTCTAAATGGTGGTGCATTTGACAATAAGACAGAAAATTATAGAGTTGGAGGTTGTTTCTTCCTTTTTTTTTTTTTTTTTGGTGGCATCAATTTTATAATAAACTTCTTGTTGGACTGATCAGCTATTAACCTCTTAGCATGCAAAAGGCTGTGGTGCTGCAGCATACTGGGATAACAGAAAACTTGTGTTGGGGAGATAGAGGATTGAATAATAGATCCTCTGCGTCTTTTTTTTTACTGACTTCCCTGAATCCCCAGAGAAAGTCACAAGTGGTTAAGAAGCAGCCGATTGGTCAGAGGAAATGGGGGCAGTTTCCAATATTTAAGGGTGAGAGGTTTTTTTCACACTTCATTATTTCCAGTTTACTGCTCATTTTGTGAATATTTAAATCGTTTTTAAAAGCCAGTCAAATAAACAAACAAACAAAACCTACACAAAAGCAGTGAGACTGTTTCATGCCTGCTTCCCTCCATAAAATCCCTGGAGCACTTCCCCTTGGAATGGATGCTGACCAGATGAGGAAAGCCAACTGGAGCTGCCAGCACTTTCTTTGTCACTGTAGCATCTTGGAGGAGAGTGTGATACTTGGAGGAGAGTGTGATACGACCAGCTGTGGCACCATGCCATGGAACTGTCAAATTATCTGGAGAAAGGATGGTAATGAATGTGCATTATTGCTACATACAATTTGCTTTTAAGCAGGTAGGTAGGGCTGCGACTGAACAGAAGCCATTAAGTTATGAACAGAAGGAGAGTGATCCAATTTTCTGCCTTGCTAAGGATACGAATAGTTTTAATGATAGCTGAAGACTTTGAGTTTGCCCTTCCTTTTGTAATCTTCCTCAATTGTTTCCTTCAAGTACAGAAAATCTAATTCTCTAGTTTGTACCATCAGTGTTGTGCTGGCCTAATTTCATAGATGTTTTATGAAGAAGCAGAGTTTTGTTTTAGTGCAATGGAAGGAAAAATGAAGTTCATTGTTCAAAAGCTCCTCTGACACTGAGATAAATGGAATACCTCATTTTACCTACCTTCTGCTGCATTACTGGAATGTTTTCTGCAAGAGGAACTTGGATAGTCTGTGCTGCATCAATGGAGCAAATTAAAGAACTGTGGCACCCAGAATTGGTTAAAAACTACACTCATCATCAGGAGGTTCTGACACCCACCAGCTGTAGATGTGCAGAACCGCAAACACTTGTAGTCTAATCTTAGTGACAAAGTTGTTACTGGCCCAGATTGTGGTCACTTAAGATCATATTCTAGGAAAGAAAGGGCTGTGTTCAAATGTACATTTAGTAAAGAAGCCTACATTGTACACGTTAGAGTCAGATCAGTTCAAATAGGATGAAAGACTGTTTATAGTTAGTTCTGTCTGCCTGTATTTACCTTTTCTGTACTGCTGAGTCCTTTCTCCATTTTGTTAAGATATAATTGAAAAATTATATATATGAATTTCTTTCATGGAGGGCTTTCTGCTGTTGCAAACTGACCTTAAACTCTGTACCTCAAAAAGTAGAGTTAAAACGTGTGCATTAAAGATACTTTCAATGCATAGTGCATGTCTTCCGCATAGCTTTTATCTAGTTATGATTAAAAACATTTCACCACTAAGACAACTTGATGGTTTTATGACTTATTGACTGCCCTGTTACTGAGTAACATAGTTAATTGGCTCTCTGCTTGCTTTAATCTTGGATGTTTGATTCTGCTAAATCTTTAAAACACGTTTTTGACTACATCATCCTGTAAGTATTTAAAATAAATGCCCCTCAAATGCATTTTTTGCAGTTTTAATAAGTTCTCTTTAACAAATAAGTGAGGGAAGGAGAGGGGAGAAGAGGGAATGCATGAAATATTCATAAAGGCCAATATGATAGAGTCAATAGATAGAGCTTGTTAAGATAAAAGCTTGTTTTGCAAAGCATTCGAGTCTGGATTCTCAGCTGGGACAGTCTGAAATAGCTCTGTGTAGATCACACTTTCCTTTTCTTCTTTCCCTTGTTCTGTCACAGACAAATCAAGCAGGAGGGAAAATTTCTCCCTTTTTAACTCTTGTCTGTCTGCAATGGTCAGGAGCAGCTAGTGCTTTCTGGAGATCTTGCATGCTGACTTTGGATGCTAAATCACCATTTGGAAGAGATGCATAAAATATGGATAGGGCCAACATAATATTGAGTACATAGTGTAGGAACCTGTAACTCTCTCAGGGACAGTGCCACTTGGGCCTGACCATGGATATTGTAGACACTATGGATATGGATAGAGGTGTATGGCATGTGACAGTCACAAATAAGTTTCTTAAGAAAGATGTTGATGGGGTGTGTGAGTGTGTAGAGGTTTGAAAACGCAGTGAGAGCTGGGCAAGGGCATGGAGGCAGGATGGTTGGGTCATAGGCTATCCTGCTTTTGCCAGGAGAGTGTCTATAGCACATCTGCTCCCTTTAAGGCTCTAGGGAACAGCATGAACCTCATCTCTTCACTGGGACAACGGCATCTCCCTCTCCAGCCAGGTGACAGGGGAACCTGTTTGTTTGCACACTCAGAAAACAGATGACTTCAGTCCAGCTCCTCCATCAGAGCATACCTTTTAAAACCTAAACCTAGGCCATGAGCATACCTAAACCATTGGTCATGTACTTATGGGGGTGACTGTCACAGACAGATCCTCCAGGGCAGCTCTGAGAGGTGGGGAACGACTCGGGCAGTCTGCAGGTCTCTCACGGTGCTGTCTGCATTGAGGAGCTGGGGGTGCTGGGACTGAAACCTGCACACAAAGCAGAGCTGGGACCAGGCAGGAGTCAGCCCCACTGCAACCACCTGACACTTCACACTAACTTTGTGTAGGCGAGGGGAAAACACATTAATTATGTGTTTTTTTAGTTGGCTGGAGACAGAACCAAAATCCTGAAGCAGTTTGAAGGTGTGCTGTGAAGGCAATGGAAAGTGGTGAAGGATGTTACAAGGTATCCCTCTAGCTTCTTGATTTTACACATTTGGGTCAGAAAGGACATAATCTTGGGAGACTTTCCCCGTTCAACCATGTAAGGGATTTCTTGTCACTAATTTATTTCTGGTGATTTCTGTAAAGTCTTTGCAAAAGAAATGAAGTCTCAGAAAATATTCTGTGGAGTGAGGTGTCTGCATGGTTTTGAGTCACTTGAAAGCCTGCTTTTTGTGTAGGACAGTATCAATTAAAGCCATTCCTGTAACATGTCGCTAGAGGGACATGAAAACATGGAACAGATTAGCTCCTGTTGTTCTTAGTTATTGCTCTTTAATGTGAAAAAACACAACAGAGATGATTTAGGTCTTTCTGTTCTCTGACTGAATGAAAGAGCTTTAAAGCATGATCTTTGAGCTGTGTGATGCTTGTTGAAAAAAAATCCAACACACACTAGCACTGAAGATACTGCAACAGTATAGAGGTACACTAGCAAGTATTCAAATCAGATGCAAAGAAAGTCTTCAAGCATAAGATACAAAGAAATAGTGTCTTTTACAGTCCTTTGCAATTTACCTTGCCAATATCAGGCATTCATGTTATGCTTAGCCACACACTTGCTCATATTTGTTTTAATAGTGGAGATGAACAGAATTAGACTTACTTTCAGTCAAGGGTGTGATCTCAAGCCATGAAATTTTCAGTGTTTCCTCTGGGCTGTGTTTGGCAGCCATAGGGGAGAAGGAGGCTTTTCCATGGGCCTTTCCCACAGAAAAACTGCAGTGCACAGCTGGGAGGCAGCAATGGAGCTGTTCCTTAGCTCTGTGAACAGCTCCCCTCCACCCTTGTCCAGCTTCAAGCCGTAAAAGTCCTGCTTATATCCTCCCATGTCTCACACTAGACTGTAAAAGGACCATTCTGGGACTGGTGTGAGGCTGGTGGCAGCAGCTGTCATGAGTGTCCCCATGTGTTGGAAACCTGCTGCCTCCCAGCTGAGACCTGTGGTGGCTGCCTGCAGCACAGGCAGGAGTCCACCCACGCCTGGTGGGATGCCAGGGGTGCCCTGAGCCACCATCTGTGCTTCAGGTTTGTGAACACGCAGCAATGACACAGCAGAGGGAATCCCACAACTTTAAGCTTAATGGCGTTCTTCACATTTATCCTGAAATAATCTTGCGGGCACACAAGGTCTGTGCGATCAAAAATAAGCAGTAACCAGGTTTGAGACACAAGTAATTTGCAAGGAAACAAATGTGACACCGCTCTCAAAAATCTCTTTTATTTGAGAAAGCTGTTAAGAAAGCACAGCTGAGGCATACACTTTCTTGTCCAGCCTGGCTTCCAGACTGCTCCAAGCATGCTTTGATTTTATCTGGCTCAGAGACACAGGCCTTGCAGTCATTTTGCATCACCCCTTCTGCCTCTCCTCCAAGTCTCTGCCTGGCCTCAGCTGCCTGAAAGCGCCTCCAGCTCTCCCCTCACACCAGCTATCCATATAGAGAAGAATTTTGGTGCCCAAATGGGATAAGAGCATTTCTGTTTCTGCACGGGGGATAGGAGAGTACTGGTGATGCTCGTGTCCCCTGGCTCTATTCCAGGTGGAAGATTTTACTTACACCCTATTTGTCCACAGCAACAGCAAGGGTGCTCAGTATTGTTTTCCTTTCCAAACAACTCCTTGGGTGGCTTTTGTTTTGCATGGAGTAATTAAGGAGAGGAAGCTGAGCCCTTTCCCTTCATGCTTTTGTTTCTCCTGTGTATCACCCTACAGGTGCAGGGGTCATAGTGTGACAATGTCAAACACTGGTGGCAATAAATAGCTGCAGAAGAGGATTTGTGTTACTGCTGATCTGCTGGAAGAGCAGAGAGAGGCTGGCCTCTTTGCTGCCTTCTTCTATCTATCTATCTATCTATCTATCTATCTATCTATCTATCTATCTATCTATCTATCTATCTATCTATCTATCTATCTATATCTGTTTTCTGAATGGGTTTTATTTTATTTTTAAAGAATGCAAAGACTCAGGAGAGTGTTTAGGTCTAGTTTGTCCCTCATTAGCTTTTGAACTGTTACTCATGCAGCGTGAGTAGTTACATGTTGTACCTGTCACTGCCTCTGCCCTTTGTTCAGTCTAGCTAAAATATAGTAGTACCTCATTTCAGTGATAGACCTGACCTAGAGTAAAATGTGCAAATTCTTACAGAAAGTGCAATAATTGCAATTGATTTATTCTTCTATGGGGAAATAATGTCTGTCTCAAACAATAACATCAGCTTTCTCTTAATTGCATTACATTAAAATCATATTAATCTGTATTCCTATCCACATCCAAAGCTGTGAAGCACATTGGGGTTGTGTTGCTTTTTCCCCTACCCTTATTGCACATGCTCTCTTAAAATAGGTTACCAAATCTGGGAAGCCCCTTTTAATATGTTTTATAGAAGAAAGACAAAAGGGGAGAAAAAGAATTGTAAATAATACACTGGTGTATAATCAGGAAAGCTGTATGTTACCTACCACAGCCCCATGTTTAGCTTTGTTGCTAATCCAGTGGTGAGGAGTATGCTGTATTAATGATGTGTGGGAGCTCCAGACTATTTCTTATTCCTGGCCCAGGGCATTTGCTTTCAACAAATGTGTCTTTTGCACACACATGTGACTGTTTGGCTACCTACACTTAAGCCCACCTGTCAGGATGGCATCATGCCTGCTCATGACTGTGGTCCAGCTGCTGGGACATGGAGGAAATCAGCCTCTGCGCTCCTGCAAATGCTTCTCCATTGCAGAACATCTCCCTCTTCTCCCAGGCCCATGGCTCCTGGCTTTGGGGAGCAACCAGCCACCTGATTTCCAAAGGACACCAGCCCTGGACAGCTGGCAGGTTTGTCTGAAGGGGCATGAGGGCAGGTCTGAGTTTGCTTCAAGCAAGAGAGATGCCCTGGCACGGTAGCCCCTCTGGCCACAGGGTCTCTGCACACTCCAGCCACAGTGAGCTCCAGCTGCTTTGCAGCAGGAGACTGGGAAACAGCTCACCCCCAGCCTGTAAATCCAACCCTTTCCAACAGGGCACTGTTGTGGATAAAATCCTAGTCACTTTTCTCCTACCTGAGATCAACTTATGTGAGACGCAGCACCTCATGAGAAAGTTTACCAGCATGGTTTCCTTCAAAATAGCTATATTTTGTGAATATTGCTTGATTTTTATTTGGAGGGGATGAAACTTAGATCAGATGCAAAATTTCCCAAGTGTCTGATGTTGTCAAAACATCAAATTTCACAGTATAGTATTTGCCATAAAGACTTTTTTTTCCACTATGAGATGACTGTTTGAAAGGCAGGGTTTGCTTTTCAACTTTTATGCAATTGGACACATTTGCTTACTTGGAACGCAATAACATGGAGCTCTCCAAAATCACTTTGGGTTTCATTTTGGCAAAAATTATACCTGTTCTGTTTTTTCAGACTGGAAAAGAAGACAAAATGGCAGGATTTCCCATGAAGTGATAAGTCTCATTTCTCTTCTGCTTTGGCTGGGTTCAAATCACCACAGGGAGAATTTTCCATGAAGGTTATTTATAACATTTTGAATATGGAAACTTTTCAGTGTTTTCAACCTGCAGAACGTGGAAATAATCAGGGAAACAAAACATTTCCGTGGTTTTTGATAACTGAAACAACAGGTGCTAGGTCCAGGAATAGTGAAAGAGAAAAGGGGAACTAAAGTATATTTCATTGTATGACATTCAAGTGGGCAGTCAGTGGAAATGCCCAAAGAGAAGGGTTAACACAAACACAAAAGAAGAACTTTACACACCCTGCATTAATTCCATTCAGGAACATTTTGACACAGGACATTGTGGAGGCCAGAATTGTAAATGAGTTCAAATTGGGAGCAGCAGATTTGATGTAGGAGGTCTGTCAGGGGCAATTACAATATTCCAGATGTTACTTCCAGCTCAGGAAGTCCTTGAGCTACAAACTGCTGGAAAAATTCCTCTACTTCCTCTGCTTCCTATAGCTTTCCTTAATTGTCTGCTGCTGTTGGAGGAAGAATAACAGGTTAGAGCATCCTTGGTCTCATCTTGTCCTTGTGTCGTCGGCTGGTCAGAGGACATGGACAGCGGCCGTGACAAATGGAGGGTGCAACAAGAGACTCTAAATGCAGTCAGACAAAACAAAACAACAACACCTAGAGTTTCTTTGGTTTACATTTCTTGGAAAATTAATTTCAGCCAACACTGTTTTCCAGCCTCAGGGGTATCTCAAAAGCTGTAGGACACTGAGCAGGGAGTCATTGCAGAGACCCTGCCAGGAAAATGCAAACTGCACACAGACAGAGCAGACAGAGAGGAGGAGAAAATGAAGATGAAGGTTTAGAGATGGTGAGAACAGAGGGCCCCATTTGGCAGCTATTTAATGCTTATCTTAGTATTGTATTTGGCACCCAGTTACCACAGTGATGTGATTGGCAGCTGATTGACAGGATTACGTAATTGAGCTGTCTCTGTAGAGCAAGAGACATATTTTCAGGGGAAAAATATCATTTTGCTACTGGGGATGGGACCAAGGCACAGTCTGTTTGGATCAGCTGAGGGTTTTGAACAGAATTTTCTCTTTAAACAACTAAATATTAACAACTCTTTCACAGTGAAATAAGAGTGAAAGCCACGTAGCCATCAGGACTTCAAGGGTGTCTAGGCATCTCATCATCCTCCTGCCCATCTGACAGACCCTCAGGCAGCTGCCAGGCTGGCAGCACTGAGTGCCTATTGAGCTAGTGACAGGGCACCCAAGCCTCAGGGAACTCCTGTTTGAATGCAGGCCTAAACCCAATGCTTGCAGAAATATCTCAGGAGAAAAAACTGCAAATAAGGATAGTGGTAACAAAATACAATACAAAGAATTAGTGGATAACACAGCGATTTTCCTCTTGGATGTTTAAAATACACTGGTTTTAGTAACTGGGGCACAGTGGTGGGCATAATCCAGACTTGTTTGTGTTTGAAGGGCAAGTGAAGTGGTTTGCCAATTCCCCCACAGGACATTTACCACCTCAGTAACAAGGATCTTGCTCCCACCAGTGCTTTTTCTTACCTACCTTGCTGGATTTTTGAGAATGTGGGGCTTGTTGTCCCTATCATGCAATCCTGAGATTTGCTCACACATCGGTGGGATTCCTGTGTGCAGTGTGGGTGTTTTGTTAGATTTTTAAAAAGGGAATGAGCTCCTGCAGGGACTGAACCCACAGATAATGTGACTGGAATGCTCCTGATGGCATCACTTTAGGAGATGCTCTCTAACCCCTTTTCCTTCCAGGAAGAACTGATCACAGATCCTGAACTGACTATAAACGGCGAGCAGAGAGTGATGCCAGAGTTCCCAACCCTCCTGACTAAGAGCAGTGCAGACAGGAGCTCACTCTTACCTAGAAAAGCTCAGAGCAACACAATCATGGCCCTTCTGTCTGCAGATGTAGGACCTTGGCTGGCCACACTGAGAGGAGAAGGTGTGAGAGGATGGTAATTGCCCCTACCCCAGGGACCTCAGCTGCTGTGAGGGAGCAGCAAAACTCACCTCCTACTCCCAGCTGCTCCTTGGGGAGGCTGCAGTCCTCTCTGGCCCCAGGGACAGGCTACACACTGGGTTTCTCTGTGTCAGAGCTAGATAGAGATAGAAGTCCTGTACCTCCAGTTTATAAAGAAGCATGTATTTTTCCTTTCCCAGACGGTAATTAAATACTAATTATGTACTAGATCAGCATCCAGGGTGTTGCAAAGCCAGGGAAGACCCCGCTGCAGCACAGAGAGCACACATGTGGATGCATACATGGATGTTCCTTGTGGAACATAGCTCAGGTGTGCTCTGCACTGCAGGCAGAGGTGTCACAGGTGCTGGACGGCTCCTGGATCTGCTCTGGGCTTGTGCTCGTGCTTGAGCAGCATGAAAGGCCCTCCTTGTCTGTATCAGCACCTTGTACATGTTGCAGACTGCACTCTCCAGCTTGTGGTGAGTCAAACAGCTGCTTTTGGCTGCCCTTGGATCAAACGCTGAGCAACTTCTGCAGCCAGTGAGGTCTCTCGCTGTGATGCACAGCATGGAGCTCTCTGCTCTGCACATGGGGAGATGGGGGTTCCAATGATTCTCTTGACACAGCCACAGCACTCATGCAGGGTGGTGGGAGGGCTAGGGAAAGCGCCTGCCTTTGCCAAGCAGACTGGAGGATAGGAGTAGCTCATGGGGCTGGAATATACTCACCCCAAAGAAACACTGAACACGGCAGGGGAATGAGGGGGATTATATTTCACTAGCTAGCAAATTAAGTTTCTGTAACCCCTGACTAAAATTCATACTATCAGCTGGAAATAATAAATTTAAGTGGTTTCATAAGGCCTTAAAACATCCCATAAACAAAATTCAACGTTTAGGTTTCCTTTTATTCATCACTGTTTCTTTCTCTTTCAGCACGACCTGGAAAAAATACCCTACCAAAGCCAAGGCAAAGACTCCCAAGTTCAATGAGTTCAATGAGAGCTGCATCTGCCCCTTTACAGGACAGCTTTATGGGTCTCTGTGCTCAGAGAGCTGCTGTTAGAGACTAGGAGTCCTGGACCACACACCAGAGAATGTTGCTTTATAGAGATGCTTTCCTTTGGATGTGCAGCAGCAACAACACCTGTGTGCTCACACACACACAGAGGCACAACAGCCACAGAGAAGTCATTCATCTTAGAAAACGTGGTATGCCTTTTAAGTGTTTCTATATCAAACACTGATAAATAAAACATGGGTTTAGTGTTAAAAGGAAAAAAAGAGCCCTTTTAACAGATTAAAGTGCTCACAGTGCCTGACACTGTGAAATAGGAGTGTTGAGCAGCAGGGCAGTTAAGAAAGAGGACTGGTTTTGCTGTCAGGTACAAACTGTTGTGTGTCTTGTAGCAGTCATTGGCAGAAAAAAAGCCCAAAATCTACTTCCCCAGCAAAGCCTTCCTGGAAGGTAACAAGCTGCAGCCATCTATACCAAAAGTTTTGTGTGTTCTCCAGCTGAATGTTGTGGGACAAAGTTTCTCTTTCTGAAGGAAGCGGAAAAAATAGTTTTTAATCCCACCAAAATAAACAAGCAAACAAAATTAGCACAATTTCAATTGATATAATGGTTTATTTCAGCAGACTGAAAACCCTGCTGCGTTTTGCAACATTTTTTTTTTCCTCAGTGACCTGATTCTTCTTAAAGCTCAGCACACTGGGTTGGGTCCTTAACTGATTTCCAATTGATCCTCAGCAGCTGCAAAAGCAGTGGTAAAGCCTCGTGCACTCTCTGATTCCTTCAGAACTGTGAATGGAGAGGTCAGGGCACCTAAAGTCTGTATTCGTACAGACAGAGACATTTCTCCATACAAAGGGGCATTAACTAATTAAGTTCATTTGGCTGATCAGAAAAGCTGATCATTAAGACTGATTTTTGTTTCACTCTTCCCTTCTGAATCTGTGTTACCTTGGTGGAGGGGACTCTTACAGCAGAGGTCACTGAAAATCCTCCTGAATATTTTATCAGTTCTGCTCCTTATGGCTTAGCCTACAAAGACAAACCCTTATGTGTGAAGGGCACGGAGCTGAGACAGGGGGAGGAGGGATAAACCAGGGTCTGCCCCTGCTTTGCTTTCTGACCAGAACACAGAGTATGTTGTAAGGATTTGTGCACCATTAGGATCACTCTTGGTGTGGAGTCTTGCTTTTATGAGTTAAAAAGAGCCCCAAAGAATGTGAATGAGAGACAGATGATTTTGCTGTTGGGCTGGTAAGGAGCAGTCTTTTGATGCCAGCTGGTATCCCATCACCTCTTAGGACTGACTTACCTGCTGCTCTCATGGAGCATGAAAGCATTTGAAATGTTGCAGCAAACAGCAAGCCTATGTTAGGGCACAGCCAGGCAAATCTGTGATTCTGTGATTCTGTAACCCAGCCATACAAGGTGGCCATGTAGTGCCCACTGCAGCAGCCTGCTCCTGCCTCTGCCACCTGAGAATCACCTGCACACAGTTATATAAACCACTTCCAAAACACCCCAGCAAGACACATGGCCAAAGGCAAGTGGGGGATCCTATAAAATTAAATTGCATTATTTATTGGAGAGATCTAAGTTCTATCTTGCCCTAGGGTGTCATTATGCACCTCTACTGTATGCTGATAATAGTCATCTGCAATCTGATGATGACTTTGATATCTTTCAAAAATGATGATAATTTAACACCTTTGTGAAAGGCACCTCCTCTAGACGTGCTGGCACCTCTGACAGACCATTGTGCTCATGCAGGGACTGAATGGGACCAGAGCCTGACAAACCACACTTGATTTCCCCTCAGTGAGGCAGGCTTGACTCTGTCAGCAAAGGGAGACTTGACCATGGATGCTGCTTGAGTTGGATTTAGGGCTGAACTGGCACAGTAGCTCATGTTAGGACAGGGGCAAAAGGGAGGTGAACACCACCACCATAACCACATGGGATTGCCATAGATGTTGCCCCTTTCCTCTGTTCAGCAGGAGAGGAGGAGGCGGTTTTGTGGCTAGCCCACCCTCTGTTCGGTGGTCCTTAATTAATGTTATAGTCCATGTGAATTTTTCATTTATCTTCCATTTTATCTCGTGTCACTCATAACAAGCATCCTTCCAGCTTTAGCAGGTCAGAGCTCCTTACACTATTTCCATGTATTTCAAAACTGATGGGATGAGGTAGTGGGGGGAAATGTTTCTGCTTGCAGGAGGCCATTCAAATTTTGCTTTTTAAAATTAACACTATGTCCCAAATCCTGGAAGAAGCTTATACTTTGGTCAGAAAGACTTGGATTTTCCATGATACTGTTTAACTCAATAGCATCTCCAGTGCACTCATGAGGCAACGGCCTTGTTCAAACTCTTCTGCCATTATAGGCCTGTACACAGCTCAAAAGCAGCCTGGGACTTTTCACTTTTTAGTTTTATGTTATTTATTTGCTTATTTATTGCAGAGCTGGCAGCCTGTGGGTTGATAGCTGAGGTTTGCCCAGCCAGTATCTGCTGCAGGGCACTGAGCGCTCACCAAGATTCTCTGCCCACCTCTTTCAGCCCTGACACACAGAGAACATCTCATGGCCTCTGCTGACACTGACAACTAGCACCAATTACACCAGCGGTTTTGTAGGGTGAATATTTGCCCACTGGGACCCTGAAAGAGACCTACTCACTTCCCAGAGGCTGCCTGATGGCTTCTAGATAGGAATGATTTACTGACCACAGCTGGGCTCCAGCAGATGACCAAGGTGTCATCAGTCTCCCCTGACACCTTCAGGCTGGCAAACCTGGGGCTTTTGAAGGAGTTAATGCCACCCACCATGGAGATTATTCCCTCCTTGTTTCAAAAACTGCCAGGAGGTTTGGGGTTTAATTCTCTCTATGCCCTACCATGGGAGAGGACCAGAACGTGTTGTCAGATCCATACCCTGTGGAAATTACCCTTCCTCTGCTGCACCTCCTAATGCTGTCGAGTAATTTATTGGGACTTTTAAACTTAAGAGAGGATGTTTGCTCTGTTGCACATAGCAAGGCACTACAGAGCCCAGCAAAGCAGGCGATCTACATTATTTCCTCTTGGATGTGTTCCTGAAGTCTGCAGGGCTTTTTTTGAAGTCTGCCACGTAGCTGCCATCATAGTCCAGCCATAAGAGGCAGATGTGGTAGAAAAAAAGGGTGTGAATCAGTATGACAATGAGAAAGAAACATTTATAATGAGAAATGATGCTAAAGCCAGCTAAAACAGCATATTCATTTCTTCTGAATTTCTATTTCCTGTAGCCATTTTTTCTGCATGACTGCCCTTCCTTTCCTCTTATTACCAATAAATGCTGTTGTCTGTGGCATGCTATTAACTTTTTTAATACCCTGTTTTAAAAATTAATGTATTTTTAATAAAATGTCCCAATTGATCATGAAAAGAAAATTATCCCTTAAGAGGCACAGTATATAGTGGTGCAAACTGTAACTTCCTGACATCCTCCAGCATACATTGCTGGGCAGCAATTTCTGTTCAAAAAATAATGTTTTCTTTGTCAGCTGAATACTCACTTACTGATGCTGACATGAATTATAGCTGAAATACATACAATAGTGACATTATATATATTGACTATTTTAGGCCTAAACCAGAGTGTTTTACATATTCCTATCATAACAACATTGTTATCTGGCTCTTCTCTTTCTTTAGTCTTCTGGGGTGACTTCCTTTAACTCCCCTCACTCAGTAAGGATTACATTTATTTTCACTGCTAACCATTTCAGCTGCTGTATAATTTCTACTGAATACTGAAAGTTCAGCAATTCCCACAGTTTCTGATTGTCTCAACAAGAAATGTTTGATACTCTGGTTTCTCCTCCTTTTGTCTTGTTTTGCACCTATTCTGTGAAAGGAAGCACAAAATGTCTTGTTAAAGGCTGAGGCCCAGTATTTCAGCTACCTCAAAAAGAATTCAGAGGCAGTGAAACTTTTTTTAGTCTCAAAGCTGTGATTCAAGCCACTTAATAAATTTCTCCCTAACAAATGCTTTTCCTCCAACACTTCTATGCCAGACAAATGGCAGAAATTCCCCTCCTACCATAAAATACCCCAGTATCTCTATTTTAAAGGGAAGAAAAGGTGGGCAGATGAAAGAAAGTAGCACTGTGTTGGAGGAGAATTTATACCATGAAAAAGAATTGTAAGCAATGACTCAGAACATCCTCAAGGTCCTTCTGACCCACCTCAGTGCCACAAAAACACTCTGATACCAGTTTCCTTTCCTGTTTTGTTCTTCTGATTAAAATCTGAGTGTTAGCATTATTTTACTAAACAGCTCCTATTTGTTCTTGCCATTCAGAAAACGAATTTCTCCTGCTCATGGATTTTCCCCTAGACTGAGCAAACAGAAATTCACTCCAAGTAACCAATTTCTGAAATCAAAGAAGCACCAGTTAAGCATTATTCCTAAATCTTTTGGAAAGAAAAAAAAGAGGAGGAGGGGGAAAAAATAACAAGATTTTTATCTTTGCTTTAAGAAAAATGGGTGATGCATGAAATTGAAAGTAGTTTTGCTGCATGAGGGGATAAGTAGAGATGAAGCATTCCTTTGTTTTCTGAGGGGAGCAGCAGGCAGATCAGTGAGACCGACCTTTTGGTCTTCCAGGCTGCTTGTGAAGGTGCCCTGATGATATCTTCATTTTCTGCATAGAGCTTTCTCTGTCTGATACTGGATTCACAATCCTCCCTAGGTCACTGAGAAGCAGCAAAGTCTTGTTTGGTTGACTGTACAGGTGAGGGGGTTTTGAGGCTGGTGTTCCACCCCAGTTCTGGTTCTCATTGACCAAATGTCAAATGACCTCTCCTGGTCATTTTTGTGCTATGGCAGCCATTTGGGATTTTGTTTTGGTCTTTGCCCTAGGGAATGTTGCCTTACTATGTGATTATACTGTGCCTGATGCTGGGAAGTATTGAACAGATTTAAAAGGGATGTCTCTTGACATTTACAGTGTTGAAAATACCAATAACAAACTTACATCAGCCTCCACCTATATCCTTAGATATTAGTATCTTCTGACTGGACCATCCTGTGGTGCATAATGATGGTGCATTAGAGGAAGCTCTGGAGATTCCTCCCTGATCAACCCAGCTAAATCCTTTTAGGGGTCATTCTTTGAAGCTTGTTTTGTGTTGTCATTGGCAGATTTTCTCAAAACAGCCCAAGGAAAATCACAGATCTTGTGGTTTCCTGAAAGGGCATTTTCAGAAGCTCAGGAAAAAATGAGTCTCAACAGGCTGGGCAGGAGCCTTCTTACAAAATCCAGCTGAGGACTTTCAGCCCATGTTACCTCGAAAACTAAAAAAACCCACAAATGGATGGTTTCCTTCTGAATTTTAGGTCCAAAATAATTTATTTCTATTAAAAAAAAACCAAAAAAACAAAAACAACCAAAAAACTAAGAAATAAGCTGAGATGACTAACACTAAAAGTCTCCCCTACTGCTATGCTCTTTCTGAGACATGAGAACCCACTGAGTGGATGAAGGAAAGGCTAGGGATATTTTTTGTTTAGATTTCAGTAAAACCTTTGGCAACACATCTCTGGTAGAAACTGGCTGCTGAGAGCTTGGATGCATGTAATGGTCTCTGGTAGAAAACCTGTCTGGATGGCTGGGCCCTTTCTCCATGGAAAGGATTGTCAAGCACTGGTACTGGTCCAGGAAGTAGCAGGGTCACCATCCCTGGAATTATTTAAAAGAATTGTAGAGATGGTGCTTAGGGACACAGTTTAGTGATGGTCTTGGTAGCTCTGGGTTAATGGTTTGACTCATGGGTCTTAAAGATCTTTTCCAGTATCAACATTTCTTCTGGTTCTTTGATTCTGTGAGATTTCTGTGTGTTAGCCTGGTACTCATTCCATTCTTGCATTAGTGAAAATATGGACTAACACAGCAGTGTCAGAATTGATTCTGAATCTCAGCTGTGTACAAGACAACAAAGTAGCCTATTCTGCTTAGACTATGTGGGGTTTTAGATCAATCCTTTGACATTTTCCAGTGCAACCTGAAAGGGAGTCCAGAGCACCTAACATCTGTGTATATTCACAGACACTTGCAGCCAGAAGGGCAGCAGTCTGACGGTTTTGTCTACTATCAGTTTACAGACCAGTTTAGGCTGGACATTAGGAAAAAACTCTTCACAGAAAGAGTGATTGCGCATTGGAATGGGCTGTTCAGGGAGGTGATGGAGTGTCCGTTCCTGGAGGTGTTAAAAAAAAGACTGGATGTGGCTTTTAGTGCCATGGTTCAGTTGTTAAGGGGGTGTTAGGTCATAGGTGGGACTTAATCATCTCAGAGGTCTTTTCCAGCCCTGTTAATTCTGTGATTCAGTGATGTGGTGTCTGAGAGGTGCCTAAAGTTCAGCAGTGTGCCATAGGCATGTTACTCAAGCCCCCCTGGATTTGCAAGAAGGGCCAGGATTGATAGCCTAGAGTATCACTAGATGCCTGTGTTGAGCTCCATGAGCCATTCCCTATGGATCTTTCCATCAGCCTCAAGGGAGCTCACAAGAGGTCCAAAATGTCTGAAGAGGTACAGAAGCACCCCTCACAAACAACTGAGCAAAAACCACTGATGGTGTTAAAATGAAGTTAGTTCTAGCTGACCTAAGCCGCAATGGATTTTCCATTAATTGGAATTTTTATAATAAATAGTAAAACATAGAGATCCTCTGCCTACCACTGAGTGGTATTTCTATTTACGTCACTCAGAGGTGTGACCGGCTCAGGGCTGAGAGCAGTGTTGGTGATTTTGCTGAGCATCACTAACTGACATAGTTATTCTGCTTCCAGCACTGCCTTTGCAAGACTTTCCTCAGTTCTTCCAGTCTGAAGGCCAGCTTTCCCCAAGACAGAGCCCTGACCCGCACTGCACTTGAGGGTACAGGTTGTCTGAAATGGAAGTCCCCCTAGTCCCCCACAGTGCCTGTCCTTGAGGCTTAAATCAAATCTCAACCCTGAAGTTGTTCTTTTCAAGTGTCTGGAAAGAGAAAAATTCTTTTCTTAGAGAAGTTTATTTGTCAATATACTTGTATTTCCTTAATAAAGGCATTCTGTGTACCAAGAGAAGGTTGCTTCCCCCTCCTCTTTTCATTTAAGGGCTAATTCATACGCAAGCTAATTTGTTCTGGCTATTATCACAATTTATTTCCATTGCTACAGGGCAGCCAATAACTTTAATAAAGGAGGTTCCAGTTACCCAATCTTCGCAGTTAATAAACTGCATTGAAATACCCAGAATGAATTGTCTCCCACATGCTACAAATACAGAAAATTACCATGCTGTAGTGTTATCACTACCACACAGGTACAATTAAATGTGTGTTATGCATGGAGCGGCACAGAACACTACCAGTAATGTCAAATGCAATTAGAAAGGAACTATTGTGTGGCTCCATCTGAAAAATCAGCCTGTTTGTATGTACTTTACACTGGATTGCTCACTGGATAGGGCAGTATTGAATCACTTGATGCTTGGCATTCATGGGAGAGAGCTAAGTAAACAAAGGAGCACAGCCTGCCACAGAGGTGGTTAATAGTGAGGAGCTAAGGTCTTCCACCTTGGAAGAAAGCATGAGATATTTATTTCCTGCATCACTGGAACACTATTTGTTCATTAATGTTGACCTTATTGGGTATAGGCACCGTTCAGAGTGTTGGAGGTTTTGTTCAGCCATGTGCACCATCCTTCTCCTACAGAAGTGACAGTTTTATACAAGTCCACTGCTCTCTTTAATAGATCATCTTTCCATCTCGTTATGCTCTAGTTCTTCTCCCTTTATCTCTAAATCTTAAAGTCTTGACCTTCTTTTTATCCCCTCTCAGCATGAAGACACCCCAGATCCAGGCAATTGATACACTAAAACTATTTCCATCTTCCGCTAACTCAGCTCTTGGAAATAAAATCCTCTCTTGAGACCTATTGTTATATTAAATAAATATGAGCTTAGTATTCTGATTGCTTTTATTTGGTGGTTTCTTTTGCTTACCGTGCAAAACTACAGTATCCTTGGACCAAATTCCATGGTGACTGAAAGCTGAATAGAGTTCTGCTAAGTCTCTGTAAGTTGCATTAATCGTCCTTATTCCCATGTGTAGTGACTTACCAAGCCAGGACATCATTAGGGGAGGAAATGTCTCAAATATGGACATTTTAAAACAGAAAATGAGATACTTTTTGATGGTGGGTTGATAATTTAATACCTTAATTCACTATCCACTTAATTGAGGATACTAGTGGGACAATATTTTTGTTTTCTTTGAAGTTAACAGAATAAGCAAAGGGACCCTGGTTGAGAGGAGACCTCCTGGGACTTTGGGTGCTATTCACACCAGTGCAGGTTATCACACCTCAGAATGACACCGACCTGATTGCAGAATGTTGTGTGAGTACTGCCCCTGGCAAAGCAAAGGGAGCCCAAAAACAAATGTTACCCCATAGTTTTTTATTAGCCCAGGATGCTTTTTTCTGCCCCTTTTCCATTACTTGATTTAGGCCCTCAAATAAACACCACACTTAAAAGAAGGAATTTAAAGCACTGCTTGAAAATGCTGCATTTGTGTTGGTCCTGGTGCCAGGCTTTGCCGTAGAGAAGCATAAAGCGCAACATCTCTAAGATAATGTCCTTGGATAGAACAAATCTGTCCAGCTCTGCCCAGACCACAGGAGACACAGAACCTCACCCCTTTCAGTGCCAAGCTTGTATTTTTATTTCTTCATTACAATGCTCAAAACAATTAAAATGGTGGCCTAAGTAAAAACTACTTCATTTAATTATCTAAAATTCATTCCTTTAAGGGAATGTTTGAGAGTTGTCTCTCTCAGAACTGCTGAAGTCTACAGTTCTGCCTTCCTGGAGAGTATTCCTGGAGCTGGAGCAAACCTTGCTGGATGTAGGTTTGATAGTAATCTTCTTATGTTGGAGCTGTCAACCAAAATCCAGACTCAGAGCACATCAGCTGATCCCAGGGCCTGTGCGTTCCTCGTGAAACTGCGGTAGCTCTTGGAAAGCAACGCCGTCTGTAAAGTGAGTGAGCTCTGTGAGGGCAAAAGCAGCTTGGGGAGGCACATGGGGGCTTGATGTGGTGGCACAGCTCGTGCTGACGATGCTTAAAAAGTCATAACTACTGTGGAGTCACAGTCTCAATGAATGCAGTGCATACCATAATACCGGGTGGCAGCAGCGCCTATGCTGCCTTCCTTTCCCCCCGCCTTTCTGCCTGGCCCAAGTTCCATGTGCATATGTTACCCTGTGGCTGAATGCTAATATAATATGAATTAAAGAAAATTTCACGATTCCCTAACATCCAAATCACACAGCTTGATTTGCATTTACTTGTAACTGAAAACACATGGCTAGTCACAGTTTAAGAAAAACAAAAAGGATTACAGCAACCTCAGACCATGACTGAAATGAGTTATTCAGCCCTTGAATTGTATCATTTAGCTTCACAGTGGAGCAGATACCTAATCTCACATACAACAGGCCATCTATAATCAAAGAGTTTGCTGCTCCCTGGCTGTCCTGGAACAATCACTTAAGCATTTGTCTTGACAGATACCCAAGGCTCGTTTGGTGTGGGGAAAGTAGCGCCGAAGGAAAAACCCAGGTAGGAAAACCTTTAGGAGACTGATTGAAATTGCAGGTGACAAGGGGATTGATGGCAACGGCAATTAGGTGGCCCCAGGGAAGTAGATAACTGTTAGAGATACAAAAGCTTGGTTCTGCACGTGATACCACAGTCCTCTCCTGGTCGAGAGAGTGACCTGCTCTCCCCTCTCAGGTGGCAGAGTGATTTCCAGCAGGACTCTAGTTCTGCACCTCGTTGTAATTCAGGAAAGGCCAGCACAGAATATTTTCACTGTTCTCATACCCTGATGAGATTGTTCTGCCACGACGCAGTCAGTACAGTGCCTGAGAAAATTACTTTGTGAAATGCTGGGCTTCAAACAATTACTTGAAGTAAAATCCTTAGGTTGAATTTAAAGCATGATGAGATGCAGGTGCTTGTGTCCTTCCCCTTCCTTTCCTTTACTTCCTTGCTTTGTTTTATTTTATTGCAATTTTATTTCTTTTTAGAAATTCTTTCATACTGAAGATTGTTTGTTTCTCGTAGTTCTGGGCTCATCAAATTGATGGATAACTCTAAGTAATGAATCCCATGACTGCACTATTGAAATTATCTCAACCACCAAAATGTCTGTTTAATCTACATCAGAGTGCCTGCACTCCTTTTGTGCCCAGATAAATCAGCTAAGCATAACAAAGTACCTCCAACATTCATTTCCAAAGATCTGAAAAACGGTTGGCTTGTCTGAGTGTAGTTCTACAGCTGGCAGCTGTCTGGCAGTGTTTCTGACAAAAATAAAAGCTATGGGGGGCATGGGAGGAAACTTCTTTCTCTAAAAGAAAAGAGTGATTTTATTAAAATTTGAGTTCTGGAGGTTTTTCTTGTTTTGTTTTAATTTCTAGTGCCAGTAAGTCAATATTCTCACGGAAGGAAATAAAGATGCTTTTAGGAAGAAAAGCATGTCTGTTTTCTTTTTCTTTAATTATCTTTTCTTTTGGAGTGGTTGGTATCTATTGAGACACCCAGAACCCCACAGACATGGGCAAACTTCCAGTTTTTCTGAAGTGATGCCCAAACAGAAGAAATGGTGTGAAAGCAACATCAGTCCTGGTGCCTGTGCTTGTGCTTGCATGAGGTCATGCTCCAATCCAGGGGCAGTGGATTTCTGGAGTCAAATTTCCAGCTGTGGCTTCCAGGAGAGGACAGCCCAGCCTCCCAGGCAACATCCCCTCCATGATGCTGAGCTGAAGCTTAGGGGGAGTTCTTTGTCCCCTGCAGTGGTGGGATTTGGGGTCCAGGCTGATCCAAAACTATGCCATTGGACTTGGATCCTGGACTCCATCAGGGAAAGGAATGAGGGATCAAAGTGGGAGGAGGACCCTGCTTGGGCAGAGGGTCCCAAGCCCTGCAGGGCCGACAGGGCCACTGCATGGGGCTCACATCCATCCTCATCCCCCAACTGCCTCCTCAATGTGTCACTTGTACATAAACTGGAGAGAGGTTTGTAACATAAAACAAAAGACCTTTTAATCCTTCCAGGGGACTGAATGGAACTAATAACAATCTTAAACTGCTTTCCATCAGAAAGTTGTCTGGACTTATGTTTCTGGATTCCATTACAAATCTTAGAGAGGAAAAAAAAATAGAAATTCAAACAGTGGTTTTTCTGCCTTTTATTCCTTGAGACAATGATCCTATTGTAATTGTTAGTCATTAAACAAATCTCTCTGTGCAGAATATAAAGGAACCACAAATACTGACATCCCAAAATGAAGAGATTCATTAATCACAAACACAATGAATAATTATTTTTAAAAGAGGAAGTACAAAAGGCCTCAGGACTCGGAGCTTGCACGATGGGATGTAGCAGCTGAGTATTGCGACCCTACCAGTGGTGCCTGCCCCACTCAGAACAATCTTTCCCAGAATACGTCCTGTTGGGCTTTCTGTTTGTTTCAATATACTGTTTGTTTGTTTGCCACTTAGAGCGGTCCAACTGGCTCTATTACTCTGTAGGACGCCAATAAAATTCAATGGTAAACCTTAAAAAATGTTTATTTAAATGTACCATAGAAATGTTTCGTTAAAGAAAAAAATATTCCCTCCATAACCGCATGGTTTCTGCTTGAAGTGCTTTTGGACTGGACTCAAGGCGTTTGGGAGTTTGCCAGGAAGGGGTGTAAATAAGGGAGGCGTGGAACTTTTATTCTCAGAGAATGTATGGCAGATTCAGGGTGCAACAGTGCCAGGATGTTTGTGCTTTAAATTCAAATCAGATATACAAAAAAACCCCCCAAAAGCCACTGCTTACACTGGAGAAAGAAATGTGCTGGAATCACCTTGTTGTAGAATTTAGATGAGAAAGGATTTATTAATTTCTGTGGTTCATTTGTCTGCCAGAATAAGTTTTTCTGGAATATTATTTGCTATCTCTAAGTATCTGATAATTAGGAAGATTTGATTTTACACAGCAAATGAAAGTAGTTCTGATTTTATTCTACTGCTTTTATAAGTATTTACATCAAACGTATTTGCCAAAGTCCATTTTCTATCAAGATGATGTGTCTTACTCTCAAGAAATTGGGCTGGAAGGTCCCATTTGAGAGTGTCTAGTCTGTTTCTGTGCCCCCAAAACAGGATCAACTCACTTTTTTTGTTTACCTTGTTCATGAAAATCTCAAACAATGGAAATTCCACCACATTTCATGGAAATATTCCAGCTGTTTATCATCTACAGCTTTTCCCTGATGTTTACCCCTACATCTCCTTTTCTGCAAGTTAGACAATAACCCATAGAGGACAAAGAGAACAACTCCTTCTCTCTCTGCAGCAACTTTTCACACCCTTGGTATCTATTATCTTCTTTTTTTTCTAGCTGAAGCTACCCAGTTCTTCCAAAAGAGGTCAGTTTTCTAGACTGTTGAATGGTTTTGTGCTCTCCATCTGATACCTGTTCATTGGCCCTCCTCCTTTTCTAATACATTGCCAAGGATTTCAGGTGAGAAGCGCTGTCTTTGCATAGCCTCATGGAAGGATTATTCCATGGGACTTTTTTGTGCAACTCTCCTGTTTACATAGTCCACTCTAATATTTATTTTTTGCAGTCGTGTGACAAAGTTGACTCAAGCTCGGTCTGTGAACCTTGGTAACCTCCAGATCCTGTTTCACAGGGCTGATGCCCAGCAGACGTTTTGCATCCGGTGTTTGTACAGTTCATTATCTCCACTTAGAAGCGTCCACTTTTCTCTGTTTTCATTGAACCACGTCCAGTTTTTCTCAGCTCATTTCACCCATTTGTCAAGCAGATTTTAAATTCTAATCCAGTCTCTCAAAATGATTGCAGTTCCTCTGTGTTTGATATTCACCCATTAAAGACCTGCCACCATGTCTCAAATTAGGGGGTAATCTTCTTAACCAGTAAACCATTTAACAAAGTGTATGTCCAAGAGCTAAAAGACACCTGTCACATGCCCTGGAAAGCTGTGAAGAAGGTCAGCTTCAATCATGGCTCACTCAGGTTCTTGAGAAGCCCAGTATCTCATTATCCAGATGGCTTTGGGCATAGAGAGAAGGGCAGCATGGCCCAAGCCCAGGGCTGTCAACATTTTATCCAGCATTAAGGAATTTTTTTTACCCAGAAACCATCATATCATCACAATGTGGTGCTGGTCACCCCACAAAGACACAGAGTGGAAGCTGCAAGCTGTGCTAATGAGCCATTTGTAGCACAAGCATTCCTTGGCAACTGCCATGCATTTATGTGAATATAATCTGGCATGGACGTGCACTCAGAGATGGTGTTAAAGTCAAGTATACCTCTACACACCACATATTATACATTTCTATTTGTTATATATGTATGTATTTTATACTGTAGGGGGGAAAAAGTTAAAATCCCTACTCATTTGACTCACATTGATACTGTTTACCTGTAACTGCTGCACAGGACTTCGTGGTATAAAGTACTCTCCTAAATGCAGCCAAATGCATATTGCATCTCCCTCTAGTGGCTTAATCTCCGTGTCTATCCTCCAACAATAAGTCTATGTATGGTACTAATTTCACTTGTCATGGACCAGAACATAATTCAGTCAGGACAGGAGAAGAGCTCATTTATGAGCACATCTTCATTTTGAAGTATCTTCTGTTTCTTTGCTCCTGCTTAAAGTCTGCCTCAATTCTGTACCAATCTCTGGTTTTGCATACAGAAAATCATGATATACATAAGGAGGAAAATGTGGATTTGCAGTTTAAAATTGCTTTGGTGCTAAACTAGCAGAAACAATGAGACAGAGGTCAAAATTCAAGTCTGTAAGATTACTCTGTAGTGTGTATTTTCATTTTTTTGTTTAAAGAGTGGAAACAGCTCAGAGAACAAAAAGGGTTTTGGGCACCAGACATCTGCTGAGAGAAGCTTTACTGAGTAACAGCCAGAACCGCATCTCTGTTGCATACACCACGTTCACAGTCACCATAGTTTGGAGTGGTGGCTTATGCTCAGATAAATGTCTAAAACACTTGCTTAAATCACTCCCACTCAAGTTACTTGTTTCCAGACTTGCAGGTAAGTCATCACCTAGCTAATCAGCTATAAAATGAGGCAGTCATGGCTCTGAGTAGCATTTCCCTTCTCTTGCCATCCCTGAAACCTGCCATATGCCTCTGAGCACAACACGGCCATCCCAGCTGAAAGCCAACAACTTAACTACCTTCTGCGTTCATTAGAAATTCCATGCCTCTCTCCAGCCCCGTGTCCTTCCTCCAGAAGACACATAAAAACAAGGTCTTGGGCACTTGTGTTAATTAACATTCCCCCAGACCTTTTTGCAAAACTGGAGATAATAGTCCTGGCGTGCTGGCCAACTTCCAGTGTGCAAATTGCATTTGGCTTGCTTCAAATTCCCCTGGCAGCTGGAGGTGGCTGAGGTATTTGGATGCTCCCTGTCCTTTGCTGTGCTGTGCACACAGAATGAGCCAGGCTGAGAGCTGGGTTACAAGGGGATGGGGGAAAACTCTTCTTTCGGAAAAGGCAACAGCTAAAGATATGGTCAAAGATGAACACAAATACAAGGAGCTTATGCACTGCTCATATGGAAAGAAAAGAGTTTATTTACTTCCCAGTGACTAGTCTCTGGGAATAAATTTACAAGTTTTCCCATTTTTCTTCTTTTTTTTTCATTACACAGCTGCTCTTATAAATCTCTAGCTATAAATCTGAAAGAGAAGTCTGTAACAAAGCCATAATTAAGTCTCAAAATTTAGGTGTCATTTTACTAGTTTCTGAGTCTATTTTCACATTCTCTGTGGTCCTAGACAACAGTCTTTTTCTCCTTCAAAAGTGTCATGTAGAGCTAGTTGAAACCCCAAAGTACTTATTAAAACCATGGGGTTTTTAAAGAAAGGTCAAGTACTTGCACTTAAGCCTTTTTGGCTTTGGTATCAATACAAATTCTGTTTAGGATATTTGTTTTGGGCCCTGAAACTGACATGCCACAGAGAATTTATTTATCTTCAAGTGAGAAAGACAGGATTAAAAATTTGCCAAATACGTGTAAGTTTTCCCAGTGTACTTCTACTCCATCATAAATTTCTATTTCTACAGAGGCTGAAGAGAGAATTTGTAGTCTCTGGATGGACACTCCAGCGTCCTTTCAGATGCTACATTGCCCCATCCATGTTAAGGTTATTCACTCATGACTGTATAGGATATGTGTAGATACTTCCCTAAAGCCTCAGCATCAAAATCCAGGGAATCAGATTGGGAAATTCCAGCAGAACATCATTTTCTCTCACCTGATTTGGAGAAGTCAATGCTATTGGTAGATTACAGAAGATATATTCATTTGATAATGACTTTATAAACCTTCTGGTTCCTTTTTCTGCTGCTGAGTTTTCTTAATTTGAGGAGAGGAGAGGAGAGGAGAGGCGAGGCGAGGCGAGGAGAGGCGAGGAGAGGGCTGAATGGAGGGTTTTTATTGCTTCAAGGAAACACCTTGATTCAAACTTAAACTATTCTGATAGAATTTTTTAGATCAAGGAGTAAAGTAAATGGACTCTAAAGGATAGAAATTACATTTCCCATTGAGATCCCCAAGACTTCCTCACCTGATGGTTAATTCTGTCATCAGAGTTGTATCTTACATCTTTTTCTTAGAAGGTGGCAGGACAGGACAGGACAGGACAGGACAGGACAGGACAGGACACCCACTATCTTGGTTTTGGTTTGTTCATTAGGCCATCAAGGAAGACCAGTATTCCTGTCCTTGAAGTTTTAGATCACTGCTTATTTCAAACTAAAATGGAGTTGTCAATCCCTGGTATTAGCTTTTCAAACAAACTAAGTGATATTTATGATAGTCTTGTGTATTTATCTTCAAGATGACTTTATTTGTCCTAGGTTGTGGATCCCTGCTTGATCTTAGATTATTATGATTTGTTTGTTTTATCTGCTTCTCAAAGATTTATATTCTTAAACTCCTCCAGCGGCACTAACAAAGGTTTGATAACCCAAGTGATAAACCAGTTCTGCTTTTAAGTTTCTTATAAGACTTCATTACAAGTGAAATTAATCACTGTAGATTTTAATGTGAAGAGAAGACAGAGGCTGTTACTTGATGGACGGTGTTCAAAAAGCTGGGTAAGCTTTATATCACTCTATATGATAATAAAAAATTACGGTGTAAGACCAAGGTCATATCATAATACATGAACAATAGCATAGTGTGCTCATGATGCGCTGACAAAGGACGCTGGTTCAGCTTTATGGCTCATAGCGTAACCTTCCTCTACTTCATATGTACTCCTAAGACATTGCAGTTCAGCTCCTGCCAGATAACAGATAATATTTTAGGAATAAATGGTTAGGTTTAGTTCCAGTTTACTCAAGAAAAGCCTGATTTACATGCCTACATGAATGTCCTGGATCTACGTTCAACTAAAGTGATGCAGCTACTTGAATACATTATAATTTCTATCGCTATTTGTCTGTCTTGCTCAATGCTTTGAAATGCCTTGAAAGCTTCAGAAGTAAAGTAGATTCTGCAGGCAAAAGGGAAAGGCATGGTTTGTTATGTTCCAAAATCCTCTCTCAATGGGAAAGAGTAATCATGTTGAGAAGCTGTTCTGCTCAATATTGGAAATTAATATATCACTTTTTGGATTTGGTTGGTTTGGGGTTTTTCTGTTTGTTTGGGGTTTTTTGTTTTGTTTTGTTTTTTGTTCAGAGCAGGAAAATAAATGTTATATGAAATATTTCCAGCTAGCATCTATTGGTGCATGACAGGCTGTAATCCAGGCTTGTTTGGAATGATCTGAAAGAGGAGTGTGTCCAACCATGGCTCCAAGGAAGAGAAAACGAATTCTTTGACAGTGCCTCTATTCCTGCTTTCCCAAGGAATACTCAAGCACAAAGAGTCCCTTACACTTTCACATAGTCACCCATATTCTTAATTCTACTTTGCAATCCTGAGACCTGAACAGAGCTGTCTTAACCCAGTGAGAAGAAGCCATTGGACCATAAACATAAATAGATGCTTGCACACGGGTATGATTCACTCAAAGTACCTAGCTGGTTTTGGATATGTAGCTTATAAATACATAGAGGATGAAATTATGAAATTACAGTAGGAAATTGTCTCCAATTCTGCCAAAAGGCAACCTTTTCTTTGTACTTTTTGAAGTCTTGTGTTATCTCATTATGATAATGCTAAATGGAGACTACACTAAAAATAACCATTATTTCACCTGCTAATAACTCAATTATCAAACAGGTGATGAAGTATCACAAGCAGAGTGAGCACAAAGTTGTTGTCCCTTTGAACATTGTCACTAGAGCCAGACTCTAAGCAAATGGAAAAGGTGTAGCTCTGTGGCTACACCACTTCACAACAGCAAAGTCTGACCACTTAACACTGTGGCAATGCAGTGGGAATCAGCAATTAGAGGCAAATTAAGTTGTGTGCAGGTGATTTGATGCAACACACATAGTGTATTTCATCTCTCCCAGTAAAATGAGAACAGCTTTGAAGGTTTTAGTCATAAAACAGGAATTTAAGAGATAAAAATATTCTAATGTGAGCAGCACCAAAGCAAGTCTATACAGCTGCTTTGCAGAGTAATTTCATGCAGCCGTGGGTGAATGTGATTTTTTTCTTCCCCGAACATGCACGAGGGGATGACTGATTTAAGTGCTTCATGTGATTAAGTAGACAAGGTGGCCATTTTTCTGCATTTATGCAGAAGCAATAAAAATGTGTGGTCATGCACCAAATCCTAGGGTCAAAAATGCAGTTACTGCTTAGGCAAAACTCCCATTGACATCTGTAGCTTTTATTGAATGTGGGCAGTGAGGGCAGCGAGCCTTTTTCTGTGCTCTTAGCCTGTCCTCTCACATTCTTAAATAGCACCATCAGGTGTCTAAGAGGAAGAGGGAAAAAAAAAAATTGTAATTCACGTAGTCATTTGAATGCTCCTGTTTGCACCCCCAAACTCATGAGGATTCAGCATAGGGATCTGTCTAGAGGACATTAGGTCAGTCAGACCCATGAGCTGGATCTTTGCAGGAGGATCTTTGTTGAGACAAACCACACTGCTCAGGCTTGATGGTATTCTATGAAGTTTTGGGTCTGTTCACTTTTTGACCCCATTTGGGGCTTAAAAGAGCAAGTAGCTCAGCATAGTGTGAGGTGGTAAAGATTGAAGCTTTAGATTATCATGCTAAAAGACAAGGACATAGACTCTGGTGTGTGCCTGCTTACTGGCTCTGCCATGGGTGATGCTTGAACAACATTAGCCTGTTTTGTTTTGTTTCATGCTGAAATTAAGCTGGATTGGCTCTTTCTATTAAATTTTTTGATGTGTGAATTTATTCACATCCAATCCTTTTTCATAAGCCTAGTCTCCCCACCAGAGAGAGCAGGGAGATGGGAATGGACTCTCTGCCAAGTATGCCCTCCCCTCCATGGAACCCAGCACTTTTAACCAAGTCTTTGGAGTCCAAAGAAGCCTCACATCAAAGTACTGCACGATGCTCTAAGCCTGCCAATGCTTGCACTGCCTGACTTCGGACTCGAGTAATAACAATGAAACATGATTGAGCTGCTTGACATTTACAAAAAGGTGCTTGTTAAAAACAGTTCCTCCCAACTTAATTAACACTAAAACACTTTAGGTGTTCCTCCAAGTACATATTAAAACAGCTGTCCTTTTCCCTGAAATGGAAGTAAACTAGAAGTGAGCTTCAATAAAACCAATGGACTATGACTTCGCCCAAGCACAACTGTAATGAAATGTTACTGCTGTAATATCCAGCTAAATAAAGAGTGGTGAGCTGACTGGGCCAGCTGCAGTGGCAGATGCAGACAGGATCATGGGCTTTAAACAATGCTATCACTGAATAAACACAGACAAGAGATAACATTTCTGCACCTCCCCAGTTTCCATGAAATTAGTTTCTGTTATTCTAAATCCAAAAAGCTGATAATCCTCCCAGTATAAAACGGTAATTGTTCCAAACATGGTATCATAAAATGCTATTAGTCATTAGTCAGGAATATTTGGAATGATGGGTCTGGAAATTGCATTGCATATTTGAGGAGACTTGATGCTTTATTGGTGAGAGATCACCCTATGGTTTATATATCAGCCTCTGTGCCACACTTTCCTTCATAAAAAAGTTAATGCATGACCTAAAGGCCACTTCCGAACTGGAATCCTTCCTTATGGAAATACCCCTGTAAACACCAACTTAAAACTGACTAATGGAGTAAGTTCCAATCAATTCAATACAAATATGGATTTTCTGTGTTAGATGTGGCCAAAAAGGTAAAATGTACATCATTTAAAATATACTGAGATTTTGAAATTGAGCACCATCCCAAACTGAAGTCAAAGTTTAAAAACTTCTCCAATTTGGTTATTGCATACTGTGTCACTTGACAGTTTCAACATGAAAAAAAGAATTAACAAAAATATGGGAACAATATCCATGAAGCTTTTTGAAAATTGCTGTATTCATGTGAAATGTTTAAATATTACCAACATTCTCCAAAGGAAAAAAAAATACTATTTAGTGTTACTAGTCATTTGACAAGGCAAATGCAACAGTAAATAAATACTAAATAAGTATAAAAATTTATCTTACTTCTCAGTCTAAGTGTCAAAGTGCATAATGGTCCAAACTCAGAATCTCATAATACCCTACAGGCTCACTGGTGTTCATGGACTGGGTTTGGATGCATATTTGATCCTTGCAGCATTTGTTTTCTTTTATCCTCCTTAAAACTGAACTTTTTGCCCCCTTTAAAATTGGCTTGGTGAGATAAGGATCTGTGTGGTTATAGGATGTAATAATGTATTTAATAATGATGGGAATGATTTCCTCGTATTAAATAACAGCATTTTACCCAACAAGAAGTTCCACTGAAGTCAAAAGGCCACTTGACACTTGGGTAATAAAGTGCTCCCGTGCCATAAAGGAGATTACTCAGTCCCATCCCTATGCGTTTTATTGGCCAGCATTTGAACAGATTAAGTACTACTATTGTGGAATATAAATCATCACAAATTCACCATGTCATCTCAGCTCATTTTTATTGTATTTGCAGGGAAGGAGTTTTAAACTCAGATAAATATTGGAGATGACACTTTCACTGAAAATAACCAGTCATTGGGAAATAAATGAAATGTGCATAGATATTGCTTTTAAAGATAAAACTTGGTTCCCAGGTTTTTAAGGGCATGCTGACAATAAACCATCAAAATAAAACTTGGTTTATCTTGCAGGAAATTCACATGGAACCCATGAAGGAGTGCTGTGAAGATTTGTGTATGCCCATGAGGCTTTCAGGATTCTCCAGAAGCCAGTGGTCAGGCTCCATAAGCAGGAACAGGAGGAGGCTGCAAGTGTGGGAAAGGCTCTCTCAGTCTCCCCATTGTTGTTTCACATCCTGCATCTTCCCCTTCTGTGTTTGCTTGCACCAAGGAAACTTTATTTAGCTGTAACATCCCCATCATTTTTCTGGGGGAATGGCAAAAGTTCTGGGAAGCAATAATATCTTTTAATAGAAAGGAGTAGGAGAAAGCAATGGAGAAGCAGAAAATACCCCATCATTTAACATAACTATCCTATAACAATCAATTTGGGAGAACAGGCACTGACACCTGAAGGGTAAATATATTTTATTATCCTTTGGGCTAGACACAACAGTTTATCTTCTAAGAACAACTCAAGGGAGCATTTCCTTCCCTCCCTAGCATCCTATTACTGTATTTTAAGAGGAGAGGTGATTGTTTACCATTGCTTACAACATGTCACCAAACAATTAAGCTTCCTTCAACTAACGTGATGGATTGGTAATGAATTTGCTTAGCAAGGTAATTCATGCATAAAAGCTTACCAGATGTCAGATACCTGTTTCACAAGAACCAGGGCAGCCCTCAATAAAAAGGGTCCAGACTGCTGTTAATTTAGAGGCACATATTTCTACTTAAGCAGATTTTATTAGAAGAATTTAGAGACACCAAACAAAAGTACAGACAGACTTTTCATAGAAGCATAGGATGGTTTGAAACGTCTAAAGTCCATCTAATCCATTAGTTCCTGCTTTAAGAATCTTTCTAGTTGCTTGACCATATAAGAAAATTAGAATTCTCAATAATATCAGAGTTTTTCACTAAATGAATATGTGACCTCACAAATTCTTCCTCATAGGCTGAAAGATAAGTGACATTTCCTTAACATCAGCTTTCCTGAAGATGTATCAGCTGTGTCAAGAGCAGTGATTAAGAACCAAACACATACAATAAACAATTATTTCATTTTCATTCACTATTTCTTAACCCACCGTTTCAAGGGAAAGGTGATCAGGTATTGAAGAAGTTAGCTTAAACAAGAGACAGGGTTGATTCTTCACACTTTCTCCCCTATTCCAACCATGTAGCTTATCTGAACACTTTTTGGTTTGGGTTGGGGTTTTTCCCTTAATCAACCAACAGAATTAGTCACAAAGGGAAAAAAAAAAATCTCTCAGTTTGTGTTAAACAACCCTAGTAGTATTCCAGCATCCAGCACTAAAAGTGTTGCTTTCCTGTACTGCTAATACTGCCTGGTTTTAGTCAATAAGTTGACTAAGTCAATTACTAATAATTTTTTTCCATATATAGGTGTTCAGTTCAGACAGTTTGGAGCTGGTTTCCTGTGTGCATTACCTGAGAGGGCAGAGGTGGATTTTCACCCACAGCTGTGCACACACAAATCCTCACAGCTCAGAGCAGGGCAAGAGGATAATCTGCCTCTGACACACACTGGTAGGACCATGTTGATATGCTGGGAACCCCTGAACAGGTTTGCCAACTAGAGTTTTGTAAATCACAGGTTATCCTGCTTCTTCCAAATTACATCAAGGAATCATGCAGAGTTACCAGTTTGAGAGCCGACCGCATCCTGTTATATTCCCTACATTGCTGATAAAACCTGAAAACATTTGCTCTTTGATTAGACCATAATCATGTTGGGTTTTTTCCTCATTTTCCAATTTTCATAAATATTTTCAGTGATTTATCAGAGTTGCAATTTTTTCTGCTTTGTCTTTATGCACAGATTGACTGTTCCTCCCAAGGACATTTCCCTCGCTGTCAGACAATGACTGGATCAAATAAGGGGGTTTTAGACCCTTTTGCTTCTTTTCAATTAGTGAACAGACTGAAAATGGAAACAAAGCATATTATTTATGCCTTTCTTTCCTCCATTTCAGCAGCTTTCAGGCAAGCCAAATGAAGTATTTTTTAACACTTCACATAATTATCTTTGTGCTTCCTGAAATTATGGAAATTTGTTAAAGAGCTGGCTGTCTCTGCCTACTGTAGCTCACAGGGAGATGGAGAGTAGCCACAAACAAAGGGAGCCCAGGAAAAGCTGCTGCTCTGTATTAGGCACCTCTGTGCTGGGCCCAGTTTTCAAAAGGCACTCGGGGTATATTTTGCAAGTGTTCAGGAAGGATCTGTAAGCATTTAATAGATCATTTGTGCACCATCTGAGTAGAATTTGAAAAGCTCTCGGTATCCTTTGAACATATTTTTTTTAATATCAAAACCATTGCTGACGCAGTTTCAATGTGACTGAGCTGTGGGCCAGAAAAGCCATTTTGCACATATGTGGATGTGTGCAAGTATTCATCCATCTGTGGCTTGTGTTGGGGTGAAAATACCACAGAAAGCCAGAGAGAAGCTCTGGGAAGCAGCACTGTTCTTTGACTTATGGGATGGATGCTATAAATTGCAGGAATATTACTGTTGAGCTGAAGCCAACAGCTGGAAAATTTAGGCTCAGCATGCTCAAACCTGCTCTTTGCCTCCCAGCACAGATAAACCCCAAAAACATCCTGTTACACAAGTGAGAGCTGCTGAAACCTCCTTTCCATCTCCACTTCCTTCACCCTGTGCCCTCCCAGCTGTGCTACTTTGGCATATGTGAGTAGCGCACCAGAATGTAACAGAAAGTGAATTTATTTCTATCTGATACTCCTGAGACAATATCAGTAATCCTTCTCTTTCATATTTATTTTACTGGTGGTTTATTTCTTTATATTGAAGTTGTCATTGTCTGCTCAGAGAAGTATGGAAGAGCTCGTCTCTCATAAAATAGGTAAAATTATGGCTCTGTTTTCCTTCTGCTGTCCCTCTCTAATGGGACCGTTGCCATTTTGAGTAATGAACCTCTTCTTTGAATCCTCCTTCTTTTCTGCAACTGCTAAAGAAGAAGCTGGATTATAAATCATTCAGAAAAATAAACAACTTTTTTGTCTCTTGTACTTCATTAAGTGTTCCTTATGTTTATGCACTTCTCAGGAAAAACAAAAATCTAGATTAATGCTTTGGCCGAGTCTATTTTTTGTTTTAATTTGAAAAGTCATGAAAAGAAAGGGTTATTGAAGAGGTAGCCAAATACCCCTGGAGAAGGGTCAGGCAGCAGGCTACTCCAGTCCAATAATTCAGCTAAACATGACCAGAAGCCAGTCAAAAGTCAAGCAATCAGACAACAGTTCTGAGACATATTTTTTCAATTCAGTGTGATCAATGGATACTATCGCACAGAAAATACCTACCCTAAAAAAGAAATGAGCAAATAAGCACACAAAATATGGAAACCTGATTACCATGAAGGTAAAACCTTATGGTTGTGCTTCAAATCACGTGTGGAAAGTTGCTTGGGGGAAAAAAGAGAAGAGTTAATATTTATAAAAGACCACTCATCTACATATAGCTACATTCATCTACTTCAAATTTTCAATCTTTGTAAAAGAGCAATCACAGGAAAAGGGAAACAGAGCTGATTTCTGCCTCAGACCAGCAGCAAGTTTCTGTTTCAAGGTGGACATGAAATCCTGATTGTCAAGAACTCAGGAATTAGTTTTTTATTTTAGTAGTTTGTTTTTTTTTTTTTTAATAGAGAGACAAGGCATACGTTTGTGGTTTTCAGTGAGCTCTCATTCCTGAGATGTTTCATTTACAAGCTTTATGTCCGATTGGCCTTAACTTTGAGGGTTTCAGCCAGTCTGTGATTATTATGAAGATATCCTGTGTAAAATACAGCATGTTTTTGACATTTCCCGTCAGCTGCTGAGACATCTGTTAAAACATGCAATGAGTTTTGACAATCATGCATTCCAATATTTACCCACTTGTCCACATATCAGTTTGCTTAAATGTCTTTATGCTCTGCTCATTCTATCTCCAGGCATGTTTGTTAAGTAGGACACACTGCTGTGCAGATGTAATATTCCATCATCTGCAAAACATATTAAAGATGGAAGGTTTAAACCATAGGTTAATGAATAGCTGTAAACTCTGAGAGTAATTTAAAGAGCTTAGAAGGAAACCTTTGGCCCCATGGCTGAGTGTATGTCTAAAGGGAAATGAAGTTAAGACCAAGAAAGCTTAAGACTGCATTCAAAGCCTTAGTTAAAGGGTATTGCTTTTGTTTGCACTCAAAACTGTCCAATGAAAGCTGTTCTTTTCTTCAAATTTTATGAGTTTAATTCAGCAATTTTCTAGTGAGGAAAGAAGCTCCTTTTTTATTTTTTAGTCACTGCTCTGCTCACATTAAGTATCCTTTAATTTTAAGCAGTCACTAAGAGCACGAGGATTCACTGGGTCTTGTTCCAGGCACAAATAACAAGAAATGCTTGAAAACATCATAAGTACAGAAAGAGGTTATTTATCAAGCATACTTAGTTGGTCATCCCAAGTAATATGACCTAAGAGTTTCAATAAATATGGTAATTTTCCTGGACCACCTAAAGATAGTGTTGTTCCAGTAAATATTATTCAGTGATATTTCTGATCTTTTTCTCTTCATTACTCATTTCCAGGGGGGAAAAAAAAAAAAAAAAAAAAAAAAAAACCCAAAAAGGTGTATTTGGATTAACTTTCTAAGAGCATTTCTATAATGACATATGAACTGAAATGGAAAAGGTGAGGGGTGAACAGAGGAATTTTAATGTGGATAAAGAAGGGGCCAAAGAGAGACACAGAGAGAAAGAGAGAGATTTTTGCTGAGACAGGAACTACTGTTGGTGAAGAGAGGTTGCCAGAGACATTTCTGAAAGAAAGATTCTGGGACAAATTTGACTTGCTATTTTCTTTGCAATGTTGTCATAGAATTACAACCGAATCTGGTATTTTCTGGTATTGGGTTGACTCTTAATACCAGATGGGAGATTTGTGTGGTCTTCAGAACACAACCCAATCCATCAGGGAGTACAACAAATTGCAAAAATATGGAGTGCAAATGCCCACACTGAAGCACAATTAGAAGAATTTCTACAGAAAGCTGGGAACTCCTTAACTAGAAACTCAAGAAATGGGGAAAAAATTGTATAAATCAAGGATGCAATAGAAGGGTGGATGCATAAGAAGAAGCAATATTGGAGAGTTGCTAGAAATGGGAACTGTTGGGCACCAAATACTACTCCTTGTCTGAAACAGAAGCAGTAAACACAAATCAAGAAGCTCATGCCAGCATTAATAAAAAAAAAGTAGAAATTCAAATGTTTGAGACAGCAGGAATCTCTTGCACCAGCTCTGTCATCAGATCAATTAAGACGTGGAACTACACCTATCTATTAACCCTCTTAGACAGATCAGTCATTAATAAACACAGACCTTCAGTGTGGTGCTGCTGTGAAGAAATAAATGCAGTGCATTTACTCTGTCTCAGGCAGAGCACTTATAGACTGGAGATTGCTGTTATTTCACAAAGAAATGTTCAGATTTCATCTGGAATAAAATTTATGACTGTCAGTCAAGAAAGAAATTTAATCTGAATTAAGTGGTTAGAGGAATTGCTAAGATGATATGGTTAAGTCCATCCTAGGGAAAAGCATGTTTAGTATATCAAAACAAAGGCTGAGAAGGAGGTAGAATCATTCACTGTAAAAATACTGGAGAAGTAAATGCTAGGAGAGGAAGGAAGCGATTTAAGGCTAAGGACAGTGTTTGTACAACAAGTCAGGAAATTGAAAGGAGCAGCCTAAATGTAACAGTCTCAAAACTCACAATTCCTCATCTGTCCAAGGAAGCAGATTCCTCAACAGCTGTGGAGTGGGATGAGGTAGGGTAAACCTGAATCCCCAATGTGGTACCTGAGCTTTGGAGTGAGATTCAATGATGCAACGTCTGAAAGTTCAGAAGATGGACCCAGTGATCCAAATATATTTATACAGTTATTGCCCACCACACAGACAGCAAAACTTATCAAGGCTACTCATGTTGCAGGGGATGGGGCAGGGGTTGTGGGTACAAATCTAATGAGAAAACAGTCATTTAAGAGGTCAAACCTGCAGTACCAGTATTGGATGGTTGAATAAAGACTCAGAAGAAATGGGTTTTGTACCAGCAGCTACATATGCAAATATGGCCCATAAAAGATTCACCTGGCAGTGGCAAATAAGTTAGGTGGATCTTTCTAAAAGTCACCTTAAAATTGTAAATTTACTCAGTAAATTATTCAGTGTGGATTGTTCATGCAATGCTTCTTGTGATATGTGAGAAGAATGAATTTAACTATTTTGAAACCATATACGTGCTCCTTTTTTAGTCAGTGAAATTCCAGAGATAATAGAATTTATTCATGAAATTTACACTTCAGTGGTGTAAGAAGATATTACCAAAATCATAAATGCAAGAACACAGAAAATATTGAAGCAAGCAGTGGCCTGTAATTCAACTAAAGATTTTGTTTACATGTTAAGCCACCATGAACTCAGTCGCATGGGGTAGCATTTGGACAGGCCCACATTGCCGTGGTGGTATTTTATAGAATGGCTGGTGAAATCACTGTCCTTGGCATCCCCCTTTAAAAGGCTGGCCCATAGATGAGTGAAAATAATGGAAAAGCTCTAAATCCCAAGTGCTTTGAAAAGGGCCTTTAATATTATATGATAATTGAAGCAATTTAATTGAATTTCAGAAATGGTGTTCACTTCTGTAGCAAGCTGCACATGCAGGAGTTGGTCTTATTTAATATTTGAAGGAAAGAACCTGAAAACATCTAACACCCTCAAGCAGACTTCACAGATTATGAATCAAAAGGTATCTTGCAGTCTGGCCTTCAGGACAATACTGGCCATGGGTCTTCTTGTTCAAATAAATATTTTAGAAAGATATGATTACTTTTTTTTTTTTTCAGTGACAGAGTCAAGAACAAACCACACAACTTGTTACAGTGAATAATTCACTGTCTCATAATATCCCTTACTTCAAATTTATCTAGTATCTACCTGGTTTACAAAAATAAACCTAACATTTCAGTCATCTCCAGACACGGCCTACACTGTCCCTTTTGCCACAGCCTCTCCTGGTGTCACATGCTAATTTGTAATAATCATGGAGCCATTTTTAAGACTTTTTCCCACTGTTGAAGCAGAACCTTCATTCTTCATGGCTGAATGTCTGCTTTTCTTGTTGTCTGTATCAAAACACAAAACGCA
Source organism: Dasyornis broadbenti (assembly GCA_013397935.1). Taxonomy (NCBI): domain Eukaryota; kingdom Metazoa; phylum Chordata; class Aves; order Passeriformes; family Dasyornithidae; genus Dasyornis; species Dasyornis broadbenti. Next base: position 686,815 of record VZRN01002545.1, read on the forward strand.
CTGTATCTTGTTGTCTGTATTTTGCTACAATCCACTTATCATGCTATCCAGATCATTCCCTGTCAGCAATTTGTCTTCTTTTTTATTCATCATGTTCCGATTCCATGTCATCTCCAAATTCTATCAGCACGGATTTTAAGTTCTCTTTGAGATCATCAGCAATGTTCCAGAGTTTAGGAAGATGAACAACTCTCAGCAGTCTCTCACCAGAAAGTCATATACTTCATATATGCAATTTGTATCCATTTTAAGTGTGTCAGGTGGATTTTAATCATCCTTTTCACTTATCAAATAACACACATCCCAAGACAAATGCCTTTTGCACTCTCAGTTCCTCATACATGACTATGCCCCTGATGCAGCCATGTAAGGAAAGAGGTGACTGCAGTCATTTTGTAATTACCACATAACATGTTTCGCTGTGTTATTGGGGGATCTACAGCAAAACTATGATCGTTTCGATGCCTAGATTATATCAACAAAGTGACCTTTGTCAAACAAGTTTATAGAGTCATTAGCTTTTGGTGGGTTTGACAAGATTCCTTTCCAGCTGATGCAGCCTTGTTATTTTAGCCTCCTTTCTTTCTAAGTTAATCGAAACCAATACTAGCCAGCCATTATTTTGCTTGGGAAGAATGTCAGGGTCATATCACCTATTCTATTCCAAATATTAGACTAGCATTGGTTTCCCCTCTGCCTTCTGGTTCTTCTCAATCAACAATATAACAGGCTCCTCAGACAGGTCTTTAAATGTTTTTGCTTGCAAGTAATCCAGATGTAGTGTTCAACTTTATTTCAATCTAATACCTTTTTTATTAATTAACAGAAAAGACTTTCCTTCTCGTTGAATAAGATTATCCTTTCTCTCATTTCTGCCTAGTAAATTAGCAGCACCATCATTAGTGTTTCCTTTTCTCTTTTGTTCTTATTAGCCTGTTGTTATTATAAGTCTGAATTCTGCAGGCTATGATTTGTTCTTTTCCTCCTTTTATCAGTTTTTATCTTCTTATCAGTTTTCTACAATCCCTAGTTTCTAATTTCTATTATTTCTAGTATATCCTCAACATTTTCATCTGTTGTAAAAATAAGTTTATTAATACATACATTTGTTTATCAGCCAATTGATTGTTTTGATTTTTTTAGTGGAAAGCCTACACTGTGCTGTGAAATATGTTTCCAATATGTTACACAAACATATTGGAAAACAATTTCCACTTAAAATATTGAGGTTCTCAGACTCTTTGCAGGTCCTCTGGCCCGGATACCTTCAGTTCAGCTCCCCACTGCCTTCCCTCCATCCTTGAGTGCTGGGTGAGCAGTTTTCCCACCAGCACATGTGCCCTGTGCAGCATCACCAGAGAGCAGAGGTAGAGGATCACTGGAAGCAGGGTGGGGAGAGCCTGAAGAAGATGTGAAGGCAGCACTTGAACTGGGAAGCAGGACAGTGGGAGACCGGGGCTGTGACGGGCTGAGCTGCTAATTCTTCTAAGCCATAAGCCTGCAGTAGTTTCTCCATTACGTGGTCCTGCCCCAGGCAATTCCTTCTGGTCATATGCCTGCTCTGTTCCCTGTAGCAAATGTCACCCAAGTGTCCTCAGACAGAATCACTTTTGGTTTGGCGTGTTGGTTATGGCACCATATGAAAGGACAAAAGTTCTCCCAAGGTACTTCCTCACTACTGGGAATCATTCAAAGCCAGCCATGGAGCTAAACACAACTTAAATTAATTTCACTTGAATCTTAAGGAAACATTAACACTAATCTCTGCAAAAGCCAGCCACCGTGATTTGTATGTGACTTTTCTCAGCTGCTTCTAAGGGAACAAGTTTTATGATCAGCTTGGTTTTCCTTTGTGAGGGAGGAGGTTTCTCTTCCCTTCTCTTCCTCCAGATTACCTCAGCAGAGAGAGAGAGACAGTGTGTGTCTCTCTGGGGAAAGAGAGACTTGTGGGCACAAGGGCAGCTGGAGTACAGATATGATGTCAGATGTGTTTTAACACAGCTGGCAGAATGCTATAAAACAGGATTTTTAGTGTTTGATTGAGGGATTAGCATGAATTCCAGATGTTCACTGTATGATCAATCTTGCTATGTACACAAGAAGTGTGTCCCCATGCACATGTAAAACAAAGCCTGCCTAACCTAGGGAGTGAATAAGGGCATGCTTGCTTTCCTGGAAGTCTTTTGTTTGCTTTCCATTCAGATCTCATGTGTCAGGTCATAACACAGTTTCTGTAAGGCTCATGAGATTAATACAGGACTTTATGGCTGCTGTGATGATGTAATACCTTGATTTCACTGAAACTGAAGAATCTGTACAGAAGAAAATGAATTTTAAATGACTTCGACTTAAAGTAACCTGTCTGAGCTTACAGAGATGAACACAGTATTTGAAGGTACAAACCAACCTTTGAACTGAAGATTGGGAAGGAGTCTTCTCTAAGGCAGGACACACTGTAATTGTTTCTACAGCCTTTCTTGACACATCCTCTAATGAAACTGCTGCTGGCCAGGGTCAGAGACAGCACTGCAAGAGCTGGATCCCTGGCTTGAAATGGTGCAGCAATGCCTGAGTTCCTGTCAGTCACTATGAACTTACTCCATTATAACTTGGATAGGGATCAGGCTCTTCACATTTCACAGAGAGCAACAGTTCCATTCTTCCCAAAAGCATCAGCATTTTAGAGTGAAAAAAGCCTACTGCCCCCATGTAGGCCCAACAAAAGCTGTGCATGAGGACTATTCTCTGCAGACTAAGCCTTTTATTTTCATTCTTCACAAGTAATATTACAGCTTAAAGCTACTTACAATAGAAAGGTGACTAATAAATGAAACAGAAACTGGGAGCTGGAAAGTACCAGGATTAAAGCACTGCACAAACCATGAATCTTAGGTGGAAGGTTTCAGGAAGCCCAAGCTGGCAGATTTGATTTGTTTTGTCTCACTGATTCTGAAAATGGAGCAGAGAGGAAGAGGGAATTGGGTTTGTTGCTCACCCCCATGAGTTACTGCACTTGAAAGACTTTCAAGCCAAGTATTCCAACTGTTGAAGACTTAGCACTTAGAAGGATCTCCATTGGCTCCTGCTGTAGTCATATTTTGAAATCACACCCTTGCCTATTTGCATTACAGTAAATATTATCATCAAAGACTGGAAGTGGTGGGCCCTGTTTGGGACTGTGGTCTGCTGAGGAGTACAAAAATTGGCAAGTTTTCACCTCCTATTTAACCTTGATGTGGAGATGGACACAGCATGGGTAGCAGTTCTGGAACCTGACAGCTCTTCTGAAGTGAAGCCAACGGTGCTCACCAGATGACTCCAAGGTGTCTGGGGCACTGGCAGAGGCAGCACTAGTGCAAGTTGGGAATAGAGTGTCCAGGCTAGAACCAATCCCACAAGCCTTGCTGAGAGGCTGAGCTCCCTCCCTGGTCTGCAGCCCCACACCTGCACAGCTCAGCTGCTCCTCACGCCCTGGGCACAGAGCAGTGTGGACAAACCACGGGTGTGCCATGCCCCTGCTGATTGCCAGGTGCTGTAGGTGTGACCTCAATTTCATCTTCCCTGAGGGGCCAGAAAAACAAAGAGCAACCAAGTGAACCAAAGAACCAGGAATTAGGATTCTTGTGCTTATTTATGATTTCATCGTGGCTTGGGTTAACTCACTGAACTAGTGTGATTCAAATTACTCACCAATAAAATGCAAATAACTGTTCCTCATGGGCGTGTAATGAGATTCCACTCACCCTTCTCTATTGCTTTGCAATCCTCACATTAAGGCCTTTATTTCTGTGCAGGTGCATTCCGGGTGGTTATTGTCTGAATGAGATGGAAGCAAGATTTGTTTTGTTTAACATTCACTGTCACACTATTTGAAAATCTCAGTCTGGTTTTACCAACCGGCTATTTTTTCTCTTCACGCAAGAAGAACATCCTGAATACCAAATAATCCGTGAAGTGTGTTTAAGCACAGTATTACGGGAACAAGATTGCTGCATCATTTGTGAACTTTCCCATGGGGAAACAAAAAGGCGAAGCTGCAATAAATCTCCAGGTAAATCTTGCTATAGTGGAGATCAGTCAGAGACATCCTTCATTCAGAGGCAACTAATTTATTCCTAAACCAAATAGAAAATATTGCTATCAATGCCAGGATTTTCCAGAGGCTGAGAAAATTGCTATAGTCAAATGAAAGAATTTTTTAGCACTCTAATGACAAAATAAAATTGCACTTTTGCTTATCTTGGCTGCAAGGGAAACAGTAAGAAAGTAAGAGACCCCACAGTGTCTCTAAAAGGGCAAAATATTCCTTCTTTTAGGTGGATGTATGTGATTCCATTCAGTGACAAGGAGGAGAGTCCTACAGAGAAGAACTCAGAGTCTGGTCTCTCCCCTCTGTGGGTACTTGAATAAAGGGGTTTAGCAATGAGAAAAGGGTTGAGCGTTTATACTGAATTATGCCCTGAAGGAAGAAGGTCTGTATTTAATGAGGTTTTGTGGATTTTTACCACAAGATAATGTAAGTGGTCCTGAATGACTCACTTTTTTCTTACCAGCTTAAAAGTTGAAAACTCATGAGCCAAAAAGCTGTGATTTCCAAATGAAAACAAAACAGAGGGCACTGCTGTGCTTTGGACTCCCATCAGCAGCTTGCTCTGCTCCACTTTCTACCAACTGTGGTTGTAAAGGCAATAAGATTCAGCTCATCTTTTTGTGGTTATTCTATGTTCAGCTCACCCCAAAGAAGGCACTGCATTTCACTATAGGAACCATATCTAAATTCTCCTGAATATATTAGGAAAAAGTTCTTCCCTGTGAGGATGGTGAGGCAGTGGCACAGGTTGCCCAGAAAATGCCACTATCCCTGGGAGTGTTCAAGGCCAGGCTGGATGTGGCTCTGAACAGCCTGGCCTGGTGGAAGGTGTCCCGGCTCATGGCAGAGGGTTGGAGCTGGGTGAACTTTAAGGTGCATTCCAACCCAAACCATTCTGTGGTTCAATGATATTGACCAAGGCTTATTTGGCTGCAATGAGAGCTCAGGATGATGCTCTTAGGTCAGACACCTTCATTGCAGTGACCTAGATTTCAGCAAGATGGATTACATAAAAGCCAAATAAATACAGTGGGTCCAAGGTCAGGTCTGCAATCCCCCTGTGTGCCTCGGATCAGGTCTCCATATGCCTGCCTACACTGCTTATGCCCTTTGGGGCATTGTGAAAAACTTAACATGCCATGTTACAGCAAGTTACAGCAGCTGCTTCAAAGGATGAAGCTTAATGCCAGGGGAAAAGCTGTACACAAACTACCGTCAACTCTGGGAAAACACCAAAACCAGCATGCTGTGAATATTTCCGAGGTGTGTTTGGGGGGAAGTTGAAGTAAAAAGAAGTTAAATGGGGTTTTTAAAATTATTTACTATGTTTTCTTGCAAAGGCCCATATTTTCTGTGGGGTTTTGTGGAGAGATCTTTTGGCTTGGATCCCTTGTAGCTGGGGGAAGTGTGGGGTGGGGGAGGGTGGTAGAAGTGGGGAGGGAATTAAAGCAATAACATTGCACCTAAATCAGAAAATCTAGTTCCTTTTCTTCATTAACTCTCTTGTCTTCTCTTCCTTTAAGAAACAGACATTATAAAGCCTCAAATTGTCATAATTACGTGCTTTCACATTGTCTTACAATTTAATTATTATTAAAGAACTCATTTGTATATCAGTTACAACAGTGTATATCCAGTATGGCTTCTCCAATGTCAATGACATTGCAGTAGCATAAGACTACAGTGAGTTCAAAATGAGCCCTGGAGCCTTCATTATTCTCTGGGGAAAAAAAAAAAAAGAAAAGTAATTTCTCCTCATTTATCTCATTCTGAATTTCAATGAAGCCCTTAGTAATATCTCTCAATTCCAGTTTTAAGTATTGATAGTAACCTGCTGTGTGATACATATAATATCCAGCTTTGCCTATTGCACCACATGAATCTGTTGCCAGTAAATAGGAATGAGCCTGAGGTAATCTTTGAAAGTGTATATTCAGTTGTGCTAGAGGGCATTTTGTGGTTAATGTCTGTAACTGTTGTAGTCTTGGATTCAAATCCAAATAAATTCTACTTCATAGCGATTGCTTTGGTAATTTGCCTATATCACAAGACATCAGTGCAATGTTTTATGATGCACACAATGGGGAGAGTCTACAATGCAGGTGATTTATAGAACTGGTGAATTGGGCAACTGTCCAAAATTAATTCTCATTTAGGGTTTGCTCTTGCCTTCCACTGCTGTAACACTGAGGCACTTGGGCTGTTCCCCTGCTCTTACGATTATGCTTTCATGAGAGAGGCAGCTGTGTGGAGGTTTGGATGCAAAGAGCACAGAGATCAAGCCTTGACTTGGTAGGGAGCTGTTGAAAATGCTTAGGGCCATATTCAGACCAGCTGTTGAGAGTTGCAACTCCATTACTGTAATTTGAGGATGTATTTATAAGTAGAGAGAATCTTCTCTTTGGATCGCCTTTTTAACCCAGTGTCTTGATTTTAAACAGCATTTTGAAGAACTGTAAGTGAATCCACATCCAGAATTACATTGCCAGTAGCAACTCTCAGAAATGTCAGTAAAGATAACTTTGAATCTGACATATTGTTAAGTTTGGATCACTCCCTTGTCAGTGAGACTGAACTTCTCTGCAAAGCATCATTAGCTCATGTCTCCTCTAGGCAGAAGCATTGAGAATTTTATATTAAAAAAAAAAAAAAAGAAAAAAACCCAAAGAAAACAGTAGTAATGACTAGGAACATTTGTAAAATGAAACAGCCTTCTGTGTTTATAGTCAGGTACACTAACACCCAAGGTGCATGCATGACCCTTTAGAGACTTTTGCCCTCCTCAGACAAGGCCAGTACTGAAGACTTTAAGTAGAAATTTGTGGAGCTGTTGTATTTTGGCATATCTGATTCCCTTCTGTTGCATTGATCAGCTCTCTGCCTATCAAAAAGAAGGTGAGAAAAAATGCTGTGTACCCTCTGCAAAAATGCAAACAGCACCGTTAGGCCAGACTAGCAGAAACACAGTGCTGTCACCTCTCCAAAGTAGTGAAAAAGAGAAAGAAAGGAAGAGGCACAGGCAAGTAAACAAAAAACCAGAGAAATAAATAAGAATGAAAACATGCCTCTACCTTTCTGCTTTTAGCATTTTTAAACTGGAAAAACTCTTCAACTCCGCATACATCAGTTTGTATCCTATAATTACAGCCAGCCATATCTGTTCAAGCAGATTTTATTCTAAATGGATAAGCATAAAGACTCTGATGCTCTTGGTAATAAGTGTGACTGAAAGAGGAATATCATTATGTGTTGATTTATATTTACCATTCCTTGTCCAGGTGCTTTCCTCCTCTGTTAAGTGTACTGGAGATTATATGCAAAATTGCACAACCTAATGGGCTGAAGAAGTTTGATGGCAACACTTAAATTGTCACTATTTTTACAGGGTTCCTCCTGCTGGTGATCTGTTGACTCTCACAAGGGTCTATTCTAATAAAAAAAATTGCAGAAGTTCTCAACTTTGCATGTTCCTTGGTAGCAAGGGCAATTTTACAGTTTTAGGGTAGTTAAAGAAAGAAAAATGTTATTGGAAATACTTTTCTATGGAAATGGAAGCCTAGATGTTTGTATTTCTATTTGTTTACTTCAACCAAACAACTGGAGTCCTAATGGGACACTCAAAGTCAACAGCTCAGAGCACATCCAGATCCCAATGAAGTCACTACAAAGACTCAATTGAATCAGAATCACAGGGTGCTGGGACTGTAAGTATACAGGCCAATGTTATCTGGACAGAAAATCTGAGAAATTACCACAAATCTTCTGCAAATCATGACGTGCACTCTTGTAACCTGTCCCAACCACAAGGTAAAATCCAGCATGAATCTCTTTCAATCATTTGTAAAGGAACTGCAGGAGAAACTGCTCAGATGATGAGCAGTATCCCATCACACATCTGCATTTCAGTTTCTTTTACTGGTGTACTGAAATCCCAGATCTTCTTTGGCTGCTATTTTCAACTCGTTTATTTTCTTTGCATTGCCCAATGGCAAGATGGAGTTTCATTTTTTCTCCTGTGCCTAAATAGTCAGAACTGGTCCCTGATTTTTGTCCAGTTAAAGCACAAAAGTAAAGCTGCATGGGAAGTCTAAGTAGGCTATGGTTAAATTCAGGGCTGCTTTGCAGAGGAAATGAGGCAGGTGGACACAATCACTGAGTGGTTCAGCCTCCTGGAATCAATGACAAGTACTAACAGAAAAGAAATTAAAGCTGAGGTCCAAAAGGGATCCAAATATAGCCACATTATCTCATGTGTCTCTGTGTTTCTGGTGGTGCGTCAGTGAGCAGTGATGTGTTGCATCAGATTGCCACATCCCAGGTACTGGATGTCATATCAAATAAGTGCAATACTGCCTAGCAAACACCAGACTTAATATGATTCATCACCCTGAATAACCAGGATGTTGAAACTCTCTGTAATCTGTGCTTAGAAATATGCAGGAGTATTTTTTCCCCCTCTAATCTGTAGCTGTAGAATAGAAACCATAAGGTCAGATGTGAAATATGTTGGAGATAAGCCAGCTGGTGAATGGGGGGAAAAAATAGGTTTTAAAAGAAATAAACTCGTGGAGATTCTTCACTCCTTAGGAATAAAATTTAAGTATCTTTCCAGGTGGAAGGATAAAATGACATGTCAGCTGTGTCAGTAAAGTGGAAGGAGCTGTTAAGTCCTTCTTTTTCACAAACATTCCATGTGTGCCTCATTGTTCCCCAAATGAATGTAATATTTTAATGTACCACGAGGAGCACAAGGAAAATAAATATGTTAGTAAATGTGAAGCACTTGGATCCTATGTCAAAGAATGCACAGAAAAATGTGTTGAAATTCAGGTGGAAGACTGGATGTGTGTCTTAGAGTCTTTCTTGCTGAAAAGCCAATTTAAAAACAAACAAACAAACAAAAAAACCCATAAACTGACACTGTGTTGGTATGTTTTCTGTCAAGCTTGAGAAGTAAGGAGTCTTTGTCTCTTCAAGCCAGGGCCAGACTTGAGGGGTTTGGGTGTTTCAAGAGTAGCATCTGTTCAGGCCAAGATGTTTCCCCTTCCTGAGGCTGCAGAACTGCAAAACTCTTGTCTTTACTAGAAACAATTCTTTTGCCAAGGAGAAAATCAATTGGGCATTAAAGAGCCTACACTGCTCACTGTTTGCCAAGAAACTTCTTCAGTAGTGTGAGAATTACAAATGAAAGTTACCAAGGATTTATTTGCATTACAGGGTCACTTGAATCTAATACTAGGACATGGGTTTGGGACTACAAAGCATTCAGAGATGTCTTTATTTCTTGACCCTTTTGTTTCAATGGGCTGATAGAATGTTGTTTTACAACAGTCCCACAGCATGTACTGACACCTGTAATCATTACTACATTTTCGCTATTAGCCTGGACTAATAATTCATTAATGAATGGAATTAATTTCTTAATGATTTGCTATACTCAAGTCCTGCATATTTTTAAATTAGGAAAAAGAGGACAAGCTTAATGAAGGGTTTGAAATCAGTTGGTGTATAGCTAAATTAAAGTGTGTGCTACAGAGCACTGCAAGCATGATTTGAAGTCAGAACGAAGGTAAGGAAACCAGAAATCACGTCCTGACTCTCGCAAACATATCAAATCAGGAATGATCAAGACTTGTTGTGTATTTTAATTAAGAGTAATTTCGAAGAACATGAATGCTGAGAGGGGATCTCAGCTATCTCCCGGGATTTACAATGCATGAGGGAAATACTGCATTTAGCTGCCCTTGCTATCTCATACAGCCTGTGCTAAAGAGATGCCCAATAACACAACTGACAGTCTCTCCCCTTGAAAAAGACACTCTCCGTCACCTCAGCCTGCACTGGAGAAAAGTACAGCTCCAGAAGGCAGCATTGCTGTTCCAGACTGATCACAAAGTACCCTTTGACTGATTTTTCACAGGTGTAGGGATACGCCAGAGTTTTATAACACATGAGGGCACGAGACGGAAGCAAGGACCCCTCTGCTCAGGGATGAGTGTCACAGAAATCTTTGCCATGACTGAGACATTTTGCCCTAGACTGGATGGATGTGGCCTCATGTGAGGATTGCAAATGACATCTACCCTGAAGTCCTCGGGGACATGAAGTGCTGTGTGAAGGTGCCAAGGCATTCCCTGCAGTGACAGCAGCGTACAGAGTCACAAACCAAACCACAGGTTTTGGTCTGCTCTCGCTGGGTCTACTTGTGAGCTGCAAAGGAACAAGTTGAGTCCATCTAGAAACCACAGATAGATTGCAAACAGCGTCATTAAACAAACAGTAATGACATCATAAAATCTGTTCTCCGAAAACTCTTTCCTTGTCCTGAGTTAGTGCACTAGGGAGAGACAGTAAACTTATTAATGAGTTTGGGCAACATGTTGCTCTTAGACTAATTGCTTTTACTGTTATCTTGGAGACTTTGAAAGACTGCAGCAGCTGTATTTTGTGGCGCACCCTGGTATAGTAATGCTTCCATTTATTATTTATCTCTATTTGTCTCCCTTTCACATTTTTTATGTGTTTTAATGTTTGTTTTATCTTGGCTTCAGAGAGCCTGTTCCTGGTTTTGGAAGGCACCAGATTGCTAATTTGACCTCAGGCCAGATGCTCTCTTGGTATTAGCATTGTAAATAAAAGTAGAATCAAAAAATCATAAAATAATTTAGTTTGGATGGGACCTCTGGTGGTCTTCTGATCCAATCTTCTGCTCAAAATAGGTCCAAGTTTGAAGGTAGATGTGGCTGTCGTGGTAGATCAGGCTTCTTAAGGCTTTTCTCTGACAATTTTTTTTAGAATAGTTAATTGTGGGTATTTCACATCCTCTCTGGGTTACTGTTCCAGTGGTTAATCAAACTTCATTAAAAAAAAAAAAAATTAAAAAAGAAAAAAAGAAAAAAAAAAGAAAAAAAAAGAAAAATAATCCTAGTATCTAATCCTTGCTACCCTTATAACAAAATATGAGTGTTTCATGGTGTTCCTCAGCTGTGCTCTTCTGAGAAAGGTCAGCTGCATATTTTCCATAAACTCCTATTAGGGACTTAAAGGCAGAAATAAGAAACCCCCTTAACCTTCTCTTCCTACAGCTGAGCAAACCTGGTTCATACCCCTCTTCTAACATAATATTGCCTTGTTATTTTAATGGTCTAATTTTGGGTTCACCCAAACGTATCAATGCCTCTTTTGTACCTGTAAGCCCCAAACTAGGGATGTGTTTGGTAAGCATCACACTGGCAACCCTGAAGCCCCGATGTTTCCTATCAAAGTAGATTCCGACCAGACTCCAGAGTGAAGTTGGAACTCAGAACCATGAGTACAAAATGAGAGGCTTTAGTAGCTGAGGAGATGCAAAAGAATTTGTGTTTGAAACCAGCATGGCTTCTCTGGATTTTCCTTCATGAAGCCAAAGGTCTCAGCACTATGTGGGCTTAAGAATGCAAATCAGACTGTAGAAATTGGAGCTACTCTGCATTTGAGCAGAGAAGGAAAGGATCAGGTAAGTACAAGCTCACAGTGATTATTTGTACTTTTTCCAGTGTTGACTGTTCAGAATTGTTTTAGCTTTTGTAAACCTAATGCCAGTTTGACACATTCTAATGCTTTTCTTATCCCTGTAATCAGTGCAGACAGATACAAACAGAGCTGTCTCCAAAAGGCAGAGTCACCTTTATGCAAAAGTCACATCTCAAATGCAACATACAAAATGCAGTTACACAATGCAGCTGTGCAGGATCTCAGTACTCTGGTGGGAGAAAGCACCCAGAAGAGCTGAGAGCCACAACGAGCTTTAGTCCCCATTCTCCTCTGGAGCGAAGAGATTCCAAACACACCCTCAGAGCATCTTAAGAATAGGCATTCTCAAGGAAAATTAAAAGACCAATCTTCAACAGATACAAAAAATGGCTGAATGATGAAAGACTCAATAGCAAGACCAGAAGACCCACTACCATTAGGAGACATCTGGCAGACTCCTGGAGTTCTTCTGGTTTAGTTTTGCCTGAAAGGAGTTTAGTTTGGATGCTCCAACACCCCTCTAGTGTGAACTAGAGTGCACTAAGTGGGGAAGATGGGCTTTTCACTTCAAAAGCGCTCTCCTGATCTGAGCTGAAGTGCTCATGTAGAAGCACTAAAGTCTATTTCCGTTTTACCTCCAGTCCAAGGATATGAAACAAGAGTAGATGTATCTTCCCGTTCTCTTAGGACTGGACATGTTTCTTTGACAGCAAATATCATGGAAAGGAAGAAAGTGTGCTTTGGGGCCTCATCAAAGTTTTGTAATCGGCTCTTAGTGTGCAATTTAAATCATGTTTTGCAGGAAGCAAGATGATGTAACAGAAGCCCAAGTCCCTTCCATTGCACAAATCTCCATGCCTTTAGGATCAAGTGAAAAATGTGCCTTCCCAATTTCACTTGCAATTGGGGTCAACATCTGAGGTCTGTATATTGTCCTGATAGACAAGGCACAATACATATTAAACATCACTACTCTTCACCAAGTGGTTTTTACAAGCATAAAATGTCATTATTTTATGAACCTATGATTTGTCTAAATTACCCACTATTCATTAAGATGATGATCTCTAAATTTGCTAGGAGGTTGAATCGTGCTCCTGTTGTTGGAATTTATTGAGTATGACTCTAGTTTCCTCTGTGTGAAACACTGTAATAAAACCATAAAGCAATGCATCAGAGCTGCAGAGCTGTGGCTTTTTATGATCAGATACTGTACCTGTTATATAGAATATTTGTTCAGAATAGATGTGACAGACTCCAGAGACAGTGAATCACTGAGCTCTGCACTTCTAATCTCTCTGCTGGATGCTCACATACACCTGTATACACTTGTAAATATCTCTGACATCAACTCACTTCTCCTCAGGGACAGGGAGAAAAAAAAGAGTGAGGACAGATGTCAGGGAACTGCAGTTATCACTAAGGAAGTACCAAACCAGGGAAAAATGTGCTCTCATTTCCTTTCTAGAAATAGAGGAATACATTCGCTACCAACAGTTTGTGACTCTCTCAAATGTTTTCATTCCACTAGACACGAAACAACATCAGTGAATAACCCTCGTTCAGTCACCAGGATTTCCTTGTGTTTGGCTGTTTCAGCTGCCTTGTGCAGCTCATGGATCAGATGCTGCCTTTTTGCACCCTCAACTCCAAAAGTTTTCCCTCTGTAAATGTCACCACCAGCAGTGCCTATATTGAGTTTCAGGACACTTCCGGTTGATCAAAGGGGCTTATTGCATCCACTGTAAATCCTATCCCAGAGGTCAGTCTTCTACCTGCAAATGAGCAGAAGTCCCTGGTCTTTGGCTGTGAGGATCCCTGGTGGCTAACATGGGTTTTGTGATGGTCCCTGCGTATCTGGAAGCTCTGGGGTACCCAGCAGCTTCTGGGGTACCCTTCCTTCTTCCCCCATGGCCTTGCCAGGAGTCCCAGATCATCTGACAGGGTAGCCCCAAGGGGTGGCCTTAAGACCAAGATGCTACTGATGACATTTCTCTGAGGGGATGCTGTGTTTGGAAGCCAGACAGAATTAAGTCTAGAATTCATATAGGACAGAGAATGATTTTGTTTCATAAAGCTAAAAAAACAATAATGCAAAGATATCGAACTAGGATCAAGGTCCAAATAAAACCTTGCCTTTGAGCAGAGATTGTTTGGGCTTACCTGTTTGCCAGCTTCCCCTACTTTAGTAGTTTTCTGTTGCTATTGTGTAAGCTACTAAATACATTGCACTATTCTGTAGCTGTGACAGGAATGGCAGGTGTGTTTGCTCCTTGGGGATGATATTCATCCTTCTGTCTGTCTCTTAATGTATTAATACAGCTCCATTCATATTGTGGCTTGCCATCTTTAGTGTAGCTCCCCTTACAATATCCCTGGGAGCTAAGCAAGTACTGGGAGGTGAGGAAGCACTTTTCCCATTTTATAGGACAAGCAAGACAGAAAAGAAATACAGGAAAGCTGGGGTTTTACGGCACATAAGCATCTATTGCTCATTTAGAAGAGAAACAAAACCTCTGCAGAATCTTCTCTGGTTCGTGCCTTGTGGCAGACAGAGGAGGTGAACGCAGCATGGGGACTTCAGCCTCCAGAGTGGGCTTCTCCTGAGAACCCCACAACACCCCCTCTCCGGATAGAGGGGAGTTCAGCCCTAAGAGGCAACGATACCAGTGGTTTTCCATTTCAGTGTGGCATGTCATCTACTACAAACCTCTGACATACAAGGAATTCCTCCTACAGGGTTCAGTTACATATCACTTTCTTTTCCAAATAAATCAACACTGATTTATCAGACAGGACTGTCTTCTCTAGATAAAACATGATCATGACTAAAATAACTAAAATGAAGAAAGAAGTCTAGGAAAAATGTGCAAAAGCCATCCAGAAGTAATCAACAGCATTCAATCCTCAGGGCCTCTTAACTAGGTTTATTACGTTTTGCAAAAAGATATGGGTTTAATTTTCAGACAAACCATAGTTGTCTGACTTAGAAATATTTACTTAGATTTTTTATCCATGTATATCTTTAGATAAAAATATAATACATGGCAAAAAAAAAGGCAAAAGATAAGGGCCAGTAAAAAGTACTCTACAGGTCTACTTCAGCAGCAGAATTTGTGAGGCTTTACAAAATAAAGCTTCCTGTGGAAGAATCAAACACCATTTTTCTCTCAAGTAGTAAAGTCATTTTGAGAGACTGGAATATTCCATTTAACAGCGCAAAGCTCTTTGTTTCGATTCAAATAGTGTTGTGTAGCACTAATGATGACATCATGGAAAGAGACAGCAGGAAGACAATAAAATAGATGAAGTACAGGAATCCTGCATTCCAGATTTGCAGATTTTGTGTTTTGGTTTAGGTTTTGTTTTGATCAAGGTTTGAACAAATATTGTACTGAAAGCATTTCCCACTCCATAGTAAAACCTTGATTTACAACAACCTCGATTTACAATAATAGGAAAGAAAGGGGGTTATCCTTCTGTGATGATTGTCTTAACATTTAAATTTGCCCCTGAGGATGTAATTTTTAACTAAATTTAAGTGAACCCAGAGCAGGATTATATATTACTTAAAATTCTTCCCAGGGGAGAGTTTCAAGTTTACATCTTTCTCAAAGAGCAGTTTTAAACTTCTCTCTTCTCTAGAATTGCTTTGAGATATATGGACTCCAGTCATACAGAAACCAGGCTGTCCCTTCTGCCCACCTCTCTAAGTGACTGTCAGCTTATAACTGCTGTGAAAGGTTGTGAATTCTTGATTTTTGAACCTAGTTAAGGTTGTTTGGTTTGCCTATTTTCCTTCAACAGCTGGTGATTCCCCTATTCCTTGTATTAAAAGTAAACAGCATAGAGCAATTGTTTTCTCAGAAGCTTTATACTCTAAACAAGTAACAAGGAATAAAGAAATGATGATTTTCCACAGGTTCCTCGGGGAACACTGATGTTTGCGTTGACTTTACCAAATTAATAAAGTGGAAGGGGAGAGGGCAGTAGGAAGCCACTTTTGTAAGATGAATTGAACCCAGATCTAAGTTTGTACCTTAATTCCCATATCAATTATTCTTGAACACTTAAGCAATTAGTTTACTGTAGCACAGAACACCAAAACAGTGCATATTAAGTGTGTATTAGATCATAACCAAAGAAAATGAACTTTAGGTGCTTGCTGTGCAGTTGGGTCACTACCTATAGTTAAGGATACCTGATAAATCCCATTAAAAGATCTTTTTTCAGCTTTCAGAGGAAACAAGTCCAGGATACAATTTCTCTCACCAGAAGTGCCCTTAGGCTGATTTTCCTCTATCTTTTTTTATCTTTTTGAGACAGCTTTAGCTAAAAATAGTTCTTACATTTCTGTGAACAAAGGGGTAGAGAAAAACATACTTTAATTTTGCCTCTGAGTAAAACAAACAAAGAAAATTACATCTGGCAAAATGCTATACCACAACAAGTGGGAAGAGAGACTTGAAAATTAGGTTGGGTCCTCCGCTGACAAAAGCACACCTTTCATTTACCTGGTGACTATTGATTTTTTTTTTTTTTTTAATTCAGTCAATATGTGCTCATAAAAGACTTGTCAGAGTTTAGAAGCTGAAGTATTCAAAGAGTTCATCTGCCCTGAGCATTGCCCACTCTTTAATCTGCCAGATAAATGCACATGCAGCTCCACAGAGTAAGTGAGTGCTGTTATCTTGCCTGTGATGGCTGAGCAGAATTTCCCTGAAATTTGTTTCAGCTCACAGCTGGATACTACTGAGGAAGAAAGCTTAGAAATTCAGAGGAAAGAGTGTGTGTTCTTTGCTACTGGTGATGCTTGTGCTGTACAGAAGAAGAAGGAAAATTCAAGCACAAATGGGGAAGTAGGGGCATTGTGCAGCAAATTTATGGGAAAGGAAGAAAACGAGGAAAAAGAACAGCTGATACGTGGTTAGGACAGGACTTCACTCCTGTATAAAACTGATATGGCTCTTCCTGATGCATTCATGTATTATGCACAACAGGACAGAGGAAGATCCCAAAGGCATGTTCCATCCAAATACTTGATTGCAATGTTAACACTTGTTCAGTTAATTGCTTGGCTTTATCCTTCTTCAACAAAAATAAATAAATAAATAATGTTCAAACAAAAATTCAGATGCTGACAATGTCTTAGAAAATCTTATATGTTTAGTTCTGAGTACGGAATATAAACAAATAGCTTCCCAGGGCATCTATTCACAGAAATAGCTGGGGTATTATTTCAAGCCAAAATGTAACACTATAATTTAACTTTGCTCTTAGCTAACACATTACTTGTTCTTGCTGGACCAGTTGAATGGATGGCTCTTCTGAGATGCTCATTGTAAGAGTTTTTCAGTTACACAATAGGCACTGATCAACTTAAAACAGCTGTCTTAAATAAAAATAATTCATAAAATTGCAATGTATGTGTTGCAGGATCAGCTGCATCCCAAAGTGATAAGAAGCAGGGGATAGAATTGCAAACTGTGATTCAGTGGAGATCAATAAACAACAAAGGAAAATCCAGAGTTACCGGAACCTCTTCAGCAGTTTTGTTATTAGTCCATGGGGATGTTCCTGATGCTGGTGGACTTTTCTGTCCTCACAACTAGGCCACTAGGAAAGGCCTTCCCTTTTACTTTTGTTCAAAATCCCAGACTTCCAACCTGCCCTTCTCCTAAAGAGATAGTGTAGAACTGCATTTTCTCCTGCTGAAGCCACCATAACATCTGTCCTTGAAAACAATGCTCACTGAAAGCTCTCTGTTTTGTCTTGCAGAAGGATGACTTTCTTTTTTTGCTGTTATTTGACCTGCTCTGCAGATGGTGGAGTAAAATTCATTATGGATGTTGACATTTTCCCTTCCAATTCCATATTCACAAATAAACACTTCGTTACACAGTCAGTACAGAATACATTGTAAAAGGTGATTTTATATGATCAGATGCAGCTCTCTCATGTTGGAGAGTAAAGCAGGCTGATGATGGAAATGTGCAAGTCTGTTGTTTTGAGGTAACACCATATTGAAGCTGATGCACACAAACTGCCATCTGATTAATAGGCCCTCCCACCCAGAACTGCTAAGATAAAATGGCAGATTTTTGTTATTTTGGGCACGCACTCCTCCACATGACACGGGTATGTCAGCCAGCACGATGTGTGCTCACACACACTGTTTACATTACTTGATCCATGCTACCTGTCTACATTTCCAAAACTAATTTTTTTTCCTTTATTGATGGCAACAATGTGGATGACCTTAGAGGAAGCATTTTTTAAACTAGATTTTAGTCCCTTCTTGTTGTCTTTCATGTGTTTAAAACGGCAGCTTATACTATGTACTGTCAGGAAGGCACATCCCAGTTTGTCCCACTCTCATACCCAAAAGCGACATGAGCACTTTCCACAGAGCACAACACCTAATGGAATAATAAGATTTTTTTTCTCTTTTTGCTTTGACTAGTGTTTTAAAGTTCATGCCCCTACTTCCAAACACCTATTTTAACCATTTACTGCAGACAGACATACACAACTGTGTGAAATCTCCACGAAATTGTCTGGCAGAATCCAACTAGGCAGTTCTCTGGATTATAGGGCTGTGTTGTAGCCAGCTGCTCCAGGCTAGATGTACATCCAAAGGGCACTGCTTTAAATTTCAAAGCCCTCATACAGCTTTCCCTGAAACTGCTTTATGTAGCCAACCAGCCACAGACTCAGGAAATGCTGTCAGCTGCTACTCACTGTAAATCCTCCCCTCAGCATCTTTGCTGCTCTTTGCTACTTCTAGACAGCTCTATACTCCTCCATCCTAAGAAACTTATCTGAAAAACTAGCTTGAGTGTACCACTACCTCTTAGTCTTCAACCAGCTTGTATGAATCATGAAGGACAGAAAACACTAATGATTGCTGAGCTTTCTTCTTCATGTTCTTCTGGCCCTCTATCTTGTCATGCTCTTTCTAATGGGTCACTTATATTTTGGTGCCTTTTACAATGCAAAAACATGCAAACAAACTTTTACTGAGCAGATTAGTTATAACTGACATCCAGAAGAGAGGAGAACATCTCAAGTCATGGCATAACACTGTAAGCCCTGCACTAACATGAGATTTGAGCACTTTGAATTGCACAAAACAAGATCTGGTCAGAAAAACAAAGACAGAAAAAGTGAAATACAGGCAGAGACCTAGGTGGTAATGTTTCCTTCTATAGAGGGAATTTTAAACAAGAACATTTGACTAATAATTCCAGAGATGAGACTGGTTGAATGCCAAAACACAGTTTTCATAACCTTTAAACCTGAATTATGTAATTGTTGCATGAATCAAAAGAAAAAACAGCGAGAGGTATGAACAAAGAAAATCTGTCAATCATGTGGAAAGGGGAAAGATTTATGTTGCAAGTAAGACAGCAAAAAGAGTTGGGGAAGTTAAAATGAAGAAAAAAAATTAGTAATGTTGAAATTAAACTATTTCCCCAGGTTGAAAAGAAATTTCAGTTATAATTAAAAAGCCTACACGCATGTGACCTGCTGTCATCTAGAAACAATTATAATCCTACAGTGGCTGAGAAAACAGATGCAGTCCCTCTAAATAGCTAAATTAAACCCAGTTCTTTCTCCCCCTTTGATAAGGCATCCCAAAGTGAGCCAGAGTACACAGCCATTACACACTAATTAGTGAGACAAGGCACAGCCTCGCATTACCAAGCAACCAAGTGGCCACTCTGCTGCAGCCCATTTCTCTCTCCTATCTGCCCCATTCCAGCTTTACAGTGCTTCAGCAGAGTCATGGAATAGTGCAACAGCAGCCACGGTGGTCTAAAGGGTCAAATTTCATAGGGTGAAGTAGTGTCTTTATATATCTTTATATAGCTGAAAAAATTGAGCCAGCTTCAGGCTCTTTAATCTTTCCCAAAGGCTTACCTAACATTTTGTCCTTTTTCCCAGCTATGCCTGTTACTTTAATAAAAGATTTGGTCTATCCCCACAGCTTTAACATCAGAGACAGGACAGTCTGAGACCATTCACTCTGCTTAATCCATGGGGTAAAAGCAATTATTTTACAATTTTAGGAACTGATATGACAGGAGGAAAAGACCCAAACTGCCACTCCACATGTATTGCATTTCAAATGTAAATGTCTTGCTGAGCTCTGGCAATATTAAAATAGCCTCTTGGCTGTCAGAGGCTGCCCATAGGACTATCATTCTCTAGCACAGAATGAAAGTGAAACGAGATGACCTTGTGATGGGAACTGGGGCCTGAAGTCATTTCTCTTACACCATAAAGCTGCTGAAAAGATTAGTAATTGGAAACTGCTCTTAGAAGGTTCTTAATAGGATTCACCTCTCTAACCAGTGTGGTAGCTGGTGGGGTTACCTCTGAGGTCATTAATTAGTCACTAGTTTAAATGAGCCTCTCTCTGTGTAACTTTACCCTTCTAAAGTTTGTGACCAGTGTAGTCACCATTTCAGGCATATGGCTTTCCCTGAATGAGGCTGTTAGCATGGCAATTCCCCTCTCGCCAACAGCGATCAAGAAGTAATAAAACAATTTGGAATCTTTATTCATACATTAAATTTTCCTATCAAATAGATGTATTTGCATCTTAAATGTAGATTATTAAAAAGCTGATGATTTTAGCATTATGTCAAATTAAGTGAAGAACACAGTGCGTTTACTTCTAAGGCTTGTCTCTGCTTTGCTTTTTTTCCAGAGGCTTAGAAAGACAGAGTCTCTTAATGAACCTTTGTTAATATGCACATTTATATGATCTGATTGGCCCCTGCAGCAGCCTAGGAAAACCTGTGAAAAGGCAGCTAACAGAGTTACCAAAAAACCCTGCTTATTGGAATTATTAATTGTTTATAGCTGCATTTACCACAAAGAAAAGAAATAAAAGGCAGCAACAGAAAACCCCTCAATTTTTCAAGCAAGACAGTCTGCTAACAAAATGGGAGTAAGAACATGTCACTGTTAAATGGCATATGATCAAGTTCTAATTATGTGTCTTCTTTTAAATATCAATCCTACAGGTAAGATCAAAGTCTGTGCCTTTGGGATCTGATGCTCTCTTCTCCAGGAGCCCTTTCTGCTCAGGTAGGTGGTACCTACAGAGGATGCAGCCCAGATCAGCAGCACAGACAGCCCAGTCAGACACAACAGGCACATGACTGGTCCCACAGGCATTGTCAGGCTTTGCTAGATCTGCCCCTAAGTGTTTTGCTGACTTGGGCTGAGGGTCATTGGAAGGGAGCTGGCACAGCCTTGGAGCCAGCAGTGCAGGAAACTGCACCCTGGGCTGCAACCCTCCTTCATCAGGTTGCACTTCTCTCCACTGTCAGCCCTTGCTACTCAAAGCACAGGATGACGAATTTCTAAATGAAAAAGAAAAGCTGATGAAGAAATAGAGAGAAGAATCGTAAAAATTTTGGGTATTAACTCATGGAGGAGGGGACTGTGGCTCCAGCTGGGCTTGGCCCAGAGGACAGACAGGAGATGCTCTGAACTGCCAGACTGGGATGAGAGTCAGTGCTGAGAAAACGCCTCTGCTCCCTGCAAGGGCTGCCTGAGGGAAGGATTGAGTGTTTTGTATTGCTTTTGAACTTGGGGACCCAAACTTGAGCTTGCTGAGGGCAATTTGCCAAGAGCCCAAGGGCTGTCCCTAGTCTGTATAGGCATTTGCATAAGTGGTTTTTGTTGTGATTTGTAGGAGTTGGGTGTTGTTTCGAATTGTTGGAAATGCTCTTGGTACGTTGCCAGGGTTTTACGTAGAAAACACCCTCAGTACAATTCATGCATCCGATTTTGAGAGGCAAAAGCAGTGCACAAACACCTGCACTTCTCACACACTGTCTTGTGGCAGCCTGCTCTGATTCAGCTCTCCTCAGGGAAAAAAGCCTTTGTATACCCAAAAGGTGGATCTTCTAGGACTCTAACACTCGTTCTTATGGGGGATTTTTACTTACCAGATGTCGGCTAGAAATACAATGGAGCAGAGAGGAACGCGTCTGAAAGATTCCTGAGTGTATGTAAGATAAATTCCTGACACAGCTGATGAGGAGTCAGCTCGGGAAGGTGCCCCCTTTGGCCTGTTGTTTGTGAACAGAGAAGGAATTGTGAGTGATGTGATGGTTAGAAGCTACCTCTGGGCACAGAGATCATGAAATTATAGGTTTTGGTTCTTGGAGAAGTAAGGATGGAGGTCAGCAGAAATGCCTGTCTGAGCTGAGAGCTTTGGCTGGAACTCAGGAAAAAAATGGTGAGTCTATGACCTTTAGAGGAAGGGACAAGCAACATAGGAGGAGAGCTACAAGGATGTTGTGAGGCTATTCAGGAAGAAAATTAGAAGGGCCAAAGTGCAAAATGAACTTAATCTGGTTACTGTCATAAAAGACAAAAAAAATGTTTCTACAAATACATTCACAGCAAAAGAAGACTAAGAAGAATCTTCATCCTTTACCACATGCTGGGGGAAACATAAAAAACATAAAAAGGGATGAGGAGAAGGCTGAGGTACTTGCCTTCTTTGCTTCAGTCTTTAATGGTAAGACCAGAGGTGTTCCCCAGTGCTCAGTAGTGGGGCCAGTCCTGATTAATAACTTCATCAATGATCTTGATGAGGGAATCAAGTACACCCTCAGTTTGAAGCTGATGCAGCACAGCCTGGAATGTTACACACTGGTCTCTAAATATAGCAAAACTTGTGGGACTGAGGAGATTTCTGAGTTCAGATATCACGGCCAGGGAAGTGGTCACAGCCTGACAGCATACAAGAGGCATTTGCACGATACTCTTGGGCGCATGGTGTGAATCTTGGGGATGATGCTTTTGAAGGGGCAGAGATTGGACTCTATGATCCTTGAGGTTCCCTTCCAACTCAGCATATTCTGTGATTCTAATTTCAGATGTTTTGGCTGTTTCTATGCCTGTACATTTCTTGGTGCATCTGTGCCTTAAAGGAAATTAATACTTCTCGGTATTTCCACGCTCCCAAGAAATGTCCCAGCATATAAATCAGCTGTTCTGGCTGTTTTCTGGAGATAGGATTTGTCTATTTCCCTTTATTTGTTTTATCTTGCAGAAGAGATGATTAGAAACTGCTTGTTGATTGAATGTTTAGCTGAACAGCTTTCTCCTCACTATGTAATACAGGGAGCAGTTCAAGAAAATTGCCTTATGAACTTTAAATACTGGGCAAAATATGATGTTATGTCTGCTGGATTCATTTGAGTGTGATAAGCACACTGTAGGAAGTACCATATCTAGGACTGAGATCTACTCAGGCTGTGCTGAAGTCAAAATAAACCTTCATTTCTGGTTACTTGCAGCAACTGGGCATTAGAAGACCCTGCAAGGTAATGGCAGTGTGACTGAGTGGGGGGAAATAGGGCTGAAGAGAGCCATTACACTTCGTTCTTAGTTCCGCCATGGATTTCTTATGTATTTAAACAGCCTCTTGTAATCTTT
Organism: Dasyornis broadbenti; assembly: GCA_013397935.1. Classification (NCBI taxonomy): domain Eukaryota; kingdom Metazoa; phylum Chordata; class Aves; order Passeriformes; family Dasyornithidae; genus Dasyornis; species Dasyornis broadbenti. The sequence goes on from VZRN01002545.1 coordinate 709,886, forward strand.
GAAAATTGCCACCTCCATGACATGCCTGGCAATAAAACACCCATCCTCCCACAGGTTCCTACCGTTTCTGGTAGAGGTTATAAAGGAACCTCTCATGCAAAGTGAGGCAAAAGGACATTTCTGGGCAAGATGGTAGGTGCTGGAGAGCTTGGCAGTGATGGGAACGAGGAGAAATGTGACCCAGTAAAGTTCAGTGACAAACGACATCCTTACCTCTCAAGCAGTACCGGAAATTCTCCCTCCCTTTAACTTACAGCCCAAAGCTGCTGTGGTTTTACTTGTGTGTGGTCAGAGGAGGAGGTTTGGACAAGGAAAGGCTTCAGTGCACAAACCATAAAAGCTCTGTAACCACACACATAAAAAGTAGAAATAAGCAAACGAAAGAAAATCCACCACTGTGTATATTTCAATGTCATGTTTAAGGCCTTTTCATGCTTTAAAGAAAGGCAGGAAGATGAGTAATGGCAAGTAAATACTTGAGGCTGGCAACACAAAGACTTTTTGTTTATTTAGGAAATTAGTTTCAAGGTTATCCTCCCTCCATTGCTTTTCCGCAGTGGTATGTCCAGGTTACAAGCTGCCCCAGCTCTGACACACAGAAGCCCTGTGGATTGCCTGGCCTTGCCTGAGGAGAAGCTGAACCTCCAGAGCACAGGGAATGTGGAGCGTAGCTGCCTGAGAAAGCTCCTGTCCCCTCCGAGCAGCTCCATCAGCATTGCCAGGAAGCTGTGCTTCCAAGACCTCTAGCAGCAGATGACCTCTCTGCTGAGCAGACATCTTGTGGGTCAAGAGTTTCTGCCTTTCTGGTGCTTGTGGAGGCTGTGAATGTTACACACTCAAATCCTGGCTGAATTCAAGTCTCTAAGCTCTACTGAAAGGACATCACTGAACAGTGCTGGTCAGCACTGTGGGGTTTGTGCTGCAGATGATCGTGCAGCTGGGAGTAGGCCTGAAAGTCCTGCTTTCATTTTGAGTTGGATAGTCTTACAGATAGTTTCAATGCAGGTTTGGGTTCAACCATTCTTATTTTAAACCATAACTTTCACCTTTCTCAAATACGAAGATTTGATTGTTGTGGTTATTGTGACTCAAAATCAGTAAAACAAAAGTACTCTATTACACAAGGCTGTGGCCAGGGGAAGGCACTGAGACCCTCCTCCTCATTCTGCAGACCCCCCAAAAACTCTTCAGTCTGACAATGCTCCCTGGGTATATATTCAAAGCCAGAAATATTAGAAATTAAATGCCTCTCCTTACATCAGCAACCCCATAGAATGCAGAGCTAAAACTACTTTGGCTGCAGTTTCAGGAAGTCTGGGATGCAGACTGGGTCTAAAAGAGGATTCAACATCTGGCATGAGAACACAGAGATGAGGAAATGTATCTTTGACACATGTAGCTCTATTGTGTGTACATCTTCTGAAAGGCTATTTCATAACTGTCTTGGAATGACAGCGCTGGGACAGCCCAAAGATGCTAACCAGTGGCTCTAGAGGTCACAACACTCGTGTTCCTATACACATGTAGGCAGTCTTTCCTCTCTGCTGGCACAAAACTCGTGTGCACGAAGCAAGACATTGCAAACAGACACGAATGACACCATAGATGATAAGTCTGAAAACTGAAACTAACATAATTTTGGATTCTTTTGCCGGTGCATTTTGTTGTTGTTGTTGTTGTTGTTTTGGTTTGGTTTCATTTTTTTGGTTTTGTTTTTGCAGTTGACTGCACTTTTCTAAAGACCAGACTCTGATGGATCTGAGAGATCTTTGTGAGGTTCCATCATTCCGGGCTTGTTGACCCTTGAAAATCTGCCTTCATCACATTGTTGTTGTTGCAGGTGCTCCTCTCTGAGGAGTTATTCCATCTGAATGACAGGGATCCCAGTCCTGTCAGCCCAGACCCACACAACTGTGGTGCAGGTGGAATGGGATTCTCTGATGTTTGTAAGGGAAGGCACAGTTATTTCAGGTGAATTCCATAAAACCATTCTCAGCTATAAGCCTTCCTGTGCAAGCTGGACATACACACAGCTTTACAACTATGAACAGGGATCACCTGCCTACAGCTTCTCCAGCCCTAAGGAGGTTTAAGATCCCATCTTGGCTAACCCAAGACAGAGGCTGATAAGGAGAGGAAACTCACTTTACTTAGCCTGTTGTTTTCACAAAGGTGCAATGATGTCTGTGATTCCTGAAAACTTTCCATTCCTTGTTGTTTAATTCCTTAAAATAACTATTACCTCATGAGATTACCTGTCAGATTCCTTCCTTATCTGGTATAGGGTCCCTCTTGCTCTTCACCTCCCTCTCTCTGAACTAGGAGCTGCCTGCCAGTCTTTCTCACTGATAAAAACATCCTTATCTCTATTGGCATACCTTGTTTTCCTAGACAAACTGGGGCCTACATCCCTATAGATAAGTCCATCTCTTGTTTGCTGCTTCCCATATATTCCTTTCCTACAAGAGGTCTGGTCATCCTAGCTGCTTCTTCTGTGTCTGCCTGGCTTCTGGCAGTGTGGAACAGGGTTTAGCCTTAACAATACACATACTGTGGAGCACTAAATCCTACCAAGGGTAATATTCCATCTACAACCACAATATGCCATTAGGCACACAATTACAGGTTGTTTTCTTTGCAAATTAGCAATGCAACACCACGATCTATGTGTAAATCAGTAACAGATTAATTAGCCACCCACCTTGCCTTAGATTGTAATGACTCTGATCTCATTGTTGGAAGCCCAAAAGAATAAATCACAGATGTCTTGCAGGTTGTGACTTCAGTTTTTCACTGCTTTTAGGGGGTGAAACAGATTTATGCATACTTCAGCAATGCAGATTAAAAGCTGGAATTCATTGGCAGTAAGTGCTGGCCTGTTGTATAAGGCTGTAATGATCATCGATATTGATTAGGAAGCTGCACAGGATCTGTATTCTTTCCCATATGTTCTAGCAAAAATTTACAGTATCTCTCTATAAATATACTATGATATCTTTCTCATGGTTTTAATAATATATTAGATTCTGAGAATGAACATTTACTGCACTTTAGTAGGTTAAGTGGCTGCACATTTTAAGTTTCTCAAACTGAGAGCAGGGATGATTGACTCCTGGAAGAAACAACATATGGTTTATTACAGTAAAGCATATCACTGTTGGTTGTTACTGTGAGGAACTTTTCAACCCTTTTAAATTGTGTGCTAGAGGACCTGCTTTGAATTGCTCACCCTATTTAAAGAGAAACTGTTGTCTGACTTGTTATCTGGCATCTGCACACACAATGTCAATCAAAAAGTTCATCAGTGAGAAAAATGTGAGCTACCCTTGAACTGCATTAGTATACCCATTATTTACTCTAATATAGTCAAGACATTCTACAGTCCCCACAATCTCAGATTCAAGTAAATACTCCTTCAGAAATAATAGTTTCCACATCAAAAGTCTAAGTTGTCACCAAGTCAAAGAATCCAGCACCACTTCAGCAAACCTGTGACTCCAAGTACAAGCAGCATTCACTGTAATCCGCTCACACTGTCCCACCATGGCTTTTATGTGATCTCTGCATTTACCTGTACCTTGTGCTTCCAACTCTGCCTGGGTCTTTTTGGCTTCTCAGTCCCAGCCTTAGAGCATAGACATTTATGGTGGCTGGTAGACTGGTAAAAAAGTTTACCTCATGGCTGGGAATGTTTTCAAATACTTTTGACCAGAAAAAAGATCCCTCAGGAAGAAGTTGTGTTTGCTTTGAAATGGATTATTCAACACCTTAATTCTTTTTCTGCACTGTCTCTGAACAAGGAAAGGCTAGACATTATGGTGCAGTATGCTGAACACATCTGAAAGGTCTTCTCACACTCAGAGAGAAAAAACTCACCATCACAACCTTAAATGATTAAATGGTATTCTTCCCAAGTGGAAAAGTGAGATTTTAACTACCCAAGAGATGCAAACCCTAATCCCAATAAAAGGGAAAGGAAGCAGAGTGAGAAGATTCATGACTGTTAATAGTGCTTGTGTGGGCAATCATTCAGAGTTCATTGATAGAGCTGAATCAACCTTGTGAAGCCATCTTTTGTTGCAAATCAGTGTAACCTTTTCATGTCATTGTCACCTTCAATGTATTTGTGACAATTACATAGTGGCTGTACCCCATACACATTTTGTGTTGAATATTCTATCCGCTTGTCTCTGTGTCACATGAGGATGTGGGAGGGTGATGAGGTGAGCAGTCACACACTAGCCGTAGTATTGGGGTGATGAGAGCAGTCTGGCAGTTTTTGCATAACATTGAAATCCTGGCTGATGCTCCTGCTGACTGGGGAAAAACAGCTCTGGGCTTGGACTCCAGTTCTGCAAATTCTTGTCACAAATGCAGAGAACAGGGCTGGTAAAACTCACCCAGTGAATCCCTCTGCCTCAAGGGAGGGATAATTGCACCTCAGTCGTTCCTGGTAGCTGTTTGTCTCATCTATCCTTAAAGATATCCAGTGCTGGAGACTACACAATCTTGTCAGACAATCTGTTGTGTGCCTTACAGTCCTCGCCACTGAAAACATCGTATTATCTACCAGACATTTCACAGGGGATGATTGTTCCAAACTTTATCTTTCATTCAGGACATGGGTCAGGGTTGAGAAGTTCATGCCAAAATGTTCATTCCTAAATATTCTGTGTGCTCTGCATGCTGTTCTGCTGCACCTTTGTGAAGCTGAATACATGCTGTTCATTTTGCAAACTCTCACGTACATCACAGGAAGAGTAAGAGCACACTCTGTTAGCAGAGCCTCTTCTCTCTTCCAAACAATGCACAAAGGAGCCTTGAATAACTAGAAAATTCAGCAGGCTGTCCCCTGTTAAGCATGGCAAACCGGGTTCTTCTGCACTCCGCTGTGTCTGGCACTAGATCCCTTTTCCTCAGGATGGCAACTCCACCTTCCCATGAGGCTGCAGTCACTCTGCTGTTTTCTTCCTGCTCTGCACAGACCTTTCCTGCCAAGAGTATGTCTTTGACCTCACATGGCTCTGCAGTTCTCCCATGTGCAGCTACCTAGCAGGTCTGCTGACTGTGTTTTAAGATTCTGGATCGGGGGAAGCTGTGGTGCTGCATGGTGCCTCTACTTCTCTCTTAAACTAGAGTTCAGGCTAACACATGAATAGAGGGGTAAGCCATGACATGAGACAAACACAACTGAGGGGAACTGAGAGGATGACATAATAAGAGCAGGACCCTTTCTCAGTATGCAAAACACCGCAAGCCATGCTCAAACATTAAACCATATTCAGAGTTGTGGACAGTTTAGCCTTTTTATCCTCAGCACAGTGAGGAGCCCCAGTTTTTCTTGCTGTAAGACATTGTTCCACATTTGTAAGTCAATGACAGTTTGACCCTTTGGTTGTCAGAAGACAGGAAAATAGCCTTGGAATCTTGACAAGACATAAATACCTTCCTCTTTGTCCAGAATTACTAGGATTATACGCAGGGTTGCGCAGGAATGATTATCACATGAATGGGTCTGAATTTTGCTGGCTCCACGTACAATTCTGTCATTTCTCTTCCTGGAATAGTACTGAAATTCTTACAAAAGTGTCAGCAGTTTAGAAGTCATAATAAGCAACTGAAAGGTAAAAATCATTTAAAGCCTGTTTAAAAATGCTATGGATGTCATATGACTCCAAAAATCTTCTTCTATTTTCATTTCCCAACCAAGGGGAGGGGGTATTAAATCATGTAAATCAATCACAAATTGCTTAACCTTTCCATGAGTGCACTGTAACTGGGGAGGACAAAATGAGCCCATTATCAGCAACAGAGCAGCAAGCCCATTTGGGGAGCTCCAGTTGATTCTGCTTACCCCCTCCAGTGCCGCTGTGGAAACTGCTGTTTGTGAACTGTGCCTCTCTCAGTTCAGCTCTTCTCATCCCTGGGCTAGGGATGCACAAAACATCCAAAGTGCTTCAAAGACATCAGAGTCGAAAGCACCACATTCCCAGTGTTCTGTCACTGCATCTGCACGGCTGTGCATTAGCAATAACTGATGACAGTCAATAAAATCAAATAAGTACACATGCAAATGGTAATGGAAGAAAATAAAACTAAATAATGCCTTAGCAGGCCCTGATTACCTTGATCTTGGTTTGCTGTCACACTACTCTGTCCTCACTGGGGAAAAGACATGAAGTTCTACAATCTTTTCAGCAGGAAAGGTATGTATGAAGGGTTTTTCATAGGTAATTATTTACAAATTCCCTACCACCATACTGCCTCTGTTGTTTTTATTAACCTAATAAAATATATTATCTGGAGAAAAGCTTGGTACATATAGCAGTTAAATTTATGTGTTATTCTAGTATGACAAATATTTTGTTATAGTTTGCTACCAATTATTCAGAATAACACAAACAGCTTGGTATGATTGTAGCCTTGTGAATTGACATTTGAAATATTTATAAGTGCAGCCATCCTGCCATATGGGCCCTCGTTGGAGTTATCAGTCACCGCATCCTCCTGCTTCTGCAACTTCACATTCTAATGCTGCCTGCTTCTGCAACTCGAAGGAGCTCAGCTCTGGGCAGCATGACGTGCTCCATCCTTTAGCCATAGCTGCCAGCTCTGACAGAGGAGATGAAGGCTCATGGAGCTCATCCCTCGCCGGGGCGTTCTGCAAACACCTGCTTAATGCTCACGCGTGCCGTTTAATGCCATGTGGCTGACACGGCATAATGGATATCTCTGAAAGTGAGTTCTAAATGCAAAAACACCCAGAACTGATTGTTCACTTTGAATGGTGTTATTACAGATTGAGGAAGCAGAGGGCATCTCTCCTTGGCCTACTGGTTTGCAGGATCTCTCCTCATCATGTAAAATGCATGTGATGGCCTGGATAGCAAAAGTAGGATGGGTCGTGGTTTTTTCCCCTAAAATGAGCCTTTCCTCTCTCACATCCAACAGCTTACAAACAAATAGCTGGTACTTACCCTTTCAACAGAGACTCGCATCTGTGCAAAACTCTTACTGCTTTCAGTGGAATTCCACTCAAAGGACTGATGATAGGGCATGTCCCGAGCACAACCAGGCACTAAAACAGACACCGTATTCTTTCTTTAACCAATTAGTCACATATACAAAATCTTCCGCATCAAAGAATGAAGTGGAAATTTCTGCTGATTAATTCAGTAAGGATTAAGGTCTGGGTTTCAGTCCTGGGAATTTCAATCAAGGGCAAGGATCCCTGGAAACTCAGGAGGGGAAAAGTAAAAAAAAAATAAAAGGAGGGAAGAGCAAAGAGAAAGGAAAAATATGTATTTTCTGTAGACGTAAAGACTCATGCCAGTTTAAATCCTTGATAGCTTAGCTGAGAGTGATATTTGGTGACGGGTGCATTTTGTGTGTGCATTGAAAAACAAATCCCAGAGGACTCCCAGGCTCAGTGTATCTACAAAAGAGACAAAGTGGGTAGGAAAGGGAAAATAAATTTTTTGCTACCTCTGGGGAATTCCTGCAGCCAAACTGGTTGAACAGCTCAGAGAATTAAGTTCCCAAAAGTATATTTTCTCCTCTTAGTGCAAAGGACTTTACCAAACAACTGGCAAATTCATGTTCCCCTTGTCTGCATAGTGCTCAAAAAAGCCTGGGAGAGCTGGTGTAAGTAGAGGAAAAATGCTTCTTTGTTTGATACTAAGTACTTCTTAAGGTGAGAGACATAATGAAAGCCCGATCAAAATGTCTTCAACCAGAGGGAACAGACCTACCAGGAACCAGATCTTCTTTCTCTTTGCTCCTGCTTTGCTGCTCACCTTACACTCAGTGTTCAAAACAGTCGTGGTGAAAAGCTTCCAGAAATGAAGGGTCCCATTGGACCACAAAGGCCAGGAGTATTTGCTGTTCAAAATTCATCTTGAGACTAATAATTCAGAAAAGCTTCTGTTGATATTTGTGGTTTTGGCCTTTGCCCATATTGTGTTAGATGCTTTCACAATTTCTCCATCTCTAATTAAATACACACCAAACTGAGGGCAGGGAAAGAAAGCAGAGAGGATCTTGTCTTCAGGGAAACTCTCCAGTCTCTCTGGCTAAGCTACAAATCGGAAAGGCTCTGAGCATGTCTCCTGAAATAGAGAAGACAAATGAGAAATATGGGCTTTGTTCAGAATAAAAAGCAGATGAGGCTTAAAGGCACTAAGGCACAAAAGGATTAGGACACAGCACAGCCTTTCATTTGTCATGTGCTGCTCAGCTGGGACCCAAACAACACCTTCAATGCCTCCTGCTCTTCGTCTTAAAGGAAAATCCAGAGACTCCCTCCAATTCATACATAAAATGATGTTGACAGAGAGCCATGTTTGGAGACAGAGTGGCTTTTTGTTCCAGATAATTAATCCCCTTGTACACACTGACTGTCACCAGAGAAAGGATAAATTGGGCCACATAAAGTGCATCTTCTGTCTAGGCAACAGGATCCACTACTTGGATAAGATGCTGGAGGATTAAGGGTAGATGGGAGGATGTGACAGGGAAAACAGGTAAAACAGTGCTGGATCTGGCCAAGCTTCATCTGTAAATGGCTCTGCCATGCTGCTGTAAGTCAGAGAGGCTTGTTTGAGTTGAGAAGCCCTTTTAAAACTCCCCCTTGTTTTCCCAAATGAGTGCACATGTCAGCCAGCCAGCAGTACCAGGGCTCTGCAAACACCAGGGGAGCTCCTAGATGGCTCAGACCCTAAAACTGCTCATCCTACCCAGGTCTTGGACTATAAAGAGTTCTGGTGCTCATTTCACTGGCCAGCCAGCCTGTTCTGTTCTGGTTACACAACAATCTGCACAAAGCATCTTAGTAAAGAAACATCCCAGGAGGTAATTTTTATAGAACTGAATCAAACAACAATCTCTAGAAAGATTTTCACCTGGTATAAACCGGCCTTTGCCCTGATGACAACAAAGCAATTACTTCCATTTTGATTTGCTGTGAATTGATCCCTTAGTCAGTTATATTTTCATATCATACAACATGCATAGGAGTTTACAAAGCCTGTATTTATTAATTGCTCCCCAGACCATTTAGACAGAAATGTCTTGATTTTTACCTTGCTTCTCTGCTGCAAGACAGGAGCACTCCCAAAGAAGCAGGTGGAATTCCAGTAGTATAAAAGTGGTAAAAGCCAAAGAACAATCGAGAATCAAAAAGTCTCATTGATCATTGCTCACAGTGATCTTTCAGCTACCCTTATCAAATATTAACAATAATGACTTATTTATATAGCACCAACTGAGAGCTAGGTGCAAGAGGATAGGCATAAGTCCCAGAGAACTAACAAACTAAATAATAAATACATATCAATCTAGAATAATAAATAATAAATCCCATATTCCAGAGTCACTCCATTTTTTTTTCTTCAGAGATGTTTGCCCTCACTTTCTCTGATCAGCTGGAGGGCTTGGTTTAAAAGATCAGATTAGAAATTAATCTCTTTGATGTTTACAAAGGCAATAGGGCTTTCACACCTTTCTAAGTGTAATCCAGCTGCAGGTAAAGAACTCTGCAGCTTGTGGAAGTGCTAATTAAAGCCAGTAATAATATGATTCACCTTCAACCCTGCTCTGAAACACCCAGTGCTTTTTTACCAGAAAGATTTTTATCTCAAGGGCACTACTTTTGAGGAGCTCTCTTGTTTCAGGGATCTGCAATGTAGCAACCATTTGGGCAAGAAAGGAAGGAAGCCAAGTTCTTTAAATCAATCCTTGTCATAAGATCCCACTGTTTATTGATATCCTGTAGGTGAAAGGTTAATGCTTTACTCAGGAAACCACTCATCCTCCAAAATACTATTATTGTTTATCTTGCTGAAATCTATTTTTATATTTCCCAAGACATTTTCATTTAATTTCTGTTCCAGGTTGTCTTTACTGTGTTTTCATAGTATCACTATACAGACTTATTCCTTTTCCAATCTGATACTGCAAGTTGTGATGGAAAATGCCAAGTGTCTGGTATTTTTTGAAATAGAAAGATTAGCAGAAAGAAAAATTATTAACTTGAGGCTACTTGTTTTATTCCAACATGAGTTATCAGGGGCTCCAATCAAGCACTGGAGTTGAAAGTAACCGATCAACTAGAATAAACATTTGTCCCCAGGAATAATATGTCTTGTCAGTTTAGTAGCTTGGAACATGTTCTCATTTATCCAGCCATTTTCTTGCCAGAGCAATTATAAGTGGCCAGTTTGAAACGAGATCTGTTTTCATTGATTTTATTCTCAGCTTCTTTTTTTTTTTTAAGTCTTTGTACCTTCTGGTTAATAAAAGAGCAGGGAAGTGAAAGGTACATAAATCTGCAGCATACACAAATAGCATTTCATGTGGACAGCCTCGCCTGTGAAATTCAATGTGAAGGAACTTCAGGTGAAATACTGACTAACTAGACTGTAAATAACTACTAACATGCATGATAATACCGGTAACTGCATGTGTTGCTTCAGAACAGGACAGTGTCTGTGATGCAGATCCAGCAATAATTGTCACATTCTCCTTTTTTCACCATTTAGGATCTTCTTCTTCTCAAGGTTGGCTACTGGAAATAGTTAATAAATTCCTGGTTTGATGCAGGTTGGCAAATACTACCTATCTACACTCATTAATCTGGAATTACAATAATATAGTGAAAGGAATCTGAGAGAAATGGAAGAAAATGCTTTCTTTGTTAGAACTGATATAAATCATACATTGTTAAGACCATAGAAAATACCAAGGTCCAGCTATAGTCACTGAGAAGTTATGGAGAGACTTTCTTTGTATGAACATTTTTATAACATTGTCACAGGTGAAAAAGATTGCTTCATTTTCCAATGCCTACTGATTTCCCATGTATTGAAGTGGAGTCTGCAAATATTTTAATCAACTAGGAAAGCTCTTCCTGAATTGAACTCTCCACTTAACATGACCAGTTTCCCTGAATCCTGAGTGGTGCTTTTTCCCCACCGTTTAGACTGAACCTAGGACCTACTGCGTGACCTTGTCTGTCAGCTCTGTCATCCCATCAGGACAGCCAAGAGTGGCTTTACCACAAAAAGGTACATTTCCACACCCAATCCCAGAGATCTGCCAGACCTCCCAGGACAGCCTGAGTACTCCCCAATGCATTTTGCCTGGACAGAACTGTCCAGAAAATACTTTCTCAGAAGTGGCCCAGCTGGCTTTTTCCCTCTGGGAGTCACAAGCTCGGCAGGACTTGGAGGATTATGCAGTTTGCTCTGTAACATTCAGGGCAGCAGTGTCTGACTCAGAAATAGAAGCTACTATTTAGACCTTTCCCTTAGAAAATAAACCTTTTGGTTTCTTTATAGGATACTCAGAATTGGAAAAATTCTTGTCAATTTAAACAAAGCAAAAAATTTATGATTGCTGGTAAGTCTCTTTACTTAGTCTCCAAAACATGGGGTACAGCCAGAAACTTACAGCTCAGACCTCTTTTCATTTAGCACTTTCTTCTTCCTTAATCTGCCCACTCATGTTCTTTCCTCCTCCCCTTGTTGGGAAAGCCACCCTCTGTACGCAGGGATGCCAGTACTCACCTTACTGCACACAGTAAATTCTCACAAAGCAGCCTGCAGTACATCAGCCTCCCAACAGTCACAGCAAGCAGAGATTTCTTCAGTTTGGATGCAAAATTGTGGAAAGGAAGGAAAATAAATCAAATTTCATTTGCCAAGACTCAAAATTTTGCTTTCAAGTCACTGTCCCTAAGCTGAAGATTTATGGAGGGCAGGAATGAAGTGACATAGTCTTTGAACCACATCCTGTCAGCCCCCAGCATCCCAAGGGTGGGGGTCATTTTCTGGCCTTCTAAATTCTTTGTTGGATGGCTTTGCTGACAGGTGTAAACATCCCATGGAAGCCAATGGTTCCTTGGACAGCTACTGGCAAGTGCGGTCTTTTATGAGTTGTTCATTGATTTCCACTGCTGAGAGCCAGCCATTAGTTCTCCTTTCCTGCAAAGTTAGCAATTAAACTTTGTCATTCCTATTTGCATCTTCCCAGTGGTTCTCAGACACTCCCCACCGAGGGCAATTCTTCTCTCTGTTACGTGAGGCAGATCTCTGCTGCTGTGAATGCAAACCTCAGACATGGTCCCCATCCAAGGCAGACCTGGGAAAAACAGCTGTTAAAATGAGAGATATTTTCTGCAAATCCTCCTGCTGCTCCTTCTTGCTCCCAGGGGCTGCCCCATGTATTTCTCAGTTCAACCAAAGCTCTTGCACCTCTTCCTCTTGCTCATTCTCACATCTGGATGTGTGCACACATGGCCCCAAGTGCCTTCCCAGGTTTAGCATATGTTGCTGGACACCCTCCTGGCAGAAAGGGCCCTGCCAAGACCCACAGAGATCACATAAAGGAGGGTAGAAGTTTTACCTTGTCTGAGGCTTGATTCTAGAGAGCTTGTTCCTTGATTCTTATTCAGTGACATCTCATAGGCAGGAAGAAAAAGCCTGCATCGTTGATCATTATTAGACACAAGCTTTGCTGTCTGTCCTGACTAAGGCTTTAATCTCCAAAACATTTGTAACATAGACAAGGAGGCAGACACCCTGAGCTACATGTTTTGCCCGTGTTTTGGGAAAAAAAGAGTCTCATTTAAGGCTTTTCCTATAACAAATCCCAACCACTTTACACTTCCTCCCTCCATCTACACCACTTCACTTTCCACTTCCTGCCTCCATCCACACCACTGATCTTTCTCATTTTCTCCTAAACCTCTCAGTTGCATCACAACCTACCTCTCAGCATTTCTTTTTGAGAAAGCAGCACATTTTCATTTCCAAATGGTAGCTCCAAACGCTGGTTTCCAAAAATATTGGATAATTTCAAGAAAGCAAACATGTGCGCACATTTTCTCATTAGTGAACTAAAAAGGTAACGATCAACTCCTAAATGCCACGCACAGTTCCTATTCCAGTTCAAGCACAGCATGTAATACTAGCGGCTGTGGTAGGCTATAACATTATAAATGACACCCTGTTGGTGATGGAGACAAATCAGATTATGTGTGAGTAGGTTATTGATTTTGCTTAGATTTCTTAATCTCTCAAATCAATGAAAGAATAATAAATAACAGAGACAATGTGTGCTTGGACAGCAAAGAATCTTTTAATACTTAAGTTTTAATGAGCATTTTTTAATACTCAGTAATATCCTAACTGGAAAGATGCTTAGCCAGCTCAAAGTATAAGTTACTATTTATTATCAAGATGCTTCAATCTAGATTTCCTCTCTGTTTATACTAGACATCAATTCTGATTTACCTCTTGTTGAGTTAATGAAAACATGTTATGCAGTTTTATTAAAGAAAATAAAGTCTTCAATTGACTGCTTCTGAAAGAGTACAACAAATTCTGAGGAGATTAGCATAAGGACTAAACATACAGATTTTGTTGCAGGAGTTGTTTTCATGAATACATTCTTAATTGATTGTAGCAAAACAAATACGCTCTTTGGTAATGCATGCTGAGTCTCCAATTCAGCATTATTTTAATTAAGTCTTTTGAATGATGAATTTCAGTACAGCAGATGTTCTTGAGTATTCAGGTATATAAATACAACCAGTGTCAGTATCTGATAAGCCTACAATTTGAGAGTTTAAGCATACATAAAACTCGGCCAGTTGTCAAGAGCTGAAAATGGAAGGAATTTGCTAAACCACTCTTTGCACCTGTTTTGAATTATGATGTTGTTTCCTCCACGCTAAGCTAGGGGGAAAGAAGGAAAGAGTCTTGTGTGCAGTGCCAGAACATGGAGAAGGAGATGTGTTCACTCCTCATTTGCAGTTTCCCATTAACCAACTGAAGCAGCTGATCTTTAGGCAGAGGGAATTCCAGTAATTTTTAAGTACTGAGTATTTTGTTCAGCCAAGCAGCTTTCTCTGCATAGCCACAAGCATTTTGTTGCAGAATTGAAGATGAATAAAAAGATGCCAAACTCTGTAATGGAGTGATTTTTAGGTTGAAATTATATCTCTTCACAAATAACTATGTCTTCTGTTTGCTAGGCAGTCATTTGTCTTTCAAATAACATCTGCTTTGATAGGGAGTGTCTAATAAATTTAAAAATGTTTGCTATCACCTTGAATTTTAAGTGAGACAATAAACATTATTGGTCATCAAAGTTTTTGGGTGTGTTCTCATTAAATTTTCATATAGGCTTTTAATCAGTGAATATACTTCTGTGCATGGAGTTCTTGTGCCTCAGCTCCAGGACGTTCAGAGTCATCACCTTTTTGCTGAGGGAAATATGTTGATAAATGGACTTGGTTTGCTTTGGTAACTTGACATTTTTATTGCTTTCTGCCTTTAAAGACATATGAGCAGAAAAACTCTCCCTGTTTGGAGCATGTCCAGGCTTCCGTGGAAAAGCAGCAGAGCCTCTCAGCTGTACATGAGAGACTGAGGAAATGCAAGGGTGAAAAAGAAAACTAAAAAGATGCAAAGCTCTCCTATGGAATATTATCTGCTTTCAGAAAGCACTTCTCTATCCAGAGAACTTTTGGGCTCTGAGACTTAAAAGTAAATATGATTTCACCAGCCAATACAGAGGTTTATGGGGCAGAAATAATGTCTCATATCAGAGTCAAATAACACTCTGAAAGAATATGAGAGAGAAAATCAGGGAGGATGTTGTATCTGAGTCATTGTAGGAAGGCAGGATGTCAGACTGGAGTTGTGATTGGAGTTTAGGCTGAATTGTATGTATTTATTCACAGGTATTTGATCTGGCACCTTAAGCGTGATACCAGGAACTGCCAGCCTGAGGGTAAAGGTCACGAGGAAGAAAATCACCTCAGCTGTCACCAGCACTGCCACATTCAACACCTTGCATTGCCCAGACAAATTTCTGTGAGCCAAACATTGCCCATGAGATATCACAAAGAACTGGTGTGAATTCTGGATACTGAACCTATTACCTGCCCTTCTGCCCCCTTCTCCACCCCCTTCAATGTCAGAGCTCCAGGCTTATTTTTAGGGAAACCTGATGGTATGTTTCATAAAAAGGAACAGCTCTTCATACAGGTACTTTTCCATGATCCAGAACCCACATTGGCAAGGACTAAGACAAATGAGTTGGAGCAGCTTGGTGAGACAATTTCTCAGCCTGGGCTCTGCTCAGGGCTCACATCTGGCTCAATCCAAGACCAGTTGTCTTTTCCTGCATACCAGACTCAGGAAACCAAGCCACTCCCAACTCTTAATCCTCCTACAGCCCCCTCAGATTCATAGATGGATATACATCTTCAATATTTCACTAGAAACCCTTCAATGTCTTCTTCTTATGTCCTGCTTCAGGATGGATTTCAGTACAAGTTCTGTGTGTGTCTGAAAATATCCCTGTTAGATACTCAGTACTTACTTTCACACTTTTCTCCCTCCTTTCATCCCTTTCATTCTCATCCTGAGTTTTGCTGACTCCGAAAGCCAAAGACACTCATCCATCACAGCTTGTTTGACACAAAGGCAATTCATAGTCTCTCATGGCATGTGGATAAATGTGTTAGAGTATGACCTAACATTTAAATAATGATTCACCATTAAATATTTTGAGAAACTGGCTGACAATTTCAAGGTAATGCCCTTCCAAAGATATACAGTGTTAATTCTTTACTATCATATAACTGTACATTCACTTGGAGAATCTTAAATAAAGTTTACACTTTGCAAGTAATTTAGTGAAATTCTGAGTCAAATGACTTGCTATAAAAATATTAAACATATTACAACTGTCTATACATGGCTTTCTAAATGAAAGGGAAGTTTAATGATTGTAGAAGAGAAATATAAACAGTGTCAAGATTTAACTGCTGCTCAATTTAATATAACTTCTGCCTAATTTTACAAATCATTATTTATACAGTTAACATGCATAAAAATTTAATAAGTGACCTCCATAAGATCGCTTTTGGTATAGTTAGCAGTGTAGGCAATTATTACAGTAATGTTGAAAAAAACCACCAGGGAAATCTGTGGTTGCTTCCCAAACACAAAAATCGTGTAAAGAAGAGAAAGAGAAGAGAAAAGGCATAGAAAGGAACTTCACTGAGGAAATCATAGCCTTGAAGTCAATCTTGCATCTCTCCTCCCAAGGGAGGGGAGAGAACTTGAAATAAAGGCTTTGAGACAGTGTGGGGTTTGCAAGCAGAGAGACAGCAAGGTGAAGGTTTCTGCCACCTTTCTGCCATCACAGAGAGCAGCTCCAGGATGGAATTAGGGCAGGAACCTGCTCTCAGCCAGACTGCTGCATTTATGGTGGTGAAGCCCCCAGGGGAATGAGAGCTCTGCCCATAACCCAGCCCAAGCATTCATGCTACGAAGAGTCTTATAATGGGAGGATGGTGTGAGGGAAAGCACCAGAGATCATCAAATTTTCTTTCTGCCTGTGAAGTTTCTTTCAGGAGCCATCTGGCATCCCAGAGAAGTGTAGGCAGAGCACAGGAAAGACTGAGATACAGATACAGAAACTATTGCTCTCTATTACCATGTTCTAGGGGTTTCAAAATGTGCTCCATGGGCTGTTCCTAAGGGTATGAGAAAGATAATTCAGAAAAGCAAGGCTATGTCAGATCACACTCAGGTGATCTGATCCCATTCTTATTCCCAACAAGGAATAGAGAAAAAGAAGGGGAGAAACCTGTTGTACCTCCTTCTGCAGCACGATGTGAAATAAAAACTATCAGGAGAGGGTATTGAGCTACCACAGGAGCTGCTTCAATACCACCGTGCTTCAAAGATGCTTGCTTGTCAGAGCCCTAGGTGGTACTTCTCTGTGTTTGCAGGATGAACTTCAGCCAATAAAACAACTGTGCAGCACTCTTTTTCTCCTTTATTAAAAGGCTTCTGGCAGATAATAGAAAATTATCTCTTCAGATACTGCAGAGGAGTTTTACTGCGCTAGACAATATAATAAAAGATATTAATCCTTCCATAAAATTATTCAGAGTATTTTTTTAAATAGTCTTTTGGAAGATCAGCAGGCTGAGTCCCCAAAACATCCCTCATCAATGCTATATGCAGATTCACCCCCAAGTCATTTTCAAAAGAGGAAAAACTCTCCACACCCTTCAATATAGAAAAGATTTAAATGATTTCCTCAGGGGAGAAGAAATCAAGGCTGTTCTTTGGCCTCTAATCTGCAGTTTTCTGCTATGTTGATTATTTTTTTGGCTGAATGATCTGAACAGACTTGCTGAGTTGTATCAGGAGCCAGAGCACTGGTGAAGGATGGGGACCAGGGAAAAGAGGAAGCGGCAAACAGGGAGTTTGAAATCTCATCTTGAATTAATAGATGCTCTACCATTGGTTTCCACGAAGGCCAAGAGTCAGAAAGAAAAGTCAAGAAGGTTTGAAGTCCAGGAATTTCACAATTTAATGTGGAGAAAAACAAATCATGAAAGTCCCTCTTTCCCTGCTTTCTCTCCTTTGCCTGATGTTAGGTTCCTAAACCCACTCACCTGTATTCCTCTTTACTTTTTCTTTATTACTGAGGGCAGTGGAGAAAATCAAGTCACACTTGCAAGTGTTGATCAGTGAGATTCATCAGGGCTTTGCTTTATTTTATCAGGAATTCAGGCACATGCTGGGCTGTGCCAATTTAGATCCAGCCATTATTCTTAATGGCACCTGGCAATGAGACACCAGGATATGCTGCCTTCACTCCTCTGTGTACACATGAAAAAGAGCATTTCCTTTTAGAAAACTACCGTGCAAATCCCAAATCATCAACAGAAGAAATTTATGCACCAAAAAGCCTTTTAGCCTGGAAAACCGCAGCTACGTGTGGTTTCTCTCTCTATGGAAGCTTATATTTCAGCTCAGAGAGATGCACCAAGATTTAGTGAATTGCCTGGTCTCTGGGAAGACCAACCTCTCTTTATACTCTAAGTTCAAGAGGGTATTTAATCATCGTGGTTTGTCGTGCTTTGCATCACGCTATACAATAAGCCAGCTTAACACGACACATTCTCTCCTGCCTCTCACACTTCCCAGCACTTCAGAGTCTGACACAAAGTCCTGGATCCAGCGTGTTTGTGTGATTTGGAATCCAGCTCAGCTCTGCATTATACAATTAATCTCTCACGTCTCAAATAGCTCAAAGCAGAACCACAGATCCTCTTAACCCCTAAGCCCTGGCATGCTTCAAATCCAGTTCTTGACCAGTGTGCCAAGACTGTGAGTCGGATGAGTCACATATGAGGCACAGTCTGAAAAACCAAGTGGGTGTTGTTAAGGTTATTAGGAGTCCTTCAAATCATTTGAGAGCCAGAAACCATCTGGGTTCATCCTGCCAAAATGGTGCCAGCTGGTCATACTTGCTTTGGACTATTACTGCAATGATATTTTGTAACTAAGCATCTTACTCTTTTATTAGCTCCAGTAGTGATTTTTTTTTTATGCTATACTACATTGTATTGTGTTTGCACAGAAAGGTTTTGGTTGTGAAGAGGCTACAAAGATGGCTTCTACCAGAGCTGCTGGAAGCTTCTCCCATATCCAAAAGAGCCAATACCTGCCAGCTGCAAGATGGACCCACTTCTGGCCAAGGCTGAGCCCATCAGTGATGGTGGTAGTGCCTCCAGGATAACGTATTTAAGAAGGGGGGGAAAAGCTGCACAAGAGCAACTGAGGTTGGAGAGAGGAATGAGAAAAACAGGTCGGTGCAGAAGGAGTGGGAGGAGGTGCTGCAGGCACCCCTGGTGCAGACCATGGTCAGGCAGACCATGGAGGTCTGTGGTGGAGCACAGATCAACATTCAGGCCCTGAAAGAACCTGTTCTGGAGCAAGTGACGAACTGTGACTTTGTGGGAAGCCTACACTGAAGCAGGGTCCTGGCAGGATCTGTGGTCCTGTGGAGAGAGGATCCCACTCTGGAGCAGATTTGTTGGCAGGGCTTGTGACCCCACAGGAGTCACCAGTGGAGCAGCCTGTTCCTGAAGGACTGCACCCTGTGCAAAGGAAAATTCATAAAGAACTGCAGCTCTTGGGAAGAACTCACATGGGAGAAGTTCATGGAGGACTGTATTCAGTGGGAGGGACCCCATATTGGAGCAGGGGAAGAGTGTGAGGAGGACAATGTGTGATAAACTGACCATAGCCCCCATTCCCCATCCTCTGGGAGAGAGGAGGTAGAGAAATAAGGAGTGAAGTGAAGCCTGGGCACAAGGGAAGGGTGGGGGAAAAGCATTTTTAGATTTAGTTTTCATTTCTTACTATCCTACTCTGATTTGATTGGTTATAAATTTACTTTTCCACAATTTGTGTCTCTTTTGCCCTTGACCATATGCTGACCCACGAGCCTGTCATTGCATTGTCTCTCTCCTGTCCAGCTGAGGAAGGGAGTGACAGAGCAGCTTTGGTGGGCACCTGGTATCCTGCCAGGGCCAACCCACAATATCCATAATGGAGATGAATAGAGCTACCAGGTATTAACACGGCCTCAGAAACAGGATCCTGAAAGCTTCCAAGATCACTACTATAGAAAAAATATCTGATTTTTAGGACATAAAAAATACAGCAATAACCAATTAACCTGCTCTGGCATGGTCTGTTCCTTGGCATTTGTCTGAAATGTGCTATCAGATGATACTAATGCAGTCTCTGCGTCTGGAGGGTGTGGGTTACAGTCCCATCTGCTTTGAATGTTTATGCCTTGGCTGCCTTGAAGAGAAAGGGATTAAGAGTAGTAGTCCCTTACACTTCCATGTTCTTTATTACAAAGTTCTCTAATCCATGTGACATGGAGGAGCCATTTGTTCCAGGAGTGTTCTTCCTAAGGACACAACTATTTTCTGCACAATATATTCCCTAGAATGATGTTTCTTCTTTATTTTTCCCCCATGTGTGGAAAACCAGATTTTCTGTTTGATGAAGATGCTTAGACTTGCAGCTGACTTGAAGGCTTCAACTTGTGCAGGCTGTTGATAAATGACCATGTAGGTTGGCATTTCTAAGAAGGCAAAAAAGTCTGATGTATAAAAACCCGCAAGAGAGCACACAGAGTAGGTCTGTGAATGTGCCTGCTGGCATGGGAATTCAGATTTGTCTGCACATGCAAGTGCAAGGATTTGCAGACAGAAGGAATGCAGGAGCCTTTGGGGTACAACTGTCTTATTCTCATCTTCTGTTGCTACCAGTCTGGCCAAGACTTGGACTCAGGAATAAGCAATGAAAGTTAGGAGTAGTGCAGCAACCCCTCTCCCACATTGAAACTACTATGGCCGTAATTTGTCCAAGTTGTATAATTTGTATCACCACGTCACCAGCCAAGTCACAAACAGACCTTCCAAACTATGAGCTCAGCCCACAAATCACACTCATTAAGGCTTCAAATTTTTGCAGAGTAACAAGAAAAGGAACCTTTTTACTTCACTTATGCCCTTGTATGAAATCTCTGCAAGTCAGTCGTTGTTCCAAAAGATCTCAGGCAGATTACAGATGTTGGCACCTCTGCTATCATAAATGAATCACTGAGGATAAAATCTTTATTAAGCTTATACATCTTAGCTCTAAAGTAGCAGTGCAGTGTGTAAAACCAAGGTCTCAGAAAGCAGTAGCAGTGTTTCATTTGGTTCTGCATGATCCAAGAGGAAAGGGTGATCACAATGCCAATAATGTACTTCAGCAGTGGCAAAATAAAGAGGAGTCAAAGGAGTTTTAATCTTTAGGAGAGCACATGGCAGCATCTCCCCAAGTCAAAAACATTAAAAATTCAATGTTTTATTAAATAGGTTTCTGCAGGGGAAAATGCTGTGCTGCTAATTTGGAATGAAATATTAGCACAGTGCAAGCAAGCTTAGTATAAGCTAACGTTTCCAAATTCTCACTTGCCTAGTAGGAAAGGTTACTTAAAGGATGATAAGTCTAAAGACTGATTAGATGTGTAATCACGGTGTTATTATGCTAATGATGGATTTGTTTGTTGCCATGTTATCAACAAAAGATTAAACAAATCCCTACATGAAAACTTGAGGTGAAACTGTCAGCTAGAGAAGGGGTTTGGGCAGTGTATTGTCATCACTTCTTTGTGGAGTAATTATTGCTGTACGGGGTGCTTTTCTCTCAGTTCTCACAGGTGGCAGACCCACAGACTTTACTGAGCAGTTTTGGTTGCAGTCGTGTTGCTCCTTGGACTGGCTTGGTTTCCAAGGGCTGTGCATTTCAGTGGAGCTCCAGCAGTCAAACCACCGATCAGGGCAGCCGGGAACACCATCTTTTCACACGGAGAGGCAACCTTGGTTAAAGAAATAGCCTGTGGCTATGTAAACTTTTTCTTAATCCTTCAAGCCTGAAAGCTCTCCCAAGTATGGTCCTCTTGTGCTGGATTGCATTGAGCTGTCTGTCTGGGCACATTCTGACCTTACCCTACCTGCGAGAATCTCTGCTGTGCCGTTGGCATCCTATCTCTGCCAGCAGCCCAGACTGCCAGGCTCAAACCTGAGCCTCCCGAAACAGGGCATGGAAATGAGGTGTGTGGCCAGAGGGTCTTTGCAATGCATTGCCTCTGCCATATCAGTATTTGGCAGAAAACTCAGCCATGTCTGTGCATCAGTATGCACCGGGAGGAGGCAGAAATGTGGTTTGCATTCTGATGCAAACGCCCTGCTCAGGCTCTGGCTGCAGCATGTTGCGCTGTGCCTCGCAAACACTGATGTCTTGTACCTGTTCCATCCTGATATGATCTACTGGGATTTCTCAGAGGGTTGGATTTTTCCTTTTGGGGCCTGTTTTTTTGGTTTGTTTTTTTTAATTCTTTGTACACTTATTTGTTTTAAACCTCCAGCTTTTAGGAAGAATGCCTTGCAGAATACTTCCTGCAGAGTTCTGGTTAAAGACACCTGAGCTGAATATTTCAGTCTACAATGACATAACTTACTAAGACAGTGATGAGTTTGTGGTGGGGGTTGTTCAGTAACCACTGTCGTTGTCCAGAAGAACTGAAGCAAGGTTTGGACACTTTGGCTGTAAACTCTCTCAACTTTGTTGAAATCCATACAATGCCAAACCTTTCAAGACCTGAATCTGATCCTCTGTGTTACAGACTAGGCATCAAATAACCTCCCACATGACAGTGTCTGGAACTGGTCATGAATATTTGAGAGTCATGTCACTGTAATGGAGTTTTCCTTTAGAAATACTTCACCATTTCATTGTGGGAAAACAATAAAAAAAAAATTGGATTAATTTTATATTTTGAATGTAGTCATATTTTACATTTGGGTCTTCATACATTTTGGGTCTTCATAATAAAATTTATTTCAATTTCAAAGTCTTTTCTACTTTACTTGCAAAAATGTCTTGGTCTGTACATTTTTTTCCTAAAAGAAGTGAACTTAAAGTACTTGTGAAGCAAATATCAAGCAAAGAAATTACTAAGTGAAGCAAATACCAAGATTACAGCTGGTCCCTGATAGAATTCTAGCTCAATATGTACTGAAGACCTCATCTGTTTATCATGATACGAAAGAGAAATAGATCTATATAGAGATCACAAACACTGAAATAATTATGAAGCTAATTATGTCACCTCAGTGGGACATAAATGTGCCTAATTTTAAGTATGCTATCTAGGGGCTTTGCTGAATAGGCAAATTGAGTAACTTGATGGATGTCTGCAAACTCTAAATAAAGTAACAACATACTGTAAAGTGTAAAGGCATCGCTGGGACCCCCTGAAGCTTGTGAGTTATCACTAGAGCAGTAGTCCCAGGCAGAGTATGTTTTATTTTTCCATGTAATTCAGTATACCTTGCCAGTAATACCTTGTGTGTCACAGCTTAATGAATGCTGTATTGACCAAAAATAGTATTTAGTACAGAATTACACATACTGAGATTAGTTTCCAGTCTTTCCACTTCACATCTGTGTTCTTATTATAAGGTTCTTGTCAACCCAATCTGGAACACATTTTGGGCATGATTTGTGTAGATTTTGCTGATTTTAATGTAAAATCTGTCATCAGTTTTGCCCCCTGTAGGAGTACCAGATATGCAGAGTGGTGAGGGGTGAATTTTGGCTGCAAAACTTGGAAGGCGGACAGGGAGATTGCAAAGGTTGGCTCTGACGCCAGGGCAAGCCAGTCCCAGACCTCTGGGGAAAATCTGAAGAACGATGCCAAGTGCAATGTGGCTTTTAGTCATCATAATTGTATTTATAAAGCTACCAGGCCACCTGCTCAAGTGCTTGAGCTGCTGCTCAGCCGATTAAAACACAGTAGCCAGGTCATAAAATATGTATTAGAAGAACCAGACAAAGTGTTAACTCGTGGCACAGCGAGGGAGCAGCCTCACCCTTGAGCAAACACAGGCAAACACAAAACCTATAGATTGCCCCAAATCCAGCATCGTTGCTGTCATAGGCCAGGGGATGCCAAATCAAAGGGTGAGCAGGACTGGAGCTCTCAGATGGCGTCTGCCAGGAGCTGCCAGCCCTCGGGCACTGCTCCAGGGCTTCCCTTGAACGGCAGCTTTGGCCACCAAGGGTCTGCACCACGCTGGTTACTTGCTGGGAAAGGTCTCCTGACACCACCTCGCCCCCACCACAAACAGGCTTGGAGGATATATGTGTGCTCTGCTGAAAAATGGTAATGTCTGATCTTTCTCCCCAGTCACCATAGTTACCTTTTCATCTGAAGGAAGCAAATTGTGCTGCACCGGGGTTTTTTGTCTGTGGTTTTGTTTTGTTTTGTTTTGTTTTGTTTTGTTTTGTTTTGTTTTGTTTTGTTTTGTTTTGTTTTTTGTTTTGTTTTGTTTTGTTTTTTTCAAAGTAAACTCAATCAAGACAAAGCACTGATTCAGTTCTGAATCAAACCCATCTTTCCCCGTGCTTCAGTAACAGCTTTTCTTTGTATGTTTAAGTAAGTGACAACTTTAACAATTATTCAGGTACAGTGAAGTCTGGATGTCTTTTCAGTAGGTGCATTAAGTGCGGGGACAGTTGTTCATCAACGTTTTCCTGAGTAACTAAATGACTGTTTTACCAAAAACCAACATCTTAATGTTCCCAGATCTACTGTAAGGTCAGAATCAACAACACCCCTTTGCAGACTGAGCATTGACCATGCACTTTATTTATTGCAAACATTGGCCAGAATAGAAAATCTGAAAATAAATTCCAAAAATCCTTAAAACATAAAAAACAAGCAAACAAAAATAAAAACATTTAAATAGTTAGGTTCTTTGTGTTTCTTACTTGCTGGGAGCACTAATTCTGAAAAAAAAGAATAGAATTCTTAGAAGGGAGGAGCTCTGCTCTGCTTTTGAAGCAGCTGGGGATATTGAGAAGGAAAAAGGATATAAAGAATTAAATATAATTAGGAAAGTTCATTATTCATGCCAATAAATGGGAATCTTCCTGTCTAAAGAAAAACATTTAACATTCATTCAAAGGAAATTAACTTATAGGAAAGAGCTGGCTTATCATAGAAAACATGAAAAACATGCTATAAAGGTAGCTCTTGCTTATCTAGAAGAGGATTGCTCTTGGAAAGAGTGTGTGACTCCATAGGGCAGGCCCTGACATTGCCCTGTGCCCTTTGCTTTGGCAAACGCAGTAAGAGCCACCAGGAAATTTCTTTTACATCAGGACTCCTCTGGAAGCAGAAGGATGAAACCAGACCCTCTATCCCTATACCTGTCACCCTCTGGGATGAGGGAATGAGGGGATGTCAAAGCACCAAATCTGGGCAGGCAACACAATCCCTGGGATCCAGCTGAGCCTGGCATCATTTACAGTGCCCCCAAGCCTTCTCTCATACATGTGACCAACTCCCTCAAAACGATTTTTGCCACCTTTGTTTCAAGCCTTTCTGTGTTATGCCACTAAACCAGCCCTAGGAAAAGACATGTTCTTTTGTGGGGTAGAGGGAATGATGAGTGTTTTCCATAAGAGAAAATAAAAGGAATGCATTTGGGCTTTCTATTCAGAAACATTTTGTTTCATGGTGGTACCTCAGGCTTGGCCAGGAGACCACAAGGAAGGGATCACAAAATTCAGTGCAGTAGCAGCAAAACATCGCTCCAGCTGAGGTGAACCCTCCTTATACCCTCCAGGCAGCTGTTTCACCTTTCCAAACAGCACATTTGGCTCCCAGACTGAATATGACACTTAGAAAACAAATGGTGACCTTTTGATCAGGTTCAGAGGAGCTCTAGCTGAGGCAGAGACACGTAAAACATCTTCAATCAGAACGGTTTGTTCCTAAGACCACCTGCAGGAGCCAGGCGAAGGGATGTGTTGGACATCCCTATCCCTGCCTATGACCAGCCATGTCATCTCCAGACAGGACTCAAACTCGTAACTGAATATGAAGACAGCTGGAAGTCTCTTGGACAACTATCCTTCCTTTGCTCCTCAGCTTACTTTAAAACAAGCATGACTTTTTCTGTCATGCTTTGTTCTTTTTTTTTCTTTTGGGGACAAGAGGTGGTTGTCAGCAGGAATTTTTAGACATCTTTAAGTTTCCTTCAGCCACAAGAAATCTTAAAATTAAGATAACTGCCTCATATTTCAAACTGTATTCTCACAGGTCCCTGTTCAGCAGTTACTCTTACAGGTTGTTGGGTTGAGGAGTTGAAAGCATGTTTTGTTGCTTGGTAAAGAAACTGTTCCCAGTATTTTGCAACACTTAAGCCACTTTCATGTGTCTTCATTTACCTAATAATCTTTTTCCAATCAGGTGTCAACACAAGCTGTCATCACCAAAGCCTGAGAAAAAGAAATCTCTCCCCAGTCCCACTCTTCATTCTTTAGAAGACCATAACAATTTGCTATTCTAAATAATTCACCAGCCTGGAGAAGTGTGATATTTGGGCATCTCTAAGAGTTCCCTATGTACCAGTATAGTGACCTTTCTCCTCAGCCTGGTGTGATGGTCCTGTTCCTGCTGTAGATCTACGGTATCCCATTTGAAACTCATCAGAAGTTTCTTAACATGCAAAAGCCCTCTCTTTAAAAATCCACTTGCCTGCTTTCTCCAGAAACGTTGTCCTGAAGCAAGACAAGACTTCCCAGAAGTGGTGATCTGTTCCCAAACTCGGAGCTTTCATGCAAACGTTTATTGTAAACCTGAAACCACTTGATATGAATTCCTGGCAGCTCTGAGCTGGCCCATTTGTGTCAGGGACACTGACAGCGCACATCCAGATCATGCACATGGTCATTCTGCCAGATATCTGTGATTTATGGTTCCAGGAAAGACCAGTCCCTCTCCCCGTAACTGCATAATGTACTCACAGGTCAAAAGTTAGATACCTAACCCTTACACTCAAAATCCTAGGGAATACAAACAAAGGTGGTTCTCCTGCCATATACCATCTTTCTTTTTTGTGACATCATTTTAGGAGGTGGAATTGAAATGTTCAGCCAGTTTGCCTACCTTTCTGTTAATAATAAGGCCAAAACAAAACAAAAGACAAAAATTAACCTTATTTCACCAGAACATGATAGGAATAAAATGTGGTTTTACACGTCTAGCTTTTTATTTGCATGGTTATCTCATGCACTTGATTATACAAAGTTGTTCTTTTTTTTACCATGTTGATGACTATCATTTTCATATTAAAGGCTCTTCTTCTCTGACAGGTTACTTTCCCCAAGCCAACTGCAGAACTATCAATGTACTGGTTAATGGATGAGATATCTGGTCCCTCATAAATGCAGACTGAATTGGATCTTGCCCTGGCAGAAAAGAAAATAAATCCCAAACCCGTAGAAATTTGACTGTCTCTATCACAAATAAAGAACCACTTGAGGAATATTCATGTATATGTACATCTGTTCACTCATGCTCTTTATTATGCACAATACAAGTAACCGGGAAAAAGAATTCTATTACTCAAGTAGGTTGGGTTTTTTTCTGTCAAATTGTAGCTGGAATGTATTGCAGCATTTTTATTTGCAGCATGCTAAGCAGAGTATAGAATCACGTTGCATGTTGAGCTGAATTCAAACCAGAGGTTGATTATAAATAGAACTGCAAGACTGAAACAGTGGAGTTTTTTGCCCAGAGAAGCTGGGCCACCCCCTGTCTGTCGAGGCTTTCAAGACCTGTTTGGACAAAGGACTTGAGCAACTTAGTCTGATCTCAGAGCTGACTCTGCTTCAAATATCAGACAGCATTAAAATCCTTTCCAATATGGATTATTCTACAGTTCTATGATATCATATAGAAAAGTGTTTCAAACAAGGAGTAGAGACTGAATGACAAAGGAGGCAGAGCTGGAAAACATCTGTGTAAGACTGTTTAAATACTATTTTAAATAAGAAGTGATTCAATTCATCATGACAACCAGGTGGCACTAATACCCAGCGGTACCACTTACTGCTTACAGTTGGCTAGGAAGTTGTTTGCAGAAAGGTTTTTGTAAATAACAGGAAAAATTTTGGAAAAAAAGAGCAGTATATGATTATATAAATACTTAGAGCTGTAAACACAAATCTTAGCAACAGAGGAACTTAAACTTCTAACCTAGAAATGATGATCGCTCCGGGATTATTCAGCGCATTTCCATGGTTATTAAACCTGCTTCTTTATTCTCTGAGATAATTCCATAAAACTATAAGGGTGGTAGACATACATGACACCTCATCTGCCTTTACCCTAAGCAACTCGATTGTTTGTTTTTCAACTATAAAAGTGGTAAAGAATCTGTACAAGTATTCCTTAATATAATTTACTATCCTACCACCATCTGCTACATTTGGCACTGAATGTGTAGCTGAAAACCCTTTTATAGGAGTGCCCTGAACCAGGAAGCCAATTCAGACCAGAACCTATTAGCATTCCTGGCCTTTCCCAAAGCTCATGGCAGCAGAAGTGCACACGCTGACGGTGCCTGCATTTTACAAGGGTTTATGTTTTGTGAGCATGAATATGTTGAGGAAGCTGTTTCAGCTCTAGCACCTCTGTCGGTTCTGCACATCCCTGACACCAGCAATGAGAAGGCAGTGGAGAGAGGTGTGCAGGGAAGGCACAGCTTGTGAGCACTCGGAGTGGATGGAGCAGTGGCTCCACGGCACTGTGTGTCGCTGTGTCTGGCATGTATGTTGTCCATTGCTGCCACTGAATGTGAGCCAGACCTCGGGTGAACATTAAAGAGTTGGTTTAGGATTCAAGGCTGCATCTCCAGCTGCTGCAAATCAATGTGGTTCTCCCGTTTCCTATGGCTCTGCACCCTCCACCTCAGAAATTCCCTGCTGGGTGATGGGATCTTGCCAAGTTCTGCTCCGCTCTGTGGAGCACTCAGCAGCCACGCCCAGCTGATGGCACCTGGGACTTCACAAAATCCATGAATCATGCTTTTGGCAAGTACTTCTAATGAAACCTATAGTGAAAGAAATGCGAATAGGCAGCCACAAATTCACTCCAGTTCCAGTAGTCTTCTGAGTGGTGTGTAAAATGCGTTCAGGCTTTGGTGTGGCCCTTTGACAGAGAATAAAGTCTCCTGCTTTCTTGGAGGTTTGTTGGAAATTTCTCCTGAGCCTCTGACATGAAAGTTGGGAAACCTCCCCAGAGGCTGTGGGTTGAAAGCAGAAATACACAGCATTCATGATGTGATTCTTAAAAAATCTTCTGCTGTAAGTAATGCTTCAAACTTCTTTGGATGAGACCAAGGACTGACTGAACATGTACAGGAGGTCACTGATAACATGGTGATTAAGAACATCAGTGGCATCATTATTTTTTTTAATCTTCTTGACAGATGTTTTGGGTTGGGCCTTTTTTCAGCTCTGCCATACGGTGGCTTATCGCAAGTGAAAAGGCTTTAGAGTTCTGCCAATTAAATAATTACACCTGGGAACTATACCAATTTATGAAAGGTGAATATCTATTATTGGGAAAAGAGAAAAGGAACCAAAGGGATTATTATTTTTGGAAAAGAAAAATAATGTACAGATCTCCTATTCAGCAATCACCATCAGGGCAGAAAGCCAAGATCTTTTCCATCTGCTGATCTGGAAGGAGAAGAAATATTAAGAGCAACAGTGATCAAGGCTAAAAACACCACAGCCCAAAAAAGTGTTAACAAAAAAAAGCTGTATTCACATGCTTAGGAAGAGGCATTGACAACAGAGGGCAGCCTCAACAGCCCAAGTGCTTAAATACAGAATTATTGCAGTGAAGTGGATATTGCACGGTGGCCTTTCCGGGAGGGAGGAGGGGTGTCGGATGAATGAAATATTATGATCTAGAAAAAAATCACTACAAAGCTGATACAAAAATGCTTGAAAAGCCTTATGCCAAGCGTAGTTACCAATAGTCTGCTTCCAAACTAGAAGGTCACACCATGTGAGCCACATAGAAGCCTGTCCTCTGCCCATTGTTATTCAATATTCTGATTAATTGCTTGGATCATGGGATGGAGAGTACACATAAAAAATTTGTGGATGACACCTTACTGGAAATGTCATGAGAACTGAGGATTAGATTTCAAAATAATCACAATAAATTGGATAAATGACCTGAAATCAATAAGATTAAATTCAATACATACACATGCTGTATTTAGGAAGGAAAATTAGGAGACTGAGAATGTCTCTGTAGAGCATGTTATAGCAGTAAGGAAAATGAAGTAACAGCTTATCATAACAGAAAACATTATTCTGAAAGGGGTAGAAATCAGTTGTTTTCCATATTGACAAGAGACTGGACAAAGAAAAAGGGGCTACATTTGCAAGAATGGAGACTTAGGTGATATATCAGGCAAGTAATTTCTAAAGAGGTAGCTAAGGATCTCTGTAAGATAAGGCTAGAACAGTCAATAGAAGAAATCCTCAAAAGTGGTAATTGTTAAAGGAAAGGAAAAGTTATTTTCACTGGGAGGGAAGGGAGTTACATGTAGCTATTTTTGCTTCTATCTCTCCCATCCTAATATAAATGCTGTTATTAGGATTTCATTGTTGGTTTTCACCCTACAAATTTAAGAGCAGCATCCCCATGCATTTCAAGGGTTTCACATTGGTGGATCACAGAGTGATGGGTGGGCCCATGTTTGTGCGGTGAACTGACCACCTCTGACTGCAGGGGTGCTGCCAAGTGCTGCTGTGCTTTGCTCAACTACTCACAAAGGTGAGGCACAGATTTCTGTAGGGTTTGGTTACCAGGAAACATGATTGTCAGTATGGATTCGCTGTTCATGGCACTTCACCATCTCTGCTGAACTGACACTGAAAGCCCTCTCAGCTCTTCGGGATTAATGAGACCCAGATATTTTATCTGACCTCATTATCCTCCTATTCTCCACCTAGCAGCCTCCTTTGGTCGTTCTTTTATTTGCCTGCATCACATCTACTGTAATAAATGAGATGCCTTGAATAGGACACCTCCAATTTAGGCACAACTGGCTTTTCCAATATGCAAGAGTTTTGTATGTTTATGGGGTGTGGATAAACATTGATACCCATCCCATTGTTCTGTTGTTTAGAGGGAGCATTTATCACTGGGATTTATTATCTTATGAATTAAAGAAGTGAATACAGTTTGTCAAATATATTTATCTGTTAAGGGCATCAGAGTTTTACCTGTAGTCCTCTGTACTGAAAATCTTCCTGCTCCCATTTCTCTTGCTGCAGTCAGGAATCAAATCCTAAGATTTATTCCTATAGTCACCTGAAAATCAAAGAAGTTTGGAAGACAATTCAACCTGAATTTGTATAATGTGTTCTGTACCTTAATATTGTTAATCAATATTGTCATCTTACCCTTAATATTTTGCATGCAACCCTTTAAACTTGGGCTTACTCTTCAACAGCAGTGGGAACTGAGACATCAGTGTCTATTTTAATTTAGGCAGTAGCACTGAAAGTACTGAAGGCATTTACAGCAGAGATCAAGAGTAATGAGAAGGGTCAGAAGGATA
Source organism: Dasyornis broadbenti (assembly GCA_013397935.1). NCBI lineage: Eukaryota > Metazoa > Chordata > Aves > Passeriformes > Dasyornithidae > Dasyornis > Dasyornis broadbenti. The sequence goes on from VZRN01002545.1 coordinate 740,772, forward strand.
GGAACACACCATGATTACCTTTAGCACATATCTTCAAACCTGCAAAGTCCTGAATTCCCCCTTCAATACACTGTATAAACTTGGCTCCCACCTCAGCTCAGAAGAAACACATGGCACGACCCTTTCACTTGGACTTTGCCCTACATTATCTTACCATCCCCATCAGCCTAATTGCAACAACTCTTTGTCTGAATTTCAAAAGCCGTCTGTCAAAAGAGTGAAGCTACTTTCCTGTGAAAGAAATGTGATCGGGAAAATGCTAACTCTGTTTGTAATATTTGCAATGTAATCACTTCTTTTCTCCCTAGTGCAAGTATCATAAAGGAATACTATAAGTCTGCACATGCAGAGAACAAAATTGTCATTTCAATACCCAGCCTAGCTCTATTTTTTCATTTTTTAAGAAAAGAGAAAAATGACACTGCTTTAGAGCCTAGTGCAAAAAAGAAAAAGATTGCAAACACTTATTGCTTCAATTAACTTATGGCAACAAGCTTTATTATAAATACACTGTAATTCCTTCAAAAGGGGGCAGAGAAGAAGATTGTTCTCCCCTAAAGAAAAGTAAGAATACTTGCAAAGATATTGTGCAAAGCATAAGTTTCAGGGACTGTCATTTTAAAAAGGGTTCGATTGGGGCTAACTTTATCTGTGTGACATTGGTCTTTGATTTTGACAATACTCAAATTAGGCCAAAGGCAAAGGTTTTGCATAATGTCAACTGAAGAACTGTTTTGTTCGCTGACTTTCAGAAGTATGGAAATGTTGCTGAAGGCAGCTCACTTCAAGGCAGATGAAATACTCGTTTGCCAGTGATGCTGAGCAATACCCACAGAGCTGGGCAGTTTGCAGTAGAGATACCTACACACAAGATACAAGAGATGATCCAGTCACTGTGGTTCACTAGATGGACTATTGAAGGCTACAGAGATTGGGGAGTGTGTGGTCAAAGTATATTTTAATTGCTCTTCAAAGAGCGAGAAAAGTTTATTCCTGTCTGAGGAAGGACTGTCTCAGAAGTGAGATGCATTCAGTTCAAATTTAGGGTCCAGCTCTGATGTGTAACAGGAATCTCACCCAAGCACCTTGAATAACTCTTGAGTAAACTTAGGCCTCTTCCAAACCACCTGGCGAAAGAAAGCTTTAATATTCAAGTCCAAGAGGCTGAGCAGCATCCTGAGACTTCCACCCTGCTTGGCATCACCAGAGCTGCCAAGTCACTTCTTCAAGGTCTCAGAGCACATCTGGGGCTGAATTCCTGGTTCCTGTGAATGTTCTGTTGGTCTCTCCAGACACTTGGGCTGAGGTTGGTGCAAGACCTGGTTAGCCAGCTAGATTTGTGTTTATTGTAATTCATACACCAGGCATCATTCCTTTTCCATTCTGTAAGGAATATGATATCACTAACACTTTATTATGAAATATTATTCTGAAACTGCATTTTTTTTGTTAGATGATTGCTTACTATATTCCAGTTACCATAAAATACACAGTCCCCTCACTAGATTTCCCCAGTTGAAAGTTACTGAATAGTTTCGGTTACTGTGCTTCATTTGCTTCAGAATTATTTTATGATCCAGTTGAATGTTTTAACGATATTATGAAGTCTTTGTGACAATCCCAATAGCTGGTCACAGAACAGATTAAACAAGACCATGCTCAGTGCATAAAGAAAATAATTGTTTAAGGAATGAGTTACAACACTCAGTGATGAACACTGAAAATTGAAGTGAATGAGTGTAGTTACCATGGTATTTTCAGTACAATTATGCCGATTTGAATCTGTTGAGGAATTTCACCAAAGTAACTTAATAAATGCAATCAATGGCAAAATACGAGAATGAAAGTAGGGACAACTCATTTTTTTCACTGCTGCTTATCCTTTTTGTGATAAGGTTTGTTTTAGAAACTCCCAAATTCTGGAGAGAAGAGGAATGTCAGATGCTAATCAAGTGTAAATCAGCACAGCTCTGCTAAAGTCAACAGAGGCTGCACCAGCTGAGAACCTGACCAGTTACGTTAAGGAAGTGTGATGGTTTTAATATTCTTTGTCTTGAAGTGAGGTTCATGGCCACTTTGTGATATAAAGTATAAATTGAAGTTTTCTCAGCTGCATGCTATTAATCTGATGCAATGACAGTGCTGTCTAGCTGGCCTATTGTCTTTTACTGCATACATAAGGCAGGGGATTACTATAAGTAATTTGTTTTGGAAGGCTGGCAACCCTAATGGGGCATGCCTGATAGTGTTCAAAGGTTCTGATTAGGCACGCTACACAGAGATATTCTTTCAACTTGAATCACCAAAGAAAAAGATTTAATTTTTAACAAATCACTTTATTCACAGCTTCATCAATTTGGTTTCTTTGAAACTCAGTAGTAAGATGTATCAAAGCAACAGATTTTTTGCCCAAAAGCTATCAAAAAATGTCTTTTGCCTGAACTCAATATACCTAAACAGTTTTCACAATTCATTTAGAAACAAAACTGTAAGGGCTATTACTACAATAATAGTTTGTGAAGATGCAGCCCTAAGAAAACAGGAAGGTGCCTCAGAGCAGCTGTGATGATATGAGCATGTCCTGGCCAACTCTTCCACAAGAGCTGACTGGGAGATGAGAGAACTACAGTACTTTGAGCTCCAAGCACACTGGCAATGGAAAGGGCTTCCACAGGCCATCACAGCATGGCCCCAACATTGCTGCTCCAACACCTTTCTAAAGTGGACAACCCTGATATCAGGCTCGCGTAATTAACTTGGGCTAGGGTTTCAGTCACGACTAGGAATAGGATTGAGAGATTTACAGTACTTTGAGCTCCAGGCACAGTGGTGCTGGAAAGGGCTTCCACAGGGTATCACAGCATGGCCCCAAAATTGCTACTCCTACATCTTTTTGAGTAGGAAAACCCTGGTATCGGACTTCCATAAATAACTAGGGTTAGGGACCGGGTTAGGCCAACGGTTAGCGTGGAGACATCTACAGTATTTCGAGATTCAGGCAGAATAGCGCTGGTAAAACCTGCCACAGGCCATTGCACGAAGACCACAACACTGCTCCTCCTATATCTCCTTGAGTCGGACAACCCTGGTAGCCGACTTGCAAAATTAATGGGGGCTAGGGTAAGGGTGAGGGTTACGCCCAGGGCTAGGGCTGAGAGGTACAGAAGATATCCCAAAATAAAATGTTTAGGACCACCAATGTTGGGGCCATGTTGGGATGGCCTGTGGAAGACCTTTCCAAACACACTGTGCCTGGAGTTCAAACTATTGTAGATCTCTGAAACCCAAACCTAGGCAAAACACTAACTATAAACACACCAAAAGCGAATTACGCAAGCACAATACCACTGTGATCAAACTCAAAAAATGTAGGTCCAGCAATGTTAGGGCCATGTCGAAAATGACTCTAGAAGAGGTTTCCAGCGCCACTGTGCCTGGAACCCGAAGTACTGTAGATCTCTCAACCCTAACCCTAGTCGGAACCCGAACCATAATTCTAGCACAGGTAAATTAGGCAAGCCCGATATCAGG
>VZRN01002548.1:10494-21491 GCA_013397935.1 Dasyornis broadbenti
CTTTATAGTCTCTCCACAGAGAATTCCTCAGGCTCCACCTGAGCATCCCAGAGCTTCCCTGGCAATGCCAGCCCCTTCCAGGCCAGGAATGACTCAGGATCCCAGTGCAGGGGTTGGGTCACCGGGATGGAATTCGGGACATTCCCGAGGTGTCCCGGCTTTAACCCTTCACCTCCCAGCCCTGCTCTTTTTTCCTGGAGAAGCGAGGCATGGAGAGGAGACAGGAATCCCCATTGATGGCTTCCCAAATTCCTGGAGGAGCGAGGCATGGAGAGGAGACAGCAATCCCAAATTCCCCATCTCTCTCTGGCCAACCCTGCAGAGCCTCATCGCTCCCAAAACCAGGGACTCCAGCCAAAACCGCAGCTCGGGCCCATCCTGCACCTTAACGGGTCGTTGAGGGATCCGTGCTCATTAACAGCCCTGGGTGAGCCTCTCTCGAGGGGGATCGAGGGAAAACGGGAAGGGAAGGAGCCACAAACACCCTGGAATCGCTCACCTGTCCCACAACCCCTGCAAGGATGGGATCTTGGCCGAGGGGACGCTGGGAGCAGCCCGGGTGACACCTGGAGAGGGGAGAGCCCTTCCTGCCCAGGATACCCCAAAAAAATGGGATGGATCCGCTCTGGGGCTGGCATTGCCTTGTCCAGCCCCCTGGGCTCTGCCCCACGCACAGGCGGCCCCTGGAATGTCCAGCAGCCTTTGGGACACAGGGAAAGCCCCTCTGGATGAGCCAGGGGGGCCAGGGCTGCTCCAGGCCACCGGGGGAGCTGGGGCACAGCAGGGCAGGGACAGGAAGGCAGCAGAGCCAGGCCCAGCCCAGGTTCGCTGCCCCTCCCTTCTCCAGAAGTTCTGGAAAAGTCTCCAGTCCTCCAGGATGCTTTTCCCGTTCCCTGAGAGGAGAGGACATCGCTGATCCCTTTCACAGCTCTGGGAATTTTAGGAACTTTTTACCAGGCAAATTTTGTTCTCTTTTCCGAAGGCTCCTTGCCCGGGAAGCGATTTTGCAGCAGGACAGGATCGGTGGATTTTGGGGTGGATCGCTCACGGGCTTCGCACCGGGGAGAGAAAGAGACAACACAAATCCCCAGCCTGCCCCTGCCCAGCTGCTCCCTTCCTTTTGCAAAGTGAAAAAATAACCCGGCGAAATTAAATATTCCCCAAAGCCGGACCTGCAGCTCACGTTAATGTTCAGCAGCTCGGGAAAATGACAACTCTTTGTTTAGACTTTCTCCTAATTCATATTTCATACGGGCCTCCCCTAATCCAGACTCCATCCATCTTCCCTCCTGTTTGTTTTCTCTCCCCCCCTCCCTTTTTTTTTTTTTTTTTTTTCTTTTAACCTGTTTAATCCTTTTAAGTTCAAGGATTTGAAAAGCAAATACTATAAAAGATGAAAGGTGCGTTGGAGGAAATCAACATTGATAAGAGGCTTTTATGGCTTGTAAACCTTATTCCGGCCCTTGGGCTTGAAAGGCAGCTCTAATTTTAAGAGCCTTATGCAAGCCTCGCGTTGAGCTTCAAAAAAAAAAAACGAAAAAACCAAAAAAACCAAAACTGTTCCAGCCTAAAAATGATGGGGGCTCAGGGGCTTCTCCCTGAGGAGCTGGGAGCTTTGGTTGTGGCTGAAAAAGCAGGAGAGGAGCTCCTTTAATTGATATTTGAATTGATAATCACTTTCAGATAGGAGTTAGAAACTCTTTTCAGCACCTCGAAGAGTTGGAATTATCTCAGGGACGTTTCCACACATTCCCAAGGGCTCTGGAGCAGGTGATTCCCGTCCCCTGTCTCCACATATTCCACACTGTTCCCACTTATCCCCGGAGCTGGGGAGGACGTTATTGATCAGCTCTGAAATTTTCTGAATTTGCATCAAGAACTACCACCAAAAAAAAAACCAAAAAAAAAACCAAAAAAACAAACCTGGACTAATGACCAAACTTCTCTGCCGCCCTAAAGCTTTTCCAGAAGGATTTGGGTCGTGTCCTGTAGGTGTTTTCCGTGCACAAAAACGCGAAGAAATTCCACGATTTTTCAGCCAAGCCCAGTGCGGGGCAGAGACCTCGAGCGTGGCCGTGGTGCCAGGGAAGGTCAGGGCAGCGCTGGGCACAGGGAATGGCTCAGGGACCCGGGTGAATGGGATCTCTGGGAGCCCTGCCCGCAGCCTGGGTGCTGCTAGGGAGCAGCGGGAGCAGCCTGGAATCTCCTCTGCACGGCAGCGCCCATGGGACGCCGCAAACTGCTCAGAACTTCGATATTTTCCAGTCTAAAGGAGCAAAACGGGGAAAGCATGAGGGGAAAATGAGGCAGGGAAGGAGGACAGACTCAGGGAGCTGAAGGGATTTTCCCCACCTGGCGACGGGGGGGGTCTGAAAGGAGGATTTCTGGATCCCAGTTTGATCCCAGACCCCTTCACTGCCCTGAATCTGCTCCTCCGTGGAGGCAAATCCCGCTGCAAGTCCAATGGATCCCTTTGCAAGCACCAACCCAAGCAGGACACGGGAGCCCCGAGGGAGGAGCAGGGATCAGGAGAGCTGAGATCCTGCACGGACTCTGCTGGGACACACCAATGCGCCAGCTTCTGGAGCTCAGCCCCGCCCGTGGGGCTCCTGCATTTCTGCCCCCAGTTCCTTTTTGGTGTTTTTGTCACCGAAAAGCAAAAGCTGTTTGCAAACCCTGCAATCCAGCAGCTTTCACCCCTGGAAAACGCTTCCAGCAGCCCCGGGCAGCACAAAGTGCTTTTATCACAAACCTTATCTCTCTCCCACAGATCTGCAAAGTCCGGGGAGCATCCCGTGAATCCGCTGGGCTGCGGGAACGCAGCGGGCTGGAAAAGAGAGCAGAACCAGGCCGGCTTTGTTCCGTTCCCCAGGCTGAAAAGCTGCCAGTAAATAACAACAGTCCTGGGAATTATCAGGGAGAAGGGCTGAGGACATTTCCACGGCCATGTGGAGCACAGTTGTCTTGGGAAAGGCTCTCCAGCCCAGCCCAGATGTCAGGTGTTCCCCCCAGGATCCTGTCCAGAGCAGGGCTCGGTTTTCTGGGAGGGAACCAGCAGCAGGGTTGTTGTTTCAAACCTAAACAAGATCCAATTTTGGGATCGTTTTCACCCGGGAAGCTCTTTGGGGGAGCTGGGAGCTGCAGCAAGGCGGCTGAGGAGCGGGAGGAGGTGACACACACAGGGATTTGGGGTGCAGACCTGGCCCGGTTGCCAAGCCCAGACCCCAGGAGCCACCAAGCCACGGGAAGATCAGCTGGGGGAAAAAAAAAATCAGCCTCCACTTATGGGATAAACCCGTAAATCTGTAAAATTAAACAACATCATGGCAAATCCAACATCTTTGGCCTCAAACACCATCCTTTGGGATTCCAGCCTGCTCCAGCAGAGTTCCCTGTCCCTGCTCAGCTCCCGGTGTCCCCCAGGAGGAGGAGGAGGAGGAGGAGGAGGAGGAGGAAGTGCAGCTGTTCTGCTCAGCAGCCCCACGGCACTGTGCTGACACTCATCCCACCGTGCCTGCAACATTTGGCCACCAGAGCTGCTCCCTGTTTGTTTTGGGAGGACCAGGGATTGCTCAACAGCTGCTGGGGAGGCCTGGTTAGCAAAAAAAAAAAAAAAATAATAATAATAATGCCCTACCCTGAGCACATCTCCAGGGAAACTAAGTGGTTTTTCCACTTCTTTCTGTGTCACCAGCAGCACCAGGGGACTCTGGCCGAGAGCAGCCCCACACGGAGGCACAGGAGCCGCCCAATCCAGCAGGAATGGGGCGAGGAGGAGGAGGAGGAGGTGCAGAACACAGGAAAGGTGACACAATGGGTGGCCAGGGCTCCGGCAGAGCTGAATTTCCAAGGGCTGAGTGGCCAGAGGAGGAGGGAGCCCTTCCCTAAAGGTCTGTTTCCAATAAAAAGGAGCATCCCAGAGGAGGGGCTGCCTGGGCCTCCCCGGCTGCGCTTCCCAGACACTTCCAGCCGTGTGGGAAGGGCCAGAGCCAGGGATGAGTGAGGAGCCGGCAGCCTGGGAAGGGCAGGACAGGCCCTGGGACCACCCGTGGGGGCTGCACGAGCCCCCAGCGCTCCCAGCCCTGTGATCCAAGAGCTCCTTGGAGCCCCTGGAGACCTGGGAAGGACCCGGCTGCCAGGAATTCCACACGAGAGGCAGGAAGGGACAGGCAAAGCTTGTCACAAACCCTGAAAATGTTCTGTTTCAAATACTGGGGGAAAATCTGAATTAGAGCAATTTTTCTTATATTTGAAGCTGTTGATGGGCCCATCCTACCTAAAAACGAGGTTGGAGAGCACAGCTTCCCATCTCCCTGCTCTCCAAGGGTCTTCCCACCCCACCAACACCGCTCCCAGGAGCCGCTTGGCCTCACGGAGTGACACCTTTTCAAACAGGAAAACAATCAGGAATGGGCCTCTGTATTCGCAGCTTTCCCACTCCTCCTCTCTTGCGCCAGAGCACGGTGGCACTGCCATGGCATCGTTGTCACCTCAAACCAAACCACGGCCTGAACGTCTCCAGAGCCACCAAATGTTTCTGCCCCGGCTTTGGGGAGAGTCCCAAATCCTCTGGGGATCGGAGTCGCTCCAAACTGACTCCCAGAGCCGCTTCCATAGGAGTCACAGCTGAGCCCTGCCTTCCTCTGCTCCTCCTCTGAGGCCAAACCGTGGGACAAGGGAGGGCCCCCAGGCCCTGCTCATGCTTCAGGATGGGATCAGGATTGGGATCGGGATCAGGATCAGGATTGCACATCTGGCCCCGTTCCACCCCACACAGGACCCAGCCCCACACCCTGGGCACAGCCGGGTACCAGCACCAACCCCCCAGAACCAGGCCCCAAACACTTCCAAGATTTTCCTCAGGAAATAACAAGCCTTTTCTCCTAAATTAAAATCCATTTCTTCCCTCTACTCTCTCTGGGCCTCTACTCTCCCTGAGTTGGATAAATAAAAGGAATTCCCATTCCCTGTCCAACAGGCCCTGGATTTCCACAGGTGTCTCCAGCAATGCTCTTTCAACGAGCACAACTTCCCAAGGCCTGGAGTTCCACCCAAACTCTCTCCATGGAGCTGCAGTGGTGCCAAATTAGTGCTGAATTCCCACAGTGCATCCTCCATGGGCTCCCAGCAGGATGGAGCACGGCCCGTGGCTCCCGGGGGCGAGGAGGAAGCAGACCCATCTTGGAGCGATCTCCCCGGCCATTCATGGCCTCCTTCGGGCCCAGCCCTGCTCCCAAACCCTGCCAGGCCCTTCCCTCCTCCCAGCCCAGCTCAAACAGGCTTTAACTCTTCCCTCCTCGCACCAACCCGGCGTGGGGAGCAGGAAAGGGGATGGAGAGGAATTCCAGGGGAGCAGCACTCAGAGGTCACCAACCCCGAGCGCTGAACTTCCTTCTTTTCCCAAAAAACGGGGCGGGAAGCGGGGGAGAGGCCTTTGCTGGGATGAGCAGCGGTGGGAACCCACTCGTCCTGCTCGGCTTTGGGAGGATGTGGGCCCAGCTGGGGGGCGGCCAGGATGAAAGAGCCTTTGACATTTTCAGACCAAAGGGTCTTATTTTTATTTTATTTCTGAGGGCCACATGCAGGCAAAGGCCTTTAATGGTGCTGGAAACAGATGGGCTAACGGCTTCTCTGCTCATCCAGGGCGCCAGACAGAAAAATACCACTGAAAAATGAGCAATAAAAGTTCTCCCTTCTCCATTTACCAGCCCTGCTCCTTTCTGGCTCCTGCAAAGCGGATGGAGTGGTCACTACCCTATCCCAAAGTGTCTCCAACAGGTCAGGGTTGTTCAGGATGGGAATCAAACTCCCCCAGCTCTCCAAGCAAAGGAATTGTTCTCATTTTCAATAAGGAACCAAATGAAAATGTTCAGACATTTCCAGGTTCTTGATTTCCGCTTGGAATTATTTTTTCCCCTTTTTGCCTCACTCAGGCAGACAAAGCAAAAGGGAAAATGCAAGGATGGGCGGAAGGACGGGGGAGAAACCATTTTAAATCCTAAAATTCAAAGCCAAACTTTTCTCCAGGAAGAGGAATGAGTTAAGATTTTGGGAGAGAAAGGGGCGAGCTTTTGTTGGAAAATTCCAAGCAGGTCGATGACAATCATCTGTGAGCAGTGAGGGATGGAAGCCTGGGATCAGACTGCACTCATGGAATTGTCCTGGAGCTCAGCACGGACAGGTGTGGCCTCCAAGGGTGGTGACAAAGGTGGACACGCGGGTGAGTGCCAGGAGGGCTCCTGACATCCCCAGGGACAACATCCCAGCGCCTGTCCCGGGAGAACACAGCCAACAAAATATTGGGAAAACCTCATGAAAAACAATAAAAAATTCCCCACCAAAATGCGTTTTTCTCAACAGCTCCAGGGCTGCTCCAAGGAGGCCCCCTGAGGCTCCAGGCTGGAGCACAGCAAGGGCATCCCCAGCCCCAGGGCTGGGATATCCTGGATGCACACCTTCCCCTCTATCTGCGGGATCAGCACCATCAGGATGGATGTGTTCCCGTTTTCCCGGCGGCAGCGGATTTGAATCGGAGCCAGGATGAGTTTTCCAGCCTGGCATGGAGGAACGAGGCTGGGCAGAAACATCCAGGAGCCAGCGGGGGAAAAACCAACCTCATCTTCCAGACACTGCCATTGTGGGAAACCAAGAGATTCCCATCCAAAGCCACGGCGTGACCCAGCCCTTCCCATGCCAGCCCTGCTCCGGCAGCACCTGGAGCAAACAGCCCAAACAAGCCCTCCCCTTCCCAGGAACAGAAATAGATTTGGCTCCTAGAGTTATTTTTATTCCCTCCAAAAATATTTTGCCAAACCCCATTTGCATCAGCCCCGACGCTTCCTCTCTCCGGCGGGCGAGGTGCGGCACGATCGGATCCACCCCGGGAGGAACTGGAGAGGCTTTGGCAAAAACAGGGAGCCCAGAGGGATGGGGGCAGCAGGACACGGATCAGCCTGGGCCTTTTGGGATCCTGGAAAGCAGCGAGGAGCCCGGGCAGCCACAGCAGGGCTGGGAGCAGCTTGGCTCAGGTAGGAAGCACCTGGCGGAGAGCAGGGCTGGGATTGGGGCTGGCGCTGCTCAGCATCAGCATCGCAGCCTTCACTCAAACAAATGCCCACGTAAACCAAATTTCCTCCCTTCTGGAGTTAATCGCAGCTCACAATTCCGTTTTCTCTTCTCCCGCTGCTGCAGTTCATCCCCTCACGAGCACCTTCCACAGCCAGCCCCAAGCACCCAAAAACCAGCCCTGGGCACGGAGTGAACCCCCGAGGACCAAATACATGCAGTGGATGAGCCTCCAACCCCAAATTTTCCCCCAAAAAAGGCGCCAGGTCCCATATGCGGTGCCAGAGGAGCCAGCAGCAGGCAGGAGATGGCCCTTCCCTGCTGGGCAAGCAGAGGACACCCCAAAACCAGGGATTCCTACAAACACGGGGTGAGACTGGGGGATCTGGTTTCCTTCCAGGCACCCTGGAGCTCTTTCTGGCAGGTGACACCTTCCAGCTGGATTTTCCGCTCTCAGAGCTGTTCCCACTCAGAGATGGCTGCGATAGGAGCAGTGCTGGAGCCTGGCTTTGTCCTGCCCCACACCGGCTGGAAAGGGAGATAAAACTGCCCCCAGGGCAGGGTTACGTGCTCCTGCTCCTTCCATCACATCCAGGAGGCTGAAGGAGCAGCTGCCCGTGAGAAATAAAACCGAGATGCTGCTCCCAGCGCGGCTGGGGAGCAATTTCACCCCCCATTCGTTTAGGGAAAAATCCAAGACTGAAGAGATCCAGCTTTGGCTGGGGCCCCCGTTCCCTGCTTCCAGTCCTTGCCTGACCCACTCTGCTGCACTGAGCAGAAAATTGGAATTTGAAGACTGAAAATTGAGCAGAAAATGTGAAAGGGAAAATTCTCCTTGTCTGGAGAAGCTCCTGGAGCTTTGTGCCCTGGCTGGGATCCCACCAGGGACCTCTGGGGATGAGGGGCTCCCCCGAACGCTGCCTGGTGGATGCTGGGGTTGGAGGCATCACTGCAAACCTCCCAGAGCTCCTCCAATCCTTCACCTCACCCTCCCACTCTTCCCTGCTTTATCTTCTCCCTCAACACCAATTTTCCAGGCCAGAACCTGCCCTCCTGGCCCTGTTTCAGCTGGATCCAGGGCCCATTCAAGCAGCAGTTTCCTGCCAGGCTCTGAGATGGGGAAATCTGGGTGGGCAGCGGGCACAACACCCCAAAAATCCCCCCAAACCCAGCCCCAGGGTGGTGCCATGGCACAGCCACCCCGAGGCTCCCACGGAGCCGAGAGTGGGATCACACTGGAGACGTGGATTGGTGGCTAACAGGGAATAAGGAAAGGAACCTGCCAAATCCCAAGTGCTGGAAAAGCTCCGTGGATGCTGCTGCCCTGCCAGGGACACCCTTTTTTCCCTTCCCTCCGTGGGGTTTCAGCTCCGGGAGCCAAACTGGAACTGCCTCAGCTTGCCTGGGTTGGGGCTGAATGCTCCAAGCTTTCCCCACCTCCTCACGGCCTCCCTGGATTCCCGTAAATGTCTTGGCCAGCCGGGGCTGAGTTAAGGCTTTGCAGCAAAACCTGAGTGCGGGTGCTGAGGACTTGGCCAGGGCTCTGCGTTAGTCCCGGTGGCTCTTGGAGTTGGAGGAGGAAAGGAAAACACGGGGCTGGTGGAGCCAAGCAGGGAGACGTGAATCACGGATGGATGGCGCTGGGGTCTGCTGGGGAGAAAAAAAAATACAGAAATATAGAAATATAGAAAGCTATAGCTTAGTATGAGGTTCCAAAAGCTGACAGATCTCCAGCCAAAACCTGACAGATGCTGACAGAGTTGTACCAAAGTCCACAGCGCCTCAAATCCCTGTCAGCAGCGCTGGGGGGCAATCAGGGCTGCTCGGGAGCTGGGCAGGATGGAGGTGTTAATCCAGCCCCAGCCTGAAGCCCAGCCCAGCCCCGCCTGGATGGGCTCGTCCTGCAGGAAACCCAACCCCTGAGGGCGAGGGGAGAGCAAACTGCACCCCACAGCCAGGGACAAAGGCGGCAGGGGCTGAATGGCACCGTGGAAGAGGATGGGACACTCCAAAGAGTGGGGATGCTGACACCCTGGAGCTGCCCCCTTTTCCTGGGATACAGCCACCCTGCAGAGCCAAACCGACTTAAATTCCTGCCTGATCCATGTGGGGACCTTTGCCTGCCCCATGTGGCCCCGCAGGGCTCCAGGAGCCATCCCACCTTGGCAGCACCTGGGATGGTCGGGCAGGCACAGCTCCAGTGCCTGCCTTTCCCCTTCCCATTCCCTTTCCCATTCCCTTTCCCATTCCCTTTCCTGTTCCCTTTCCCATTTTCTTTCCCATTCCCTTTCGTGTTCCCTTTCCCATCCCTTTCCTTTTCCCCTTCCCATTCCCTTTCCCATCCCTTTCCTGTTCCCCTTCCCATTCCCTTTCCCATTCCCTTTCCCCTTCCCATTCCCTTTCCCGTTCCATTCCGTTCCCCTTCCTGTTCTCATTCCCCTTCCCTTTCCCCTTCCCGTTCCCTTTCCCACCCCTTTCCCCTTCCCTTTCCCCTTCCCTTTCCCATCCCTTTCCCCTTCCCTTTCCCGTTCCCTTTCCCGTTCCCTTTCCCGTTCCCTGGGCAGGCAGAGCCGCGCTTTTTCCCCGCAGCAGGAGCCCGCAGCCCATTAGACAAGGCCTGATTGCTCCTCCTCACCTCCCCCGTGACACAATCGAGTGCGCATACAAGGCAGAACAAAACAGTGACAATTGGTGACAAATGGACTGCACAGCATCCCGTGGCCCCGTCGCCAGGGAGACCCTGGCCAAGCATGGGCGGCCGCGCTCCCGGATGGCAGAGGGGACACAGGTGCTGGGAAAAGCGGGACGGGCCCATCTGCGGTGGGAGCCGCCGCGGGTGACGGGACGGAGCTGCCCCAGCCCCGGGGTGGGACCGAGGACTGCAGCCCATCAGGCCCAGCCAGCTCTGCCTCGCCCCTGCCCCCTCCGCTAATAGGGGTAATTTTGCACAAGTATTTTCCCAGGTCGCGGCAGTGGTTTGACAACAAACAGAAAGGGGAAAGGCTTTAACTGTTGCGAGCCGGGGGCTCTGAGCTCAGCTCGGGGCCGGCCATGGGAGCACAAGCCCGGCTTTGCCAGGGGAGGAACGGAGGCCAAGAGAGGGAGAATGACGCTGGCTCCCAAGCTCCGCGCTGGCAGAGGCGGGAGGCTCTTCCGGGAACATCTTGGAATGACTCAATGCCTTTTACTTTCAATGCGGGTGATGTCAATGCCCCGCAGCCGCCGTGGAAGCGCTCCGCGTCCAGCCGCGGCTGCGGGCGGCCTCCAGCACTCCGAGCACAGCAACACCGGACAGGCAGAGTCCAAAACTCGGCCTCCCTGCTCCACAGCAGCCACCAACAGCGCCAAAGGCTGGGCTGATCAAAGCTGCTTCCCGAAGGATACCTGAGCAGACTCCCCTGGGCAGGGTGGGATTCGGTCCAAGGCTGGCCTTGATGATCTCAGAGGTTTTTTCCAACCTTCGGGAGTCTAAAAAGAGCCACAGAGCAGCGAGAGCCCCTGGGGAACTTTGCTGCAAACTGACAGAGCTGTACCCTACAGCTTCATGTTCTCCATCCCCTCGGGACGGTGCCGCCGAGCATCCCTGAGCTCGGGCTCTGCCTCCTGCCGGGACCCGCCGGCCCCATCCCACTGCAGGTGGGCAAGAAGGAGTTAACGCTGCAGCTGCCAGCCCGGCGGTGCGGAGTTGTGCTCAAACTGTTCCCACTGCTGCATGAAGTCAGCTGTCATTAGGGAACAAAGGCGCCCCGGAGCAGCTCAAGTTGTGTCACACTCGGGAGGCGCAGAGACTGCTCCCTGATTAGGATTTCTAAATCAGTCCCATCGAGGCCACCGCATAAAGCCGCGGAACAATGAGCGGGGGCACATTCACACAAGCGGCAGCCCCTCCGTCCCCCCCGCCGCCCTCCCCACCCCCTCGCACGCTTCTCCTC
>VZRN01002550.1:6255-68167 GCA_013397935.1 Dasyornis broadbenti
TCAGCCCTGGATAACAAAGGGATGGGAATTCTCAGGGATCAGCCGAGGCTGGGCTGTCCCCAGCCCCAGGGCCGCTCTCTGTCCCTGCCTGGCTTGGGGATGGGCTTGTCCCGCAGGGTGACAAAGCAGAAATCCCAGCTGGGCAAGGCACGGCCTTAGAACAGAGTGATCATCTCTGAATTAATTACTGTAATGGTCCTGTCAAAGTGCCTTGGTTTAACAGCCCGAGATTGATTGCTCCCGTTTCCTACAATTCCATCCTCTGTCCTGCCAGGAATAAAAGCAGGCAATGACTTTTCAACCCAGAGCAAATGGCGCTTTTTGTGCTGTTCCCTGGGAGTGCTGCAGGGCCAGCACCACGGGCTCTGGGCTGCACTGGTGTGACAGGGAGCCTTCATCTCTCCCATCGGCGCCTCCGAGGTGGGATGAGCTCCAAAGACAGCCACGGACATGACAGCCTGTCGGGAAGCACAAGCTGCTGCAGCTCAGCCTGTGACAGAGTACAGCGGAGAGGGACAATAAATAATTGACAGTGCTGGGGATTAATAGAAGTGTCAGAGCGCAGAAACCTCGGCAGGGCTGCATCCGAGGTCGCTGCAGGGATGGGAAAGCTCCACATCCATGATAAACTCAGACATTCTGGAAGCCAGCTGGGCTGGGGAGTCCTCAAGTGCCCCACAGATGGCCCAGGTGTGCTGTCGTCACCTGAATGTGGAGATGCTGCATTCCTCTGATGTCAGTTTTAGACTCAAGTCAGGCCTGTGGAGGATCCTTTTGCTTTATTTGAAAATGAGCCTGTGTGTCCCAGCCCACGGCTGGTACCTGCTGGAGTTATCAAAACCACAATCCTGGGATATCCTGAGCAGGAAGGGACCCACCAGGACCATCCGGCCCAACCCCTGGCCCTGCCCAGACACCCCAACAATCCCACCCCGTGCATCCCTGGCAGCGCTGTCCAAACGCTCCTGGAGCTCTGGCAGCCTCGGGGCCGTGCCCATTCCCTGGGGAGCCTGGGCAGTGCCCAGCAGCCTCTGGGGGAAGAACCTTTCCCTCATCTCCAGCCTGAGCCTGCCCTGGCCCAGCTCCAGCTGTTCCTGGCTCCTGGCCCTGTCCCAGGGAGCAGAAATTGGAGCTGCTCCTCCACTCCCATCAGGATTTCCCCTGGATTGGCACCATTTGAGCTGTGCTGGGGTAAATCTCTGGGTTCCAGTCCCAAGTGCTTTCTCTGGATGGGCGCAAAACTCGACCTAAATGTGGAGTGGTAGAAACCAACCCAAGGCAATGCTGAGGGAATTTGCTGTCCCAGCAGCTGGAAGCTCAGGACAATGGGAGAAAGGATTTGCTCCCTTTGTATCCCATGGGAAGTGGGTACAGCCACACCCCCAGCTTGGAGCTGAGATAAAGAAATGAAGGAGATGGGATGCACAGGAAAAATTAAGCATGGATGTGGCCACAGCTTCCCCTGGGGCCGTGTCTCCTTTTCCTTGAATGAATTGGGATTTTACGAGGCACAGTAGTGAGGGAGAGAAAAATTAATGAGGAGAATTTCTGCAATGAGATGAGCAGCGCGAAAAAGGCAAAAGAGACTTTTCCTGGAGCCCGAACCGAGATGATGCCTCAGGCAAAGGAATTTCCCCTGCTGTTGTTGGCGACAATGACACGGTGAACAAACAGCTCGGGTGACAAAGGGGACAGGATTTACTCTGCAGCAGGAGAAGGATGGGCCAGGGAGCTCTTAGGGCCATTAGGGGATCCCAAATTGCCTGGCCCTGCCAGCATTCTCTGCGTGGCGCTTAAAGGAGGCTGAATCCATCTCAGAGCACTTGGCTTTTATCTTGAAATGTGTGCGGAGAAAATTTGGGTGGTCTGGAAAAAAATAAATGCTAGGACTGTCTTTAAAAAAAGGATGAAATGGGGATCTATTGCCCAGCTGGCTGCCTAAAATACCTGGGAAAAGAATGGGAATGTATTATCCAGCAAAGTGCTTGGGAACACCTGGGAGATAACGAGGCAGGGAATTACAGCCAAGTTTGATTTGTCAAGAGCAAATCACACAAAATCAATTTAATGCCCTTTCGTGGCAGCAGAACCAGGCCTCATGCTCGGGTGAGCAGTGATGGATGGCACGGATCAGGATTCCAGTGAACAGGAAAACTCAGCTGCTCTGGGGAGAGGGCAGGGAACACCTGGAGCTGCAGGAGAACATCCCAGGATGTCCCTGTGTGGTGGGGAAGGACAGGCACCGCTCCAGAGGTGCCTGTTCCATGCAGCACATCCAAGGTTTTTCCTGGAAAGCTGAGTCTGGATGTGGCTCAGCTCAGGAAGGAGGCGGCTGAGTTTGGAGGTGGAGGGGTGGGAGCGATCGTCGGCCTGAAAACCAGGATTTCTGAAGGACATCAGAAGAGTCCCCACTGGAATTTGGGAGGTGATGAAGGGAGACGTGGTGCCACTTGGAATGGCATGAAGGGATGGGAATGGGATAAAGGGGTGGGAATGGGATAAATGGGTGGGAATGGGATAAAGGAGCTGTGCAGGTGCCAAAGTATCCCATCACTTGAGTGTGGAAACGGAAACAAGGGAAAACGGATGACAATGGATGTGTTGTGAGGCAATAATTCGGGAAAATTCCCAAGGAGGAAAGAGAGTGGGGAATTTTGAAGGTGGCTTTTACTGGGTGATTTGGTGCAAAGGTCTGAGCGGACCACACCGGGATTCTCTTGGCTCCTGGCAGGGGATGAGCAGAATTCCGGTTTCTTCCTGCCCCGTGTGTGGAAATTCCGTGATTCCGGCACTGTGGCACCACTGGAGCAGCACAGCAGGATCTGCCCCTGCCACGAATTCCAGCCAAGTGCAGCCAGACCAGTTCGTGAGACACCACAGAGTTCCCCCAAGGATCTGGGAATCAGTAGGAACCTGGGAATGGCCTCTTCTCCCTCGTGGGTGCTTCACCTCCGGGCTTTTTCCCTCTCCATCTCCTGCTCAGGAATGTTCCTTGGGCACGCTCCAGGTCCCTGCCCAGGGCTGCAGCCAGCAAACCTTGGATTTTAGCAATTTATTCCGAAAATGAGAGAGAAAATCCGTTCTGTTGGAAGCTCTGGATTTGCATAAAGAAATAAATCAACTTTGTTTGTTTGCTGGATTCCAGAGAACTTCACTGGAGCGTGAAGGTGACCCCAGAGAGCTCTGACCACGGGCACTGCGCTGCCAGAGGTGCCAGAGGTGAGGCTGTCACTGCTCGTGCCCCTGGGCCAGTCTGCCCAGTAACCCCTGGGCATCGTCTCCCTCCACAGAATCCCAGTTTGGGTGGAAGGGACCCTAAATCCCAGCCAGTGCCACCCCTGCCATGGGCAGGGACACCTCCCACTGTCCCAGGCTGCTCCAAGCCCTGTCCAGCCTGGCCTTGGACACTCCCAGGGATCCAGGGGCAGCCACAGCTGCTCTGGGTATCCACAATTCCTTTCTTTTCCCACTGTCCATCCTTGCTGACACTTTCCTGATGGCCCAGCATTCCTGGGAGCAAGCAGATGAAGTTTGGCAGAACTGTTTCTGTGGCTCAGCCGTGAAAGGAGGAGTTTTCTCGTGAAGCCTCAGGATTAATACGGAGAAATGGATCCTTTTCCAGGAGCTCAGCAGTGCAGGAGTCACTGGTGGGACTGGGCTGTCCCAGCTCTAAAGGAGTCACCAGCCCCGAGCTCAGCTGTCCAGCCACAGGAGAGAGGGAAAGGGAATGGGTGGGATGGATGTGGGATAACCAGCCCTTTGTCCAGGGCCATCCCACCAGGGCAAACAGCAAAGGGATCACAGAACGGGAAATCCCATCCTGCAGCTCGGCCATCGCTGCAGACACTTCCTGTCAATGGATTGGTGCGGAATTGGCTTCCCATGAGTCACAGGAGGGACACAGGGACGTGGGAGGGCCCAGTGTGTCCCACCAGAGCTGCAGGTGCTGCTCTCGAGGGCACTCACAGCTCTGGGCTTTGGGAAAGGAAACGCAGATGGGGTGAAAATGAAATCAGGATTTTTCTGGGTGTGCCCATCAGACTCCCTGCACAGCCCTGCCAGTGCTGCATCCCTTGAGCTGATCAGATCCCATCTCAAACCTGCTCCCAGTTCACTTCCAGAGAGCTGCAGGAATGGAAGAGGAGATAATGCCTGATAAGAGCCCAAGGCCATCCCTCACCTCCTTCTTTCCTTCCCTCTATGACCCTGCTCCTCTTCTCTCTGTTTTTGTTCCTTTGCTTTTCTCCTTTCCTCTTTCTCCTTCCCCCATTCCCCATTTATGCTCCAGTCGGTGCAGCTGAGCATCAGCACGAGGGTGGAGTCCAGCCCTGGTTTTTCTGGAGGGAAGGTTCTGGTTTGTTCTCCTCCTGCTGTAATTTCCCGCAGGGGTGGAAGGTTCATCGTGTGCTCCACAGAGCTCCCTGACTGCGGGGGCTGCTGAGAGCTCAGTGTTGCTGCAGCTCTGAGTTAGCCCTGCTCGCCAGGGGCATCAATCCTGGGCAGATCCGAGCCCACAACGTTGGAGTTTGCAGGCTGCTGAACCTGGGATCTTTCCAGCAGGGAAAATTTGGTGTTTCCCTGCTGCTGCACCTCCCACGTTGTGCCAGGCGTTCTCTGGGGCTCTGCTTGGCACCCTGGGATTTTGGGGCTGTGATCGAACATCTCGTTTCTTGGGATTTGATCCTCAGATTTTGGTGGTGTCAGTGATAGCAGAGCTTTGGGCTCCTGGGCGCTGGGATGGCTTTGCTGGCACCTCATTCCTTGCTCCAGGGGCTGCTGGAAGGAGCTGGGGCAGGGCTGGGGCCGTGCCACATTTCCACAGAAGCTGCTTCTCCCTCTCCATGTGCTGATAATCGGGAATGTGGGGAGCAGCAGCTGGAGCCAAAGGCCGGCTCTGTGTGAGGGTGCTGGGGGTGTCCCACGTGTGCCGCAAACCAGGTTGTGGGGCTGTGATTGCGGCCTGGACCAGCCAAGGTTGGATTTCCATCTTCATTTTCTGCCAGGCCTGTATTTGTACGGCACCATCCTCTCCCCAGTGGGATTCTGGCCCTGCTGGGAGTTCGGGGTGAGCTGGGCAGTGCTGGGGAGAGCTCAGTGCCCTCTGCTCAGCCAGATCCTCTCTCCAGTCCCTGCCAGCAATCCCTGTCCCCACATCCCACCCCGCAGCGGGACGGAGCAGGGAAGGGGAGATGCAGAGGCAGGAGCAGGAGGCTCTCAGCAGATCTGCCCCATGCGATTTTCAAACCCGTCTTCCGTTCTGACACTTCCAGGTGTTTTCAGTAACTCCGGAGGGGTGAGGGGACCTGGTCTGCTCCAGTCAGCGGAGAGATGGAATTGAGTGGGGAACAGTGCAGGCCTCGCTCCACTTTTGTGACTCTTTTATGGAAACGAAGAGGAGCAGGGATGAGGCTGGTGGGGGAAAGGCAACAGGGCATGAAGTGGGTGTGAACTCACATTTTGGGGCAAATCCTCACCTCTGTGCCCTGAAAGCATCACGTGTGAGTGGCAGCAGAGGCTCAAAGCGCAGGGACAGTGACACTCCCCAAAAACACCAGCACCCAGGGTCAGAAGCTCTCCTGGAAGGATCTGCTTTGTGGGAGAGTGGGAATTCTTCCTGAATCTGTGCCAGGAGAGAGAGAGCAGGGAGGCAGCGTGTGTGGAGCTCCTTCCCTGCAAAGGCACCTTCCCTCAGAGCTCTGCTCCACAGGAAGCAGCTCCTGTCTCTCTAAATCCAACACAGGCTCAGAAAAATTCCTCCTTTTCCTGCACTTCCCTTGACAGTCCCACTCCCAGTTTTCCAGCCTGAGCTCTTCACCAAGGAGCGGGGTCAGGACACGGCCGTGGGCTCCGACCCTGCTGCACCCTCAGTGCGTCAGGGCAGCTCGTGGGTGTTCCCAGGGATTTTGGAGATCTCTGCACGCCCTTCATTCCACAGGTAAAAAGCAGGAACGGCAAAATTCCTGCGAGATTCCTGCTGGCATCATTGGGCTTGGAAGCTTTTGCCAGCCTGGGGAGAAGGAGTAGCTCCAGAAACCCGAGTGACCCAGGGGCAGCAGGATCCTCACCAAGGGACAGCGGGGCTCAGGGTGAAGCTCCTTTCCTCTGTGATTCCCCAGGATCAGTGGGTGGGAGCTCCCCTGATCCCCTCTCCCTCTCTTTCCCTCAAAACACTCCGGCATCTCCTCAAGCCCCACTCAGCACCTCGAGAAACCCTGGGATACACAAAGGACACTCGATCAAAGCCTCCCTGTATTTTCCCCAGCAGAACTGTGCAGGGAAAATGCGCTCCGAGTTGCTTAGAGACACGGAGAGAAGTCCTTTAAGAGCCAACACTTTCTGTGGAAAGCCTGGGAGAAAAATCCCTGCTGCCTGCCTTTGTGGGAGAGGTATTTTTTATTTAAGATACAAAGCAGGATTGTGTTTGTGCGCTGCCCTTCATCTGCATTACTCCACTTAAAATCCCATTGCGGGAATATGAAAGAACTCTGTTTTCTTTAAGGATGTGTCAGCTCTATTCCCAGAGGGATGGAAGAGCACCAGGAAAAAAGGGACAGCTTTAGTAAAACAGCACTGCCAGGGGACATAATAAATCCATAAATTACTCACAAGCAGCAAGGCAGCCTCACAAACTGCACAACAACATCCTGCAGTGCAAGGAAATATGTTCCCTGGGAATGTTCTCTTGGAGAGGGAGTGCTGGCTGTGCTTGTCCTGCCATGCTGGGGGTCTCTGAGCCCCAAACACTCCAATCCGTGGCCTGGAAGGAGCAGTGGCTCTTCTGGAGCGCAGCTCTTGAAGCTCCCACTGCTCACCTCCCTTGGAATGTGAGCAGGAACGGGGAGACCTCAGCTCCCCAGGGCAGGGCAGGGGTGGTTCCTAAGGCAGAGGGGGCTCAGGGAAGCCTTGGGAAGCCCAAATCCCTGATGGAATTCCCCTGTGGGAAGTGTCAGCACTACGGCAGCACTTGGCCCCTTTCGGTTGTGTCTCCCCTGGCCCTGCCATTCTTCCACACTTGGTTCCTCTTCCAGTCACTTGTCCAGGCCATTCCTGTGCTCTGCTCCTTCTCGGAGCTGGACATCCTGGCCCTGCCCTGGATCTGCTCCCACAGAACCACAGGAGGCGCTGCTCTTGCTGCTCTGACTGCGCCAGCGCCGGGGCAGCTTTGCAGCTCATGGGATTTCATGGAATCATGGAATGGGTTGGGTGGGAAGGCACCTGAAAGCTGATCTTGTTCCATGGGCAGGGACACCTTCCACTGTCCCAGGCTGCTCCAAGCCCTGTCCAGCCTGGCCTTGGACACTGCCAGGGATCCAGGGGCAGCCACAGCATCCCTGGACAAGAGTTGGATTTTCCAACATTTCCTCAGTGCCTCAGGGCAGGACAGCTGCTCCAAGCCCTGGGAGCCCTTGTTGTGTCTCCAGTGGATCCTGTGCAGCATCTCCCTGGAGCTGGTGGAGCTCCAGACTGGACAGACAAGTGCAGAGGAGCTTCCCTGTGCTGGGAAAAGCTCCCTCAGCTCTTGCCGCTCTCCAGAGCCCTGGTTCATTCCAATCCATCCCACACAAGTGTGGTTTTCCTCACTCTGGAATCCATTCCAACTCCAGGCCCTTCCCAGCAGCACCAGTGAAGGATCAGTGCAAAGCATGTCTCAGCTCCCCAGCAGACCGAGCTCAAATTCCTTATTTAGAGACCTGGAATGGGTCCCTTATATCCTGAATTCTGTATTCCCAGTGGCTGGACTCTTCCATCATAGCTCGTTATGCTCTTTTTAATTGGTTACCTTTCTCCATGCTCTGAATACATGAATGCTGCCATTATTTTGGGGGGATATGTTTGGATATTTGGATCTCTGCTGTCCTGCTTATCTTTCCCCATGCATTCCCTCAGGTGTCTTTTGTACCTCTGCGTTGTCCTTTGAGGGATTGCCATCATCACTCCTGCTGATGATTCCCTGGGTGCTTATCAGTTCAGCTCCTGAGTTCCCCATTAATTCAGGGAATTAATAAAAGAATCAAGCATTTTCCCAGCCCTTCTTCAGGCTGCTGTCTGCACTCCTTCCTTGGATTTGTGCATTTGCAGGGAAAGACTGGGAAAAGGCTCTGTGCCCATATTGTACTAATTATAGTGAATAAAACATGGAGATGGAGCCAAGGAATATCCACATGGATCAGCAGTGGCTGGTGGGCATCAAGCTCTCCCTGACCTGTCCTCATAAAATCCCACTCTTGGAGGTTCGAAGTCCTGAAGGACCAGTCTTGGGTCCAATGTTGAACCAGATCCATTCTCTTGGAACCTCAAATCCCAGAATTTTTCAGGTTGGAAAAGACCGGGAAGATCATCGAGTCCAACTTGTCTTGGTGTTGTGGGGATGTCTCCAAGAACTGCTTTGCACACCGTGAAAAGTCTCCATCTGAAGGCATTTTGGGGTGATTGATTCCAGCAGAAAACCCCAAAGCCTTTGAAAACTGGAGGGTGGCAGTGACTCCATCAGATCCCAGAGCGGCATAAAATCCCATGGCCATATAAACGACCCCTGCATGCAGCATTTTGCTCATGCTCAGTGTCCTGTTGCCCAGAAAATTCCAGATTGTTTTTTATCCACGGACGTCACACACCTGGAATGTCTCTGGCATGATTCTGCTCTGGAGGAGCGCAAATTTTAAAGGACAAAACGACCAAGGATCTGTGAGGGGCAGATTCTCCTGGATGAACGGAATGGCATCCAGGTCTCTCCAAGTGTTTGGGTCTGGAATACAAAGTGAGGTGTGGGAGCAAAACCCAGCTCTCACAGGAAATCTTTTGGCTCGAATGAAATTTTTTGGGGGCCAACCCATCCCAGGAACATCCCCGTGGAGGGACCCTTCAGATCCCAGAGGAAAAGCTTGAGGAGGCCTCGCCCTTCCAGGAGAAGCTCCTCCCTCCAGGGGGGAGGAATTCGGAATTTTTGGGCAGTTTGGGTCGTATCTGGCGGCACGAAGTGGCTCCGCTGCCTCAGGGCAGGGCCAGAGGTGTTGGGTGTGGAACAGCAGAGCCAGGGATCCTATGGGATAAAGGAGAATTGACATCCCGCATGAAATGGGAATAAAAGGAAAGGAAATGATCCAGAGCATTTTCAGTGCTTCTGAAGGGGGGCTCAGTGCCTCCTCCAGCAAGGCTTGGCGCCGCTGGGTCACCAAAACCCAGGGAACAAACTCTCCAACCAATTTGCTGGATTAGAAAGACAACATTTGTTAATTAGCAGTGCTGGATGTGTGGGAATTCTCCAGGTCACAGGCCAGCTTATATCCATGGAATGAATACATATTCCTCACATTTCTATTGCATATTTATTACATTTCCATGCTAATTACTTCCATGAACTTATTTGGATATGGGTAAGGGTCTTTTGAGGGTCTTTTCTGGCATTTGGAGCATCCCGTTCCTCAAAATTCCCTTTTATGGTCCTGGATCGTCCGATGAATGTTGAGGGTGTCTCAAAGATGTGACCGGGTCACGACGCACCCTCTGTTCTCATCCTTTACTTGGACACTCAATCTGTGTTCTCAAAACAAAGACATTAATCATGGATACAGGGAATAGGGAAGCCATGGATACAGGGAATAGGGCACACGATGTTTTAGGCACAGATTGTGGGGGATTAACCCAAAGCCACCCTGACCTCTGGTATTTTGTATGGTACAAAACTCAGCACTGACCACAAACGTGGGATCATAAACCATTGTCCCTGAAATTAAAATTTTCCCCCATTTTCCTCCCCCTCTGCTGCATGGATTTCTCCCTGAAGAAATGGAACGTGTTTGGTTCTATTTCATATCCTCAAAAGTCTCCCACCATTTCCGTGGCTCCAGCCCAGGGTGAGCTGGTCCTGCAGGATGGGCTCGGGGGCTGCTGTAACTCAGCCGTTCCTTCCAAGGAAAGCCCCGCTCCAATCCATGCTTTTGGAAGATCTGGGATCGGTGCAGCATCACTGAACAGCTCCTCGGAAGAAAATGACCCAGCCTAAGGACTTGTGTCTTCTCTCGGGACATGGCTGAGTTAGTGAGGGTCACTAACAGGAGGCAGCGAAGAGTTAACACGAGCTGGTTTATCAGTGTCCTTAACCAAGGCCACCACGCGTCCCCAGGTGCCACATCCAGGGCTTTCCATCCCTGCAGGGGTTAACTCCTCCCTGAATTCTGTCCCCGGCTCTCACCAAAGCCCTCTCAGATGCTGCCTGAGCCCTGCTCCAAAGCCAGCGGTGCTGGGGCAGTCACGGAGCCACTGACCACAGCCTGCCCGCAGCATTAGTGCTCATCTGCATTCCCAAGGCGTGCGATTCCACGGGAACTCTGCTGGAGCAGGACCTCTCCATTCATCAGAGAGATCCATGCACTCCGGAGTGGGACTCAGGTGTTTATGACTCTGCCCATAATATTAAATTAATACAGTGGTGATTCATCAGCCTGGCAGCTCTGAGTCCAACAGAGAGGGAAAGGGAAGCAAACGGAAGCTGAGGCTTTTCCTGGGGTAAAATATTCGTGCCTGGCACTGAAGGATCACAGGATCCAGCCCCAGAAAAGTTCCACGGGCTCCTTCCCAGGCTGGCGGTGCTGTCACACGCCTCGGGCAGGCGGTGAAGCCTGAGTCAGTTGCATTTTCAGGCCCTGCCCCGCTGTTTCGGTGCAGGGAACAGAGGCTGTCCTTGCTGCAGGCCTGGCCCTGCATTTCTGCAGCTGCAGGAGGATGTGCTCGGCTGATCAACTGCAGAGGGCACGCAGGGCTCGCAGAGACCCTGGTGCTGCCTCACAATAAATCAGCCCTGCGCTGCCTCTGTTTATCAAGGATGTGGCTTTAACAGGAGCGCAGGCAGGAAAGCTGGAGGACAAAATGATAAAATGGCAGGAAACCTCCCCAAACCAGGCAGGGCTCCCACACTGGTCCCCCGGGAGCCCAAGGACAAACCTGGTTTAAAACCAGCACAGGATCAGGGAATGCGTTCTGGTTCATCTAACACGTCTAAAAGTCCAGAGAATTCAGGGAAAGGGTTGGAGCAGCTCAGGGAAACCCAAATGTCACCAAAGGAGCCCCAGCAGTCACATCCCAGAGGAGACCTGGGTGGTTCTGTCTGCCACAAATCTGGGAGGAGAACATGGGGAGGGTCCTCAAAAGGGGTTTTTAGGGAAGAAAGGGAAAGGTCCTCATGGAGTGACTGTGGGGCTGGAAAGAAGGAAAGGGGTTGGGGGCGAAGGAGCAGCAGCACCGTCCCATCCCAGGGAGGGTGGCAGCGACCTGCCTGGGCCCCTGTGCCAGAGAAGCTGGGGCTGCCCCACCCCTGGAAGTGTCCAAGGCCAGATTGGATAAAACTTAGAGCAAACTACTTGAAATAATTCATACAAATATTTAAAAGAACTCTGTATATAAACTTTAACTTCATGGAAAAAAAAAAAAAAGAGATGGCTTTCAATGTTATTGGGATTGTTCAGCCTGGAAAAGAGAAGGTTTCCTTGTTTATTGCCAGGGTTTATTGTGGCCTTCCAGGGCCCAAAGGGGCTCCAGGAGAGCTGGAGAGGGACTGGGGACAAGGCATGGAGGGACAGGACACAGGGAATGGCTTCCCAGTGCCAGAGAGCAGGGATGGATGGGATATTGGGAAGGAATTGTTCCCTGGGAGGGGGGGGAGGCCCTGGCCCAGGGTGCCCAGAGCAGCTGTGGCTGCCCCTGGATCCCTGGAAGTGTCCAAGGCCAGGCTGGACAGGGCTTGGAGCAGCCTGGGACAGTGGAAGGTGTCCCTGCCCATGGCAGGGGTGGCACTGGATGGGCTTTAAGGTCCCTTCCCACCCAAACCGTTCTGGAATTCTGGAATAAACAGCCTGGAGAAGAGCAGAGTGCCCAGGGTGGACTTTGCTGCTGGGGCAGTGCTGCTCAGAGGAGCAAGGAGAAAGAATTGTGGAATCACAATGTGAGGGAAAGGAAGGTGAAGCTGAATGGGGATAAATGTAGAGTCAAGTGCAAAGGGGGAAATCCTAATTAGGCATCTCCAGGGATGGGCTCCGAGTGGATTATTGTCATTCAGGAGTGAGGCAGGGAGATTTTATCAATTCCAGAAATACATCAGCTCAGCACACAAAGAAAGCAAATCAAATTATGGAATTATCAGGACAAGAGAGGACAGGCACGGAGGAATCTGTGTGTGATACTGGTAAATCCATGATAAACCTCTGCTGGCAAATCCATGATAAACCTCTGCCTGGATACTGGGGGCAGCTCTGGAACAGGAATGCAGGAGAGGTGAAAAAGGTGGAGAAAATCCCAGCAGGGTGAAGAAGGTCATGAAGGAGCAGTTGGGTAATTCAGGGAATTTCAGAGCAGAGGTGACCACAGGAAATACGAAAATCAGGGAAAGGGTGTGAAGGTGCCAGGCTCGGACACAGAGCAGAACACCAGAGACAGGTCGGGAATGTCTCCTAGGAAGCATCAAGGGAGCTTCTGGACATTCCTCAGAGCATCCTGCTTGGAGATGTGCACGGAAAAGAAAGGAAGCAGCTCCAGAGTCACTGCAAATCCTCATCCAAGCTGGCCCTCAGGGGAGAAATGCAGAATCCCATCATTTACTGGGACCTCACGTGGGGAGGGGACAGAGCCTCAGGCACAGGTGAGGGAGGGCGGGGTAGGAGGGGAAATAGCAGCTGGGCCTTGGAAAGAGCTGTCCGGAAAAGGGGATTCAT
The DNA here is from genome assembly GCA_013397935.1 of Dasyornis broadbenti. Lineage (NCBI taxonomy): Eukaryota > Metazoa > Chordata > Aves > Passeriformes > Dasyornithidae > Dasyornis > Dasyornis broadbenti. The sequence continues at coordinate 18,960 of VZRN01002550.1, forward strand.
GGGGTCGGGTGTTTCTCTCAGTAGGGAAGAACAGGGGAAAAAATAAAGTAAAAATTGCTGCTTCTTCCGGAGAGTGCAGGGAGCGGGACATGGATCAGCTCCCGGTCTGGGTGAGGGGATAGAGGATGGGGATGGGATGTGAGGGCCCTGGGTTTGACGCAGTCCCAGACATCATCATCGTCATCCTCTCTGCTGCTCTTCCCCCTTCTCCCGTGGATGCAGAGCGAGGCTCTGGCTGATCCATGGCGCAGTGAGAGCAGGAGGGAGCAGCAACCGCAGCCCTGCCAGCACCGGCGCTCCCTGGAGCGAAACATCAACCCCATGTCCTGCTTTCTGTACAAATTCCCTTCCTCGCCCCAGAGGAAAGCTCTGGACACATTCCAGTGGAGCCAATCCCACCTGAATTCCCCTGGAGCCTGAACAGGAGGCATTAGTAAGGAATAATTGTTTCTTCATTTGCTCCCCACAACGCAGCTTTGGACTGTGGCAAGCAATCCTGCTCCGAGGGGGCTGAATTCCAGCACAAGGAAGCCGAAGGCTCTGCAATAATTCCTGGCTGCTGCCAGGATGGAGCTCTTCTCCAACAGATTTGGAGCTAAAATTTAATCCATTATGGCTGTAAACAACCCGCTCCGATGGGAAGCAGGTGTAACCTGTGCTGTCTGCTGAAAATATGAAGTCATAACTCTGGGAAAATGGTGAAAACCCGAGCGTCTGTCTGGTCATTTGTCAGCGGGTAATGTCCCCTGCATCCCACAATTATTGGGAGCGGGATTCACCGGGCTCCACGTGTCCCTCTCGCCAGGAGAGGCCGCAGAGCCCGAGCTGCCGTCAATCCTGGCCTGAGGCCTGAAACAGGTCAGCGAGCAGCACCTGCAAGTGTCACTTTCCCTGCAGACACCGCAAAGGGAGCCCACGGAGATGTGAGCAGACAGGGGCATTAAAAATTGGGAGGAATAAGTCCCACAGGGAATAGCTGCCCGTGTATCCGAGCAGCATCGTTGATCCCAGGGCAAATTTGATCCCGAGAAGTAATGGAAGGAGACACAGACATGGCTCAGTCTGTCCCTACAGCTGTTCATGCCTGGGATGTCGTGTTCCGGTGTGTTCATCCCGTCAGCTGGGGCTGGCACAGGGACACCAGCGCCGGCTCAGGCAGGGAAAGTCACCCGGACACCTTGTTCCAGACACAGCTCCGTCTTTTCTCTCCCGGGGATCCTCTTGAGGGGTCACCGTGCGTTCCCTGAGGTGTGGGGAGTTCTGGGGAGAGGGAAAAACCTGGGCCAGGTGGCGCTGAGTGGGGAGGGACTGAAGGGCCAATTCAGCGCCAGAATTTGGAGTGCGGGAACAAATCCTTTTTTCCTGAGGGAAAGCCGGGTCGTAAAAAGGGCCATCCCGCAGATATTCCTGGGTTTGTTCCGTAGGAAGGTGCCTCAAAAGCTGGGGCCGCCCTGAGTGAGTCCCAGTGTGCCCATCTGGTACCAAGTGGAGCCAGAAAAGGCTGCAGAGCTCATTTTTCTTCCCTTCCCTCCTTGAGAGAGTCCGGTTCCCGCAGGACCTTTTCTCCCCTGGAACACCTTCAGAGCAATTTTACACAGGGAAAAAATGCTGGATTTATATTTTTTTTTTCCCCCTCCCCTGATCTCTGCGAGCACAGAACCCAGCAGCAGCTCAGGAGTGGCCAGGGAGGAGCTCAGTTTATTGCCTGGAGGACAGCACAGCATCAACAGAGCCGTGATGGAAACATGGATCCTATTCCAGGCCGGCAGGGAAAAGGCTGTTAGGAAAACGAGCTGGAGCTCTCGGAGAAGCTGCTGCACTTATTTCATGCAGAGCACAATTCCCAGCCCCTCTCTGAACCTGGACCTTCCGGCTCTTCCTTCTGTGCCTGCCAGGATTTCGGGACCATCTGTGGAGCATCACCGCAGTCCCCACGCTGCCCAAACATCCGGAGCTCCTGGATTCCAGAGGAGCATCCAGAGGAAGGCCCCACGTTCCCGAGGGCAGCAGGGGATGAGGGGGCAGTTCCAAGGGGAGGATGCTGTGCACACACTCCGGGGTGCAGACAGCAAATCCCCTGGAGAAGGTGAAATGGATCATTAGACCCATCCCCCGTTATCCCAAAAAAGCCGGAGCAAGGAACACCCGCTCTGTTCAGGCACAGCCTTAGGAGCTCGCTCCACCACAGGCTGGGGCAAAGCAGCTCTTGGGATCATATTTTCAGCGGGAATCAGACAAAATCCGTCTGAAATCTCTCAAGTAAGATCATTGGAATTCCTGTGCCAGCTGATCCGACAGGAGGGGAAAGCTTTCTTTCTTCCTTTGGATTTTGTGGGACAGAGGGTCCTGAGCTGGAGGCTGGACTGAGTGGGAGATTCCCCGTGGAGCTGCAGGTTTAAGGATAAGGCACCAGCTCCTCGCACCAGGATCGGGGCATCCACAGAACCACAGGATCATCACGCTTGGAAAAAGCCTCCAGAATGACCAGGTCCAACCTTTGGCCAAATGCCGCCACGCCCAGCCAAGACCAAGTTCATGACAAGTGCCCACCATGCCTGGAAACCCCTATTCCATCTCTTTATCTGTGTTATTCCCCCGCGGCTGAGGTGGGTGCCAGCTCAGAGCTCTTCTCTGCTCAAATAAACCCGCCAAGGCTCTGCTTTCACGTCTCCTGGGGCTGCAGGTGAGCCCAGGTGCCCCTAGAAGTTTTGGTGCTCCTGAGGAGGCAGGATTTAGGGTTGCAGGAGGGCTGCAGGTGGCCCTGCTGGACCCTTGTACGCCAACTCTGCGGTGCTCAGGTCATTAAGGGCCACTCCAGCAGTGACTGGAAAGAAATCAGGCCTGAAATTCTCTTTTCCAAACTCTGCAGGGATGCAGGAGCAGGAGACTGGTGCTTGTCCCAGGAAGCACCAAGCAACAGCGGGAGCTCTGCCGGCTCCATGTCCCTTATTTTAAAGGCAGATCCCTGATGGCTTTGATTCCTTCCTCCAGGTGATTTTTTATTGCTTCTTCCAGCAGATGATCCTGATTTCATTTGCTCCACGAGTTCCAGGGAGGCCGCATCAATCAGGCAAAGCCTGGAGAGGAAGCGGCCCCGGCGTTGATTAAAGCTGGAACTCAGCCTGGAGGAGCCTTATCTTTTAACAGGAACTAATCTCAAAGTGAGGGGGGAAAGGAGCTGCTCTTTTTGTGTTCTTGGTGCTCCTGGTGCACTGAAAAACCTGTCAGGGAGCTTTGAGTAACTGAGCATAAATTCGTTGGTGTTTTCTGATGTTTTTACCATCATCATCATCATCATCACGATTTTCTTCCTTCTCCACGCCTTCCGGCTGTCTTTACCTTGCTCCATGGCTCCTCCCACTTTTACCTTCCCAGTTCTCAGCCCCATCCTATCCCAGCGCAGGGCAGTGGTTCCAAGGTTCAAAGCTGGATTAAACCACTCCGGCCTACCTGGGAAAAGACACTTTGTCCCCAGGATTTGGCAAGGATGAAGGGCAGGACAGGGCTTTGGGATGCCCTGCAGTGTCAGGTCTCTGATGGCACCTGGCCCGGCATTCCAGGAACCTCCATCCCTGGCTGGCAGGGAGGGCTCACAGCTGGACTGGGGTTGTCTTCCTTGGGAACGACCTGATTTCCCAAAATGTTGGGATCGAGCTCAGCACAGCTCGTGCAATCACACAAAGGTGGTGAAGGGTGTGGAGGAGCTGGATGAGGAGCAGCTTGGAATGTTCAGCTGGGGCAGAGGAGGCTGAGGGGAGACCGCCCTGGGGGCTGCTTGGAATGCTCCTTCCTGCTTGGAATGCTCCTTCCTGCTTGGAATGAGCTTTCCCATCACCGCCAGCTGAGATAACACCATGCAATCCATCTTTTCTCATTAAAAGGGGATTTTTTAATCCTTAAATATGGGGTAGTTGAGTCCTGGCTGGCCAAGGCGGGTCGCTGGTGACCAAGACTCGTTCGTGGTGTGATTTCCACGTCCCACATGGATTGTGAACATTCCCGGGACTGCAGCGAGGCAAAACATGGCCCTAAAATGAGAGAATTTTTCTGTTTTCCCAACTGGGAAGCTCTCCCATGGATCCCTAAATATAACAGCAATTTCCACGCGTCTTGGAGGAGTTTATATGGAATTAGGTCCTCAGTTGCTCGGGGTGGCTCGTCAGATATAAGTCACTATGCAAACGGGACACGTGCAAATGCTCCGATGATGGCATTAGAATTTTATGGGCTGTAATTACCAAATAGTTTTGTATATTCATTATTTTGATACGATTATTTTCATATCATTATCACGGAACTTGGAAGAGAAGAACTCTTGAAAGGTTTGCGTGAGGAAAATGAGAATCCGGGAAAGCAGAAGGGATCTGCTGCAGCAAAATCCCCGCAGTCTCAGCAATCATTAATATGGATTTTGGGGATTGCAACAGCAAATGAAACCTCTTTTTTTTCCAGGCCTCACTTAGTGGTAAAACGGGAAATCCTTGTGGGATAAAAGCAGGATGGATATTCCCAACAATATATTAGTTCTCCTTCATCTGAGGAAAATTCTTAATAAAGGCTGGACGTGGTTTTCTTTACTGCTGACGCTTCATGCTGTGCAAGTGACAAAATCTGTTGATTTGCATTGCAGCATCATTGTCAGCTGCTTGATTATTTTCGAGATAAGAAAGGTGGCAGAGGAATTATTGCAGAATATATAAAAAAAAAAAAAAAATCCAGCATTTTGAGCTTTGGTCTGTTTATCATCATTTGTAGTTTCTGTGCCAATGTTTATTTTGGTAGATTTGACTCCAAATGAACAGGAGACGAAAATGAACGCGCCCTGTGTGAAGCAGTGGCCCAAAACAGGGAATGCCATGGATGGATCCAAATTTTATCATTGGAATCATCAAACAGACCGAGGGCACCTGGGCTGTGCCCTGGGACTCACCCCAGATCTTGGGGTCAGTTTTGGGTCCCTCATGACAAGACGGGCGTTTTGGGGCTGGGGGTGTCCAGGGAAGGGAACGGAGCTGGGGAAGGGCTGGAGCCCCAGGAGCGGCTGAGGGAGCTGGGAAAGGGCTCAGGCTGGAGCAGAGGAGGCTCAGGGGGAACCTTGTGGCTCTGCACAGCTCCTGACAGGAGGGGGCAGCCGGGGGGGTCGGGCTGTGCTGCCAGGGAACAGGGACAGGAGGAGAGGGAACGGCCTCAGGCTGGGCCAGGGGAGGCTCAGGGTGGAATCTGGGGAAATGTTTTTCACGGAAAGAGTGGTCAAATACTGGAACAGCTGCCCAGGGCAGGGGTGGAGTCCCCATCCCTGGAAATGTCAAAAAACCCATGGATTTGGCACTTGGGGACTTCGGTCAGTGGTGGACAGGGCGATATTGGGTTCACGATTGGATTTGATGATCTTGGAGGGTTTTTCCAACCCCAGCCATTCCATGAATCTGTGAAGAACAAATTCTAATCCCTCTGAACTTGTGGAAGTTCTTCCAGCACAATGGAGATCTTTGCATTTGCCAGCCTCAAACCTATGGGAACCCAGGTGTCTCCCCAGAGCCTTTTCTCCTCTCTAATGTGCACCTGCCAGGCTCATTAAACAATCTGGCGGCATTGGAGGTCACTCCTGCACATCCAGGAGGACTTTCCACGTGGAATTTTTTGTGTAATTACACAGAAAAAAAGCCGGGGGTGCACAGACCCTCCTTTTATTATTCTAATGTGCATGTATTTATTGATTTATTTCCCAGGAAAAAGGGTTTTTTCATGCGCAAGCTAATTAAAACGGACTCATCTCGTGCTCTGTCTATGTGATATTGCAAACATTAAAGAGGGAGCTAAAAAAAGAAAGGAACAGGTGACATTATTTGGCCACAAATATGGATCCTTTTTAAAAGACAGACACTGGTAAAGTGGAAAAAAGCCAAAAAAAAATTCCATTACATCGCATTTTGGGATGACAAGGCGGTGTTTGAGAGGCTTTTAGTTGATTTTTTTGGACTATTTCGTGCCGAAAAAGTCAGCAGAGGCTGTGTGTGATAACAGCCCGGGAGCCCTGGATGTGAAAACACCTGAAATTTAAGCTTTAAGTATTTCTTTAAATATTTATTTCGCTACTTGTCGCACCAGGGACCTGTGCTGTCCCCATATCCGTGGGAAAAACAAGCTTTCCTTGAAGAACTGAACATGAATAAGCTGCAGAAATCCATGAAATATTGATCCTGTCCAGGCTGGCCTGCGCACGGAAGTGAATCCCGTTCGTACACCTGAGGAGTGTTTTACAAACTCATTAAAAATAACACAGGAGCCCCAGAATGCACTAAAGGTGATTAATTTGTACCATTTTAAATAATATACTCCGGCTTATAAAAGCTGAATTATTTATGAGAGCAGCAGTAACATCTACTGGAAAGGAAAATAAATGTCGGGCTAAAGTAAACAGTGTTTTTCCAAATGTCACAACACACAACATAATTTCTGCATTTCCAGCTGCATGTTCCTCATTTTCAGAGAACCACGGGATTGCTGGGATTGGAGGGACCTCTGGAAATCACCAAGGAGCAGGGTTGGGATATCTCCAAGGATGGAGAGTTCACAGCGTCCCTGAGCAACCCTTCAGTGCTTGACCAGCCTTAAAACAAAATCCTTCTTTTTAGGTGTGCATGAAATCTCCTGGATTTCATTTTCTAGGCGTTGTCCCTGTTCCTGGGAAGAGCCTGGATCCGACTTCTCCGCATTCTGCCAGGAACTGATGGACACCACCAAGGCCCCCTCTTCTCCAGCTGAACAATCCCAGCTCTCACGAGGTCCCAAAGGTGCCGCCTTCCCATTCCCATCCTCCCGGCCCGTTGCTGGATTCCTGCTCCCCAGACCATCTCCAGATGTGCAGGAGGAGCTGCAGCCACAGGACAAGGGGCACAGGAACGTGGCACTCAACCCCTGCAGAGTCAGGGCAGACTGACCACCCTTGGGGTGTGTTTAGGATGATATTTAGGGTCCAGTTTGGGCCTTGAGGCCAATTGACCACCCTTGGGATGTGTTTAGGATCCAGTCTGGGCCTTGAGGCTGACTGACCACCCTTGGGATGTGTTTAGAATTCAGTTTGGGCCTTGAGACCGACTGACCACCCTTGGGATGTGTTTAGGATCCAGTTTGGGCCTTGAGACCGACTGACCACCCTTGGGATGTGTTTAGGATCCAGTTTGGGCCTTGAGACCGACTGACCACCCTTGGGATGTGTTTAGGATCCAGTTTGGGCCTTGAGACCGACTGACCACCCTTGGGATGTGTTTAGGATCCAGTTTGGGCCTTGAGACCGACTGACCACCCTTGGGATGTGTTTAGGATCCAGTTTGGGCCTTGAGACCGACTGACCACCCTTGGGATGTGTTTAGGATCCAGTTTGGGCCTTGAGACCGACTGACCACCCTTGGGATGTGTTTAGGATCCAGTTTGGGCCTTGAGACCGACTGACCACCCTTGGGATGTGTTTAGGATCCAGTTTGGGCCTTGAGACCGACTGACCACCCTTGGGATGTGTTTAGGATCCAGTTTGGGCCTTGAGACCGACTGACCACCCTTGGGATGTGTTTAGGATCCAGTTTGGGCCTTGAGACCGACTGACCACCCTTGGGATGTGTTTAGGATCCAGTTTGGGCCTTGAGACCGACTGACCACCCTTGGGATGTGTTTAGGATCCAGTTTGGGCCTTGAGACCGACTGACCACCCTTGGGATGTGTTTAGGATCCAGTTTGGGCCTTGAGACCGACTGACCACCCTTGGGATGTGTTTAGAATTCAGTTTGGGCCTTGGCGCCGACTGACCACCCTTGGAATGTGTTTAGGATCCAGTCTGGGCCTTGAGGCTGACTGACCACCCTTGGGATGTGTTTAGGATCCAGTCTGGGCCTTGAGGCCAATTGACCACCCTTGGGATGTGTTTAGGATCCAGTCTGGGCCTTGAGGCACCAACTGAAACCTCAAGCAGATGCAAGAGGAAGCGAGAGCTCCCCTCAGCCCTGTCCCCATCGTGTGACCACCCTGAGGGTGGCTCCTTGCCCTGCAGAGCTGCACAGCCCAGATTCATCCCTTGTGCAGCACTTTCAGCAGCTGGAGGAGAAAATGGGAGAAGGAGCCGTCCGTCTTTCACTGAGGATGCAGTTTAATTCCTCCCCGGAGCCACGGATGCTGGTAGTGAGCTCCACTGGGCTGTCTCTGCCACAGGGCTGCTCTCACCTGGTGACAGTTTCATTATTTCGCTGTCAGGGCTCCTTCCCAGCTGTTTTATGAGCCAGACTTTTCATTTAGGTGAAAGCCTGGGAAGAGTCGTGCGGGGCCGGGATGAAAGGAGATCCAAGGAGGAGGCAGGAATTGCAGGCTGGATGCTTTATGTTCTCCTCGGAGCTCCTGCTGCCATTGCGAGGTGATGGATTGGCTCTCAGCTCCTCACACGGCCCAACACTGGGAAAGGGATTATATCCCACCTGGAATGGGAATTAGAGCACAAACTGGGCACCTCTCGCCTCAACAGCAGCAGTCGGTGTGAGGGGAGTGGAAAAGGTGTCCCTGCCCATGGAAGTGGATGCGTTTGAAGGTCCCTTCCCACCAAATCCGGGATTCAGTGACCCTGGAGAAAAGCAGAGAGCCCTGGGAATGTTGACTCTCATGGGAGGCTCTGCCGTGGGTGGGGCAGCTCAGCAGGTTCTGATCAGGACAGAGGGACAGAACAGGACTGTATTCTGAGCAGGACAGAGGGACAGCACAGGATTTTATTCTGAGCAGGACAGAGGGACAGCACAGCCTTGCAGAAGCAGATCAAGGATGCCACTCAGGCAAAGCACAAGCAGGAGCCAGCTCAGCTCTGCAAGGCTGACAAAGCAGAAGTTATGGAAAACAACGATATTGGGCTTCTCCAAAAATGGGGGTTGAGGAACAGCCACCCAAAAGGAGCTCAGCTGTTGAAGACAGACCCCAAAAAACCATCGGGGGACTTTGATAAGGGGTGTGGTTGTGTGAAATAAAATCAAGGAATCAGAGATAGCTCATGAAATCAGTGTGGGATAAAAATTCTGTTCACCCAACACTCCGTGCACTCAGTCAGAGAAGGATCCTCCCAGTGCCCAGCGCTGCCTTAAAGAATTCCTGATTTCTAATGCTCCAAACTGTGTTAGAAAGTTTCCATCTGGCTGATTTTGGTATCAGTTCCATGCTCCAGAGGATGAAGATGGTGAGATGGAGAAGGAGGATGAAGATGGAGGACAGAGCCCTTCCCTACCCAGGTGAGCCCCCATGTTCAGGGCTCACTCAGGGAAGAATCCGTAGGAGATTCCTGCCGAGGCCAGTGGGACCCTCAGGCCCATGGTGGGCAGGTCAGGCCTCCTGGCCAGGGAGGAACGACCCCAACCCTCCCCTCCCACAGGATTCACCCGTGGATGAAGCAGCAGAGACGGACTTTGGCCAAGATTCAGAGATCTTGGCTTTGTCTCTCACCTCCTCCAGTCCAGCACGAGGTGAGAAGGATGAAGGGCACTGGGGCATCGTTCCTGCCTTTCCCATGTCCCACATCCATCAGGGAAGAATTTTGTGGGGCGCAGACTCAAGCACGGAAGGATCAGGAGCTCCTGTGGAATCTCATGGTCAGGATCACCTACAAAGCACCCAGAGGAAGCAGAAAACCTCCAGAACTGACAAGGGGGACTCCTCCGGACTCTCTGCACTCGTGAGGGAAGAAGTGAGGGAGAATCCTGCATTTTCCTGGAGTTCTGCACGGTTTTGTGTTCTCCAGCAATGAAGCAGAACTTGGAGAGCAGCTCCTGTCACCTCCTGGGCAGCCAAACCTTGAACAACTGGGAGCTGGACATTCCCACTCTGCTGGGACGTGAGGGACAGCAGGATCTGAAATGCCTGAAAGGAGAACTCCTGCCAGCAGAGCTGCTCCTCTGGAAACGTGCCCTGGATGAAGTTGTTTGTGCTATCATGACACAATTACAGTCGTTAGAACTTCCCGTTCAGTGACAATCCCGTGCCTTTGGAGACGGCTGTGAGATGAGATGAGATGAGATGAGACGAGATGATGAGGCAGGAAGGATCTGAGTTCTCCAGGGGGCCTCACTGTCTGCTCCAAGGAAACTTCTGCTCATCCAAAAGCAGAGGCTGGAAAACCAGCAGCCACCTCAGCAGCCATCAGGATCAAAACCACTTTTCACTTTTCATACCCAGCCAAACTGGCTCAGTGGACACCGAAAAATGAAACCCTTTGGGGTTTATCCCCGCAGTCGTGGCTGGATTTTGTAGGCAAGGCAGGAAGAGCCAGGGAAAGCCTGATATCCCAACATTCATTTGCTCCAATTGCTGAGCACCTGCTATGGAATAAAACCCACAGTTTCTGCTCCTGGACATGTGCTGGGAGGAAGGCTGGGTGAATAATTGATTTTTCACTTCAACTACCGAGCTAAAAAGTGAAAAAAAAAAAAAAAAAAAGAAAAATCAATTTGATCCAAACTCAAGCAGATATTTTCAAGTTTCTTTGCCAAAAAGAAAAATGAAACAATTCCACTTCGGTGATTAAAAACAAAGGAGTTTTATTCCGGTTTGGGCCATTTTGAGGAAAGTGAGCCTGCAAAGTTATTGCATCTTTTTACACTCAACAACCCCTCCCATTCAGCATCAGCACGGCCTGGAGTGGTGTCCCCACCTCCAAACAGGGGACAACGTCCCTGTGTTCCACGGGGAATCTGTTCCATGTTTTGTGGGGAATCTGTGCTGTGTTTCGGGGGGATCTGTTCTGTGTTTCATGAAGAATCTGTGCTGTGATCTGGGGAGTCTGTTCCTTGTTCCATGGGGAATCTGTTCCGTGTTCCATGGGGAATCTGTTCCATGGGGAATGTGTTCTGTGTTTTGGGGGAATCTGTTCCCTGTTTCAGGGGGAATCTGTTCCACTCATGCTCCACTCACAGGAACCAAAGGAAAGGCGTCTCCTTTGCTTCCACATCCCTCAGAGATGCAGGCTCATCCTATTCCCCAAATCAAGTATTTTTCCTTAAGTGGAACAATCAGGATATTGTCCCAAAATCCCCCAGCAGGGAGAGGAATTCAGCAGGGAGCTGGATCACCCCAGACACTTCGATTTAAACAGAAGTGGGTTTTAACACATTTAACCTTTGAATTGAAGGACAGAAAGTGTTTTCACTTCTTGGGATTATTTGTTTGTTCCCTCTTAACAAGCTGGACATTTGACAGAATTACTTTGAAATGCAGATCAGAGCAAAATATTTCAGCTCCGTTTATTCTGCCCCTGAAGTTGCCTTACCTGGGTTGTCAGTGCAGCTCATGGAGTCTGTCAGGTCGCTTTGCCTTTTCCATTTGGAATCCTGCCCAGAGCCCGGGATTGCTGCTGTGGAGTTTTAATTCCCCCTCCCCACCCCAGCAGGAGCTGATCCCGCTCAGCTCTGCTGTCAGGAAAGGCAGGGCAGTTCCACTGATCCCCCTTGTAGCACAGACAGGACTCAAGCCTCTCCCTTGTTCCACCGTGAGGCAGGGGAATCGTGTTATCCTAAAATTCCTGCTTGAACATCCTCAGGAGACAGGGATGCGGGAGACAGCAGGGAGAGTGTAAACAGAAACACAACAGCGACTGTTAACACCAGGCAGCCTTTGATTTGAAATCAGAAATCCTCACCCAGCCTGCAAAAACCGGGGTTTTATTTCCTCTTTTTCAGCACAGCTCCTCCTTGCCAGAGAAGCTCTCACTGCTTCTCGTGTAGATCCTTAGGAAAAGAAAGCTGGGAGGGAAGGAATAGGAGCTTTCCTCCTATTTTGTGGAAGTTGACTCCCAAAATGACTCAGAATTTAGGACGTGGGATGCAACCAGAGCTGAAAGTCTGGGGTCACTGCGGGAAGGGATTTTTGCAGCAGCAACGGGAACTTTGCATCCCAGGATATGGGGCCAGGACACTCCCATCCCACTGGGACTGGAGCTGCATTCCAAGCCTTGATTGCTCTCCTCCAGAAGGACCAGGAGTGGGGAGGATCTGCCTCGCCTCGGCGGTTGTGTCGCCCTGTGAGGGAAACGAGACCGAATGGTGCTCGAGGAGAATTTTAAGGCAGAAAATGAACAAACCCAGCAAGGTCCAGGCTGGACAGGGCTTGGAGCAGCCTGGGATGGTGGAAGGTGTCCCTGCCCATGGCGGGGGGTGGCACTGGGTGAGCTTTAATGTCCCTTCCAACCCAAACCGCTCCGTGATTCTGGGATTTCAAGGCAGCTGGGAAGCACCAGAACCCCAGTAAGAGTTTTCCTATCAACCAGGTTGCGGATTTGGGGTTTGCACTCGTGTTTCCTGTTTCCATCCAAATGCTGAGGCAAAAAAGATTCTCAGGATGCCAGAGGCACCTGCAGAAGGTCCGAGGTGAGTCCTCTGCAGAGTTTGCCCCTCAGGGAGCAGAGAAAACCCACCTGGCCGCATAAAATGTCCACGCAAGGCAGGTTCCCCCCAGCCCAGCCTGCAGCAGGGTGGGATAAGGCTAAAGAAATTCAGGAATGCTGATCCTTGGAGGAACAGCTGAGGTTCCCAGAGGCCACCCCTGATCCATCTGATTACCTCGTGTCCCACGGAGCTGCATCCTGGGAAGGGAGAGAGGGGCTGGAGCAGCCGCTGGGAGAAGCTGCTGCTGCTGCTGCTGTTGCTTTCCCCGTCTATCGCCCTCCATCAGCACGAAGTCTGCAGGATAAAGAGCTGGAATGCGCAGGCTGGGGATAATTGCAGGGGGGAGATTGGGATAATGGCTGTAATTTGGATTGTGGGAGCAATAAAGCCGGGCTCAATCACTGCCTGCTTGAGTTGGGAACGAGCCCAAGCTGCAAACAGCGAGAATGAAATTTATGAAAAATAGAGATTTCGAGAGGAGTAATGAGCATCTGTCTGCTGCGGGGATTGCAGGGGGCTGAGCGCTCCCAGCTGGGTGCAGCTGATCCCAGGGATTTGCTGTGGGATGCAGGGGCTGCTGGGCAGGCGGGATCCGCACCTGGCAGAGCTGAGGATCTTCCACAGGCAGTCACTGGCTGACTGGACATGGAATTTTTAGGCAGCTGAAGGAAATTGGGGTAAGTTTTGCTGCCGTTGGATGTTTGGTCATCAGAGGCCCATCATTCCCACTGAGGGGGCGTGTCCATGCCAGCGGCCTGGAAAACATTCCCTATTTTTCCTGCTCTGACGCTGCCCCATCCGGTGCTGGTCCAACAACGTGTTCAGCAGGTCACGTGAGGAGAGGAACAGAGGGAAAATCCCACCTCAGTTTTTTGATACTTCCTTTTTTCCTTTCTTTCTTCTTTTTTTTTTTTTTTTTTTTTTTTTTTTTTTTTTTTTTTTTTTTTTTTTTTTTTTTTTTTTTTTTTTTTTTTTTCATTCCGGAGCCTCCTGTTGGCTTCAAAGACTCGTGGAATGGTTTGGGATGGAAGGGACCTCAAAGCTCAGCCAGTGCCACCCCCTGCCCACGGCAGGGGTGGGAATGGGATGAGCTTTAAGATCCCTTCAACCCAAACCATTCTGGGGTTCCATGATTTTTCCGTGTTCCCTGGAAGACAGGGAATGGGAAGAGCGTCAGAGGCCCTGGCTGAGGGTCTGGCCCTGCAGGAATGCTGGCACTGCGGATGGGACGATGCCAAAGCCTGCCTGGAGAAGCCACTCAGCACCGGGATCCAAGGAAATCCTGAGCAGGAAATCCCAGGGATCAGCAGGAAAGGGGAAATAAAGAAAAGCCTGAGGTCTCTGGGGTGGTTGTGGTGCACCTGAGAAATTCCAGAACCATTTGAAATGTTGGATTTTCCACCAAGTCTGCTCCAAGTCACCCCTGCCTGCAAATCTTTATCCCCTGGAAGTGACGGAATGAGCCAATGAACGATTTTCCTGGCATGGCAGGAGGACACGGCATCCTTGGTTTCACCTGGATAATCCCACAAAACCAACCGTGCCTGGGGCTGCTCCCAGGGGCTCCTCTGGCTCTGAGCCACCCCGAGTGCCCAAATCCCAAAATCCCACAGAGCCGTGGGATGGCTGGGCTTGGAAGGCACCTCTGGAGCTCCTCTGGTCCAACCTCCCTGCTCAAGCTGGGTCCAGATGATTTCAAAATATCTCCAGGGAAGGAGGCATCCAACAGGGTGTGTGATCCGGGATTTTGGGAAACGCCAAACGCGACATCTGGGAAAAAATGAGGGAGGAGAGTTTGCCTCCGGATCAATGTTTTCCATATTTTTTTTTTTTTTTTTACAAAATAGACACCATTTTCCACAAGAAAAACGGAATAAAGGGATTTATAGGATTCAGCCTTTTTTCTGGCCAGTCTGTGCTGGGACGCTCTCCTGTCGTCACACAGATTTTGGGAGCAGATCCTGGCAGGGCTCCAGAGGGAGCTCCATTGGGAAATCTGGAGGAAAACTTCAGCTGGAATTTACTTACAGCCTGAAATTTCAAATCCCACAGCCACGAGAGCGACCTCAGCCTCCTCCAGGAGTAAATCGAGGCTTTTCCTGCCCACCCTCCTGTTTGACATCCCAGGAAAAGGATAATTCTCCCAAAGAAACACTGAGAAGTGTCAGCGTGCATTGAAACTCTCTCAGAAAGGGTTTAAACGGAGCTCAGTCCTTCCTCAGCCTCGGATTTTGGCAGCGGTTTGGATTTAAGGAAGCTGTGGAGGCATAATTGAATCACTGTGTCCCTCAAGTTCTTAACGCTGGCAAATCGGATCTATTTATAAAAATGAATTATTTATTAAGACAAATGAACAGGCAAGAGATAACAGACGAAAGATGTTAATCAGAATTAATTACTACAGAAGGTAAAACGAAGAAACCCCTGGTAAATTAGAGAATAATGTAAAAGAGTGCAGAACAGCAAGGTACCTGTATCAGAGGAAAAGAAATGGTATTGATCAGGGGTTGAACGGGATCTACCACTGAAACGATGATCAGCTCCAGATTCCTGCCCTTAAATCCTGGGAATAACCATGAAATAGGTGCCCCTACCCACGGGAGAAACTCCACACACGGCCAGGAAAATGTGCAGGAGATTTCTGCTTTGTGGAGGTTCGCTGTGGCTTTTTAGAGCCCTAACATGAGTGGCTGTCAGTCAGAAATTCCCATTTTCCCGCCAGATCTCAAATCCACAGCGAACTCTGGCCCCAGCCAAGAGGGATGAGGACCTGAGGAGTGAATCCAGAGACCACGGAGATGCTCCAAGGGCTGGAGCCGCTCTGCTCTGGAGCCAGGCTGGGAGAGCTGGGGGTGCTCACCTGGAGAAGAGAAGGCTCCAGGGAGAGCTCAGAGCCCCTTCCAGTGCCCAAAGGGGCTCCAGGAGAGCTGGAGAGGGACTGGGGACAAGGCATGGAGGGACAGGACACAGGGAATGGCTTCCCACTGGCAGAAGGCAGGGATAGATGGGATCTTGGGAAGGAATTGTTCCCTGGGAGGGTGGGGAGGCCTTGGCCCAGGGTGCCCAGAGCAGCTGTGGCTGCCCCTGGATCCCTGGAAGTGTCCAAGGCCAGGCTGGACAGGGCTTGGAGCAGCCTGGGACAGTGGAAGGTGTCCCTGCCCATGGCTGGGGGTGGATTTAAAGGCCTCTCCCAACCCAAACCATTCCATGATCCCATGATTTTCCTTCTGCAGGCCTGGTTTTAGGTGTCCTGCCATATTCCCAAGCCCACAGTCCCACAGCACAGCAGGAAGAAGGACGTTGGGGCATAAATTCCCCTGCAGGAACAATCCTGTGTGGAATCCGTGGCCCCAGGGCTGCTGCAGAGCACGGACACCCCTGGAACAGCAAAGGGCACAGAGCAGCAAAACAAATACCCCCCTCCTTAAAAACTGCATTTGTTCCTTCCCTTCCCGGGAAGAATGGAAGGAAGGGGATGATGAGAGGGAGAACAAAGTTAATCAACACCGAGGCTCTGGCAGGAATCCAAGGCGCCTTTGGAGCTGCTCGTGCTGAATGAGAAACCATCAATGAGCAGAGAATGATTTTCACAATGGCCTGGCCCAAACCCTGGGATTATTCCGCAGGGAGCAGCTCTTCACGGGCTAATGGGGCTTGTTCAGCCCTGAGCCGGGGATGCACCGGGGGCTCTCGGAATCGATTGGCTTCAGGAGGAATTATTTACAAACCCAAACGCGCCTAGCCGAGGCTTTGCAGCCGCAGTGGAGCTGAGGCCGATGTCGGGCAGGGCTCTGCCTTCATCCTGGAGCTTAACTGCTTGATTGGGTTCCGTGGAGCTCATTAAACACCATCCATTAAATGCACATTAAAAGGAGCCCCCCTGAACGCAGAGGAGACCAGCCCTGAGCGTTTTCATGCTGCAAAGAACAACCGGAGCTCAGCAGCAGAATCAGAAAATCACCCGCAGCCCCGAGCAGGGAGAAACCGTCCAGTCAGGAGCCCAGAATCCCAATCTGGCTCCTGCTGGGCCCTTTCTGAGGTGGCCTTTGCTGGTGTGGCCTCGATGCCACCACAGCTGGCCCAGGGTGGGGCAGTGCCAGCCCCAGCCAGGAGCAAGGCCGGAGTGGGAGGAGGTTGATCCCAGCTCCACAGGGTCTGGAGTCTGGAGTTTCCGACTCAACCCTGGTCGCAGTCCCAGAGCAGGACCAAGGTTCATGAATCGGCAAAGTCCCTCTCAAAGGAACGATCTCAGAGGGAGGAAGGGAAGTCACAAATGGCACCGAAATTTGGCGTCATTATTCAGATGATTTAAAAATTTAAATTAAAAGAAGTTAATGAAAAAAAATTAAAAGGTTTAAAAATTGGAAAAAAGTTTATTATTAAAATAATTTAAAATGAGGAAACTTTGTAGAACCTCAAAAATGGTCAAATAATCAGCTTGGAAGGGGCCTCAGGAGGTTTAGAGTCCAACCTCTTCCTCCAAGCATGGTCAGCGATGAGATGAGATGAGATATGAGATTATTTTGAGCTTTTTCAAGGTTTGCCTCAAAAGCCTGCAAGTGTGGAGCCTCCTTGGGAAACCCCTTCCCATCCTGGGCTGCCTAATGGTGAAAAAGTAGATTTGAGCTTTTCATTTTTGAGTGGTCCCAAGGAAAAGATCAGGAGAGAGGGAAGAGAGGATCAAGTGGGCGAAGGAAAAATGCAATAACCTCACGTTGAGCAGCGGTCAAGCAGAAGGAGCGGAGCTCATTTCACCTCCTGTTTTATGTGTCCATCCTGAGCTGGCCTTTCCAAGTCCCTCATTTCCCCCGAGACCTGGCACATTTGGGATGTTATCTCATTTATCCTGAAGGAACGGCTGATATCTCTGAGCAGCGTCCCTCGGGACTTCTGTTTGTGGTGGCCGAGGACACCAGACAAACCCACACCCCCTGGGCTGGGCGAAGCTGGCTCTGGTGATCCCAGCGCTGCTGCCTCCTCCACACCCTGTGCCGGACATTCTCCTTCCCATCCTCCCACCATTCCACTTTGCAGTCTGAGACAGAGAGGGACCCTCAGCCTCCAAACAAAACATTCGGCATCGCCCTCGTGGCTGCAAAATCCAAGGCACTGGAAGTGAGGAAGTAGAACAGCTTGGGGGGATGGATTTTCCTCCGAGTTAGGGTTAAATAAGGGATTCTGCCACCTCGTTCTGATCCGTGCTCCGGGTGCTGCCTTTCCCTCACTCTCCTGTTTTTTCCAGGCCCTGGTGCAGCCACGTGGCTCCTGTGGGTCCCTGGGAGCTCCAAAGGAGCTCGGAGAGCCCTACATTTCCTTGGACACGTAGGGTGGTGCTGGCACCGAATCCCAGCTGCAGGAGGTGTCTGGCTGCTCCAGGTGCATCCAATGGCCTTGGAAACCAACCCAAGGCTGGCGCGGAGCTGATCCACACTGAGCTCGGCGTGGGCAGGAAAGGACAATTTGTCCCCTCATCCCTGGGGACCACCATGGCTCCCAGGGCTTCAAAGGGGCCTTCATTTCACCCAGTCCCTTATTCAGCTGGGACGTCTCTGCAGCCTCGCTCATTGCTCCGTCAGGCATTTCCCATTCCCAGTTCCCCATTCCCCATTCCCATTTCCCATTCCCCATTCCCATTCCCCATTCCCCTTTCCCATTCCCCATTCCCCATTCCCCATTCCCAGCTCCCCCTTCCCCATTCCCAGTTCCCCATNCTCCCCCTTCCCCATTCCCCGTTCCCCATTCCCCATCCCCATTTCCCATTCCCCATTCCCCTTTCCCATTCCCCATTCCCCTTTCCCATTCCCCATTCCCCTTTCCCATTCCCCATTCCCCTTTCCCATTCCCCATTCCCCTTTCCCATTCCCCATTCCCCTTTCCCATTCCCCATTCCCCTTTCCCATTCCCCATTCCCCTTTCCCATTCCCCATTCCCCTTTCCCATTCCCCATTCCCCTTTCCCATTCCCCATTCCCCTTTCCCATTCCCCATTCCCCATTCCCGTGTCTCCATCTGGAGCTGCTCCCCCAGCAAGGCCCTTTCCGGCTCACATGGACCAGTGGCCCAGGCACCAACTGGGGATCAGGAACACCAGGAATGATGAGCCAGCTGCAAATGTCGCTCCTCGGCTCTGGCTCCTGCCTGGAAAGAGCCATCCCAGCAGCTTTGGGAATGGTTTGCAAATGAGGACAGAAAGGATCAAAACGGGAAGAAGCTGAAACACGGGAACGGTTTGATAGAATCCTCTTTATTTTCCAGCTCCTCTGTAGCAGGGATTGTTTGGGCACTGAGCAGAGGAAAAATTAGCATTGTTAATTTGCTGCAAGCCAGGGCACCTCAAGAAATGCAACACAATTAATTAGCCCTGGAAAAAAAAAAAAAAATTTTTTTTTTTTGAAGTGTTTATTGCAGGATCAAGCTCCTGGTTTTATAAGCAGATGGGGAAATAAAGTGCTGGGAATGACATGGAGCAAACAGCTGCGCTGGGAGCAGAGCCTAATTCATAATTCAACAGCCTAATCAGGGAACATCTTCCGCAGCTCCTCGGCTGCAATGGCAGAACGTGAGCCGGCAAACGATGAGGCTGCTTCGGTTCTTCAAGGGCTGCTGCCAATTAGCTCGCTGTCTTCGTTAGCCGTGTACACAGCTAACGAGGGCCCACGCTAATAAAGAGCCCGACAAAAGTAGGGCAGCCTCAAATAATTGTCCTAATGATAAACACTTGGCGGCAGCGCTTCAGCGGGGTTTGGTGGGAATTCATGAGCGGAATAAAGAGCTGTTCGCACTCCCTGCGCTGATGGCTCCCGTTCTCCCGCGTGGAGAGAAGGGGGAATGGTTTGAGGGAGCTGCTGTCGGCTCTGGAATTGCCTTTCAGAGGGGCTGGGGCTGGAGCAGCTCCAGGCAGGTCCCGTCCCGGGTGTGGCTTCACCTTTGCGCTCCGGGTGCCCAGCGCTGGTGGTGGCACCCAGGAAAAGTCACCTCTGCTTGAAGGAGACATTCCCGAGGGAATGTGCAGGTCCATGAAAATCCATTTGGAGGGCATCAGGCCACCAGGCTGGGGAGGAATGTGTTTTCCTTGGGGCAGGATCAAACCCTCTGAGCTGAGAGGAGCTGGGGGTTTGAATTTGCCTGTGAAACCTTTTGTAAAACCAACCCCAACTCCCTGCAGGCACAGAGGCGACCGGGACCAGCCCTGGTGGTGACAGCAGCTGGACGTCCATGGAGAGAGGAGAGACGCTGCAGGGAGCTCAGCGCTCTCAAGGAAAAGTGAATCCTAGCTCGGATCTGCCCTTGAATCCAACAGGAAAACTTCTTCTGGGGAAGAGCCCACAGAGGGATCGATGTCCTGCACGGTTTGACCTCCTGGGAATAAGGAGTTTGTCCTGGAATAGACTTCACTCTCCATCAAGCTCGTGGCTTGAAAGGCACGGTCAGGTTTGCTTGGGCAGGAAAATGCTTTTTATTTCAATTAAAACCCACTTGTCTGAGCTGGGATCCATTGGGATGCTCCTGGCATCCCGGAATTCTGGTCTAACCTGGAGATCATTTCACTGGCAGCCTTGTCCTGGCTGGCTCCATTTCCCTGCGCTGGCACCAGGACGCTGAGCACTGGCTGGTTCTGTGTCACCGGACAGGGACACCCCGGCCCTGGTCACCTCCAGACATCCCTGGGCAGGTCTGTCCCTGCAGCTGGATGAGCCCGAGGTCGTAGATAAATTCCCTGGATTCGGAGCCCCTGTGCTGGCAGCATTCCCAGTTGAGGTTTTGCCATTTTCACGGATTCGCCAACTAAAATCATGGAGAGTCACCACACCGAACAGCTCTGCTGGTCTTCCCAAGGGTGGGAGAGCCCAGGTCCATGAAAATCCATTTGGAGGGCATCAGGCCACCAGGCTGGGGAGGAATGTGTTTTCCTTGGGGCAGGATCAAACCCTCTGAGCTGAGGGGAGCCTGGGTTCTGTGTTTGCCTGTGAAACCTTTTGTAAAACCAGCCCCAATTCCAAACATTTCTCCAGCTGAGCTTCCAGTGGCACTGATTCCTTCAGCCGGGGTTCCGAGCCACTTGGAAAAGCGGAACATTTCCCAGAGTTCTGTTTTACTTCTTCCTTTCCAAACAATAACTTGGCACTTTCAAACAACAAAAGCACAAAATCCTTGTCAGCCCTTCCCTTTTACACCAAATTTTCAAGTTCTTCTAGAAGGATTTTTTTAAAAATTTAATTCGAAGGAAAAGTCCAACTTTTTTTCCCAGTCTGGCTCTGATAAAAGTGGATGTTCAGAGCCCGTTGATATCATCAGGCTGCGCTGACATTTTTGGAGAAAGGAGCCAAAGGCCTAGATCGGAGTCGCTGCCTGAAGAACAAACGGATGAGTCCTCCCTGCTGGGCACTTGGAAAGCCCCAAACCCGGGTTTGGATCCCTCTGATCCTGTCTGGGAGCATTTCCGGCCAGGCTTTCCCTCCAATCCCGCTCCTGTGAGCCAGCTGAGCTTCCCTGGCTTTCATCTCCTGCTCCTCCAAGCGCTTTGGGGCTTGGAATGTGTTCCCTGCTCCCTCAGGGCAGACTTGGATACAAAACCTGTCCCACCTCCTTCCACAGAGGGAAAACGAGCCCTTCCCAAGGCATCGCTCCCTGAAAAGCCCTCACGGAGCACAAGGCTCTGATTAAAAGGAAGAAAAGTAATTTTCCACGTCTCCACTCCAGACCTGAGCCTTTCAATAATTCCTGAGCTAATCCGACATTCATGATCCTTGATTTCAGTCATTCACTCCGGAGCTGATTAACGAGATGTTCCTCGGCGGAACACAGCTTCCCTCCTTCCCCCAGGACCGGATCATTTTAGGAAAAAAAAATGGAATATTCCAAAGGAGAGCAGGAGCGCTCTGCAATCCGCGGGCTTCCTCGCCGCTGGGAGAGGTCTTTCCCAAAAGATCACTCGGGAATGAGCAGCGGGAAGGAGCTGCAATTCCTCTGGATTTCCAGTTGCTCCCAGTGAGGAATCCTCGTACGGAGGGTCCTGTTTTTTACCCACCTGGAGCATCCAGGGCAGTTTTGTTCCCTCTCCCACCCACTTCCCAAGTTCCCTGCACCCTCGGTTTGGAGCAATTCCTTGGTTTGCTCCTCACCTTATCAATATTTTGGGATGTCGCCAATGCCGTGTGGCCTCTCAATCCCCTCCCATAAAAACCGTCTCCACACCGGATCAGCGGAGTGCGTTATCCCAGACTTCCAGGACAGCATCCGACCTCTCTTTGGGCCCCTTAATTTTTTAATTTACAGCTCGACAGGGAGCCCGTGCTTCCCACGGGAGCATCCGCAGGGATACGGGGCAGGGCTGAAGTGGGAGACGTGGAATCCTTGAAGGATCAATCACACCTTTCCGTTATGAGGGAATCAAATCCAATATTTTGGGGAAAAAACCCCACACCAGCCACATCCCAGGCCACCTCAGCTTCGGAGGAGGCCGAAATTCCTGGTTTCCCTTCGGATGAGACGCACTCAGCACTTCCATCATTCGCTCGGAACTCCTGCAGTCTGGAGGTCACCAATTCCCGCCATTCCAGCCCAAGAAGAAAGGCTTTCCTTAAAAAAAAAAAACCCAACAAACCCCAACACAATCGTTTCAAAATCCGAAGCGGATTTTTTTTAACTCCGATCCTTCGGATTATCGGGAAAATTGGGAAAAATGGTCTTCAAATCCATGAATACAGAGAGGTCGTGGTTAAATCTTCTCAATATCCAACCA
Organism: Dasyornis broadbenti; assembly: GCA_013397935.1. Classification (NCBI taxonomy): domain Eukaryota; kingdom Metazoa; phylum Chordata; class Aves; order Passeriformes; family Dasyornithidae; genus Dasyornis; species Dasyornis broadbenti. The sequence goes on from VZRN01002550.1 coordinate 41,102, forward strand.
GTCCCAGCATTCCGGGGGATTCCTCTGCTGTGCCCTGCCCATCTCCACAGGAATTTTTTCCCTGGAACAGCAGGAATTCTGCAGGATTTGCCGACGCTCAGAGTCCGGGAGAGGGCGATTCGCCCACCCTGGCCTAACTTGGCTACAAACCCACAAAAAACGGGGCCAAAAAGGGAGGGAAGAGATGAAAATCCTGCCGAGCCACCTGCTCCGTGCAACCGTTCCCGAGAACAAGGAGTCGGGAAAGGGATCGTTAGCACCGGCTGGAATTAAAAATGCAGCGTGGGAATGTTCAGTAATGTAAAGATGTTAATTAACGGAGCGAGTTAATGAACGGAGCAGGTCCTGGCAGCCCTGGAATGCTGAGGGTGGTGCTGCTTTCACTCGTCACCAGGAGCAGCCAACGGGAAATGTTGTTCCCTTAATAATGAATGGAAATCAGGAGCGGCGCGCCAGGATCCGGGAAGAGCCCCATCCCTGCCTGGTGCTCCGCATCCTTCGGAATGACACAGGTTTAAGACACAAAAGAAAGGCTCATTTCACAGGATCATGGAATATTTGAGGGTGGAAAAGGCCTCTGGAGATTCCCAACCCTCCTGCTCGCAGCTATGTCCTGCTGGGAATATCTCCAATAATTCCCACCAACCCTTTCCGCTTTTCGCAGATGCTTCAAGTCAGCTGGAAGCAGCCGAGCAGATCCAAACTGATCCGAGGTGATTAGGGATTCCCAGGAATGTTCTCCCAGGGAGCAGCATCAACCTTGCAGTAATGATGTTGTTCCAGCTGATTGTTTTATTAAAGCCCACGGAAGACGCTGGAAATAATTATTCCCATTTGGAGAGACAGGCTGGAAATAACGACTCCGATCTGCAGAATTCCATCCGCTTCCACACGCACATCCCTGTTGTTCCAGCAGGATTGTGGAATCTGAACCCCAAAATCAACAGGAGGGGCCCCAAAAAAGGGCAGAGGAGGAGGTGCCGGTCCTTGGATGTGACACCCACAAGGGCACAGGGATGCTTGGGATGAGGGGCTGCACATCCCGCAATCCTTCCCTTGGGATTTTCCTACTCTTAATCAACATCCGCATGGAAAAGCAAACCCATTCCTGGCCTGAATGTCGATTCAGGGAATGATCTTTGCTACCAAAAACACCGGGAACAGACACTGGTGACACCTTTCCTTTCTGCTGCTTATTTCTCTTCCCTTCACGCACGGAAAAATCCCAGCTCCAGCCTTCTCCGCAGGGCTGGGAGCAGGGAGGATGGGAATGAGGTCACCCTGCCTGCCCCACGTTGGTTTCCGTGTCCTGCTGAATCCCATTCCAGGCGCCACGCAGGAGATTCCGAATGAATCAGATATTGAATTTGAGCATCAAAAATTGAAACGCGTGGATGGATCTCCCAGCTTCCACAAGAGCACGAAGTCATGCAGGGATGCAAAACATTCCTCCTGGGATGTTCCTGCTGGCTGTGACCTCCGGCAGCACCGCTCCCTGAGCCAAACCCTGCTCTTCCTGATCCAAACCCTGCTCTTCCTGATCCAAACCCTGCTCTTCCTGATCCATGTTCAGCCCCATTTCTTCATGCCCAGGAATCTGCCCGATGAGGCCGATCCAATGCTCTGTGTCCTGAAGCTTCCTCAGAGACGTGAAACCCCCAAAATTCCCTGAGATCCCCGCCAGGCTTTGCTTTTCCAGCCTCTGGGATTTGCTCTGGAGGTTCTCCGGTTCAGCTCTTTCTGGGGGAGAGATTTTCACAAATTTGTTTAAAAATGCACTCGGGAATCAGCCTAAGGGAGGAGTTTGCTGTGTTTATTGGGATTCAAGGAACAAACAGGGAGATGATGGAAATAATTCTTCCTTTTGCTTGAAGGAACCTCTCAACACTCGTGTGGCAAAGTCACAGAATCCTGCAATTACGGAATGGTTTGGGATGGGAGGGAACTGGAAGCTCATCCAGTGCCACCCCCTGCCATGGGCAGGGGCACCTCCCACTGTCCCAGGCTGCTCCAGCCTGGTCTTGGACACTTCCAGGGATCCAGGGGCAGCCACGGCTGCTCTGGGAAACCATTCCAAGGCCTCCCCACCCTCACAGGGAGGAATTCCTTCCCGATATCCCACTTAACCCTCCCTGTGTCCATGGGAAGCCATTCCCCCTTCTCCTGGCACTGTCAGTCAGATCCCGCTCCTCTGCTCGCAGGGAAGCTGCTCCTGGCTGGAAAATGAGCTGGGCTGAGTTTGGGAAGAGGAATTTTGTAAGGAGTGGCGAAGCCCAGCAGTGAATGATCCCACAAACCCACGGAGTGCTGGCTTTAATCCCATCGGCATCATTCCATCCACATCCTGGTGTTTGCTGCCGGCGTTATTCCCATGGCCCTCGCAGGGAGGTCTGCCAGCCCCTGTTTGCCATTCCAAGACAGAACTCCATGGAATGGGACATCCCGGCCCTTAAACACGGAGCAATCCCAGTTCCAGCGCCCTTCACCAGGTCAGGCATTAATTACAGCTTAAGGCGGTAATTACACACGGCTAATTAACGGGCTGCTCCGTTGCTTGTCAGGAGTGATTCCTTCGGATGGGAAATGGAGCTGAACCCCAGCGTTCCAAACGGGAAGCGATCAGGGAGCTGGGAATGTACCCCCTTGCTGAAAACTGGGCAATGATTCCTGCTGGGAATGAAACTGAATCAGAAAGGCACCTCCGAGCTCTGATCCCAAGATTTAATTGGAATTCTGCCTTTTCATTAGGTTTTCTTGCTTGATTATAACTCTCAAATTCTTAATACAGAAAATATTTTTATTTTCCATGAGATTCCGCTTCTGGGTTTTCATCTTTTCATTTCCAACCTTTTCTCCTTGGTTCCCTTCCTCGAGAATTTAAACTCAGGCATCTTTTCAGTCAGAAACGCCATTTTTAGGCACTTTTGCCGCTTCAAAACTTCACAAAAGTGATTTTTCATCCCAGAATAGTTGTTGGTTTTAAATTCTGCTTATTTTTTTTTGGAATTTAGTGCTTTCCGATAGAAAATACATTTAGAAGAGAGGAAGAAAAGTAGGGAAAGGCAGAGAATTGTTTTCTTTTTAAAGCTGGGATTCTCTGTGTGAGGTTTTCACCTTTCTAAGCAAGAAAGATGGTCCAGGATTCCAAAAAAAAAAAACCCAGGAGCACTGATCCGACAGAGCTTTTTTTTCCTGCCTTGCCATAAATTTCCATTCCACCCCTCCATCGCCCTCCAGTTTATCAATTCCCAAGTGACAGTGAGAATGATCCATAGCCCCATTCCAGAGTCCCATTTCCAAAAGCATCCGAGCCCAGGAATTAAGGGCAGAAGTTTGAGTTGAGGATCAGAAAATTTAGGAAAAGGCCCAAATGTCACATTTATGGTTTGGAAACAGAGGAGAATCACTGGGTTCGTGTTCCAATGTTCCCTTTGTCCAGCCAAGGAGGACAGAACTGCCGGGGAGCTTCAGCTGCTGTTGGAGGTTTCGCACCTTCCCAGGAAAAAGGAGGGAATTGCAAATCCAAGGGACCGACACATCCCGGGGAAAAGTGACATGGAATGGCTGCAGCTCCTGGGGATGGAGCAGCACAGGGATTTCTGAGCAGATCCAGGCTCCTCACTGCATCCAGCAGGAAAAGGCACCCACAGGATGGGAAGCGCAGGGAGAAAACCTGGGGTGGGTGAACAATGACCCTGGGGCGCATCCCAAGGGATAAATGGAATCCCAGGCCTGGAGCAGGGAAGTGATGGACAGTGCAGGAGAGGCCCTTCAAGCCAATCATGGGCATCTCCCAAAATCATGGAATGGTCTGGGTGGGAAGCGACCTTAAAGCCCATCCATTCCCACCCCTGCCATGGGCAGGGACAGCTCCCACTGTCCCAGGCTGCTCCAAGCCCTGTCCAGCCTGGCCTTGGACACTGCCAGGGATCCAGGGGCAGCCACAGCTGCTCTGGGCACCCTGGGCCAGGGCCTCCCCACCCTCCCAGGGAAGGATTTCTCCCAATATCCCATCTAAATCTTTCCTCTTTTAGTGGAAAACTGCCCCCTGTGTCCCACCTGCCTCCAAATCCAGGATATTTCCATTATCCCTCTGGGTTTGTGAGTGCGAGTGGAAAGTGTGGAACAAATATCCAGGAATGTCCACGGACAGGAGGGAACAACAGCAGCTCCCTGCCACGTGAGGAGGAGCACGGGATCCACACCCAGGGGTGGCCCTGGCTTTGGGGGATCCAGGAATGAGCAGCTGTGGGGCTGAAGGGCCCTCGGAACATCCCAAGCAATGGGGACTCTTGATCCGACTCCTGTCCCAAACAGGGATGTGGCACAGGGAGAAGGGGCCTGGATTGAGGCTGCTGGAGGAGGCTCAGCCGTGCTGGAGCCGCTGGATGGCTCCGTGGGATGGATCTGAGCAGCCTCGGAGTCCGGGGTTACGCAGGGATTATCCTAATCCTTTCATTAGCTTAAATCCCGCTTTCCTCCTGCACAGGCCAGGCTGTTCCAAGGAGAAAGGAGTCAGCAGTGCAGGAGCACACTCCCCCTTTCTGCCAAGATGAAGGAGCTGGGAATAATCCCCTGTGTTAAACTGGGATGAATGGGATGTGATTGACACCCCTGCTCCCGCTGTTCCTCGCTCCAGAGCGGATGGAGCTGCTCGGGGCACTCAGAGCAGCTCGGGAAAGGAGCTTGAAAAACCCCAGGAGAGGTTTCTTAATTAGGAAAATTTCATTTCTGCAGATTAACATATTTATTAGAGTCATTAATCATCCCTTCCTGTGCCCTACCAGAGCACAGCTCGGCAGGAGCAGGGTGGGATGGGAGAATTCCAACAAGGAGCCAGTGGCTTCCAGAGGAGCTTCCCAGCACAGAGCATCCTTCTTCTCCAGGATCACTGGGAATGAACCAGGAACAGCCTTGGCAAAGTTGTCACCACTGCCACAGGAGACTGAAAAAGAACTGGTGAGGGACTGGGGACAAGGCATGGAGGGACAGGACACACGGAATGGCTTCCCACTGCCAGAGGATAGATGGGATATTGGGAAGGAATTGTTCCCTGGGAGGGTGGGGAGGCCCTGGCCCAGGGTGCCCAGAGCAGCTGTGGCTGCCCCTGGATCCCTGGAAGTGTCCAAGGCCAGGCTGGATGAAGCTTGGAGCAGCCTGGGATGGTGGAAGGTGTCCCTGCCCGGTGAGGAATGGGATGAGCTTTAAGGTCCCTTCACACCCAGGCCATTGTTTGGACTCAGAGGAACCAGACTGGGGTCCCATTCTGTGACGTGGGGATGGGAATCGCTCCAGCCCTGATTCCTGGGTCATTCCCGCCTCCTACCAACGCCACATCCCCACCCAACAGGGCAAAAGAGGTTTCCCAAACATCTTTTTCAGGATCTGCCTCAAGGAATGCTGCCTCCCTGGAGCCCTGGGCCCACGCAGGCCCAGCAGGCCCCACCCAGCAGCTCCTGCCACGAGGGCCCCGGTTTGGAGCTTCAAATGTGGAATAGAATTGGAAAACACAAATGAACTTGAAGGGATCACTTTGTACCCCTGAGGCTCCTCCTGGACCAGCTGAGGGTTCCTTCTCCTCATCCAGGGCCCTTTTTGGGGGCTCAGGGAGGGGCTGGTGTGTGCCGGTGGGAGCGCACAGGGAGCCTGGCTGGCCACACTCGTCACTCTGTGCTCTCTACCCTTCACTCAGTGACTTTCTTCCCTCTTTTCCCTTTTCCAGCCCTCCAGGAGCCCATCCAGCCTTTGAAGTCCTCGGCGGGACCTCAGCATTCCCACACAAGCACCTCCACTATCATCCTATTGCATTTTCCCTGCTAAACTGCACCTACCCCACTCCTGAAGGAGAAGCAGAAGGAATTTCCTTTCCTCTCCCCCATATTCCTGGGCACAGTGGTCAGGATGAAAGGAAAGTCACTGACCTCTGGTTTTCTGAGCCTGCCCTGATTTCTGAGCCTGGGAAAGGGCAAGGAGCTGCTGCAGTCCCAGCTCCAGCCTCCAAGGACAATGTGCTCCCAGGACAGGGGACACTAGGGCAGGCAGGGGAGGGAACAGTTTTGGGGAGGTCAGGGCTGAGCGGGAGGACCTGGCAGCACTTCCAGTCCCTCAGCAATAAGGATTTTTCAGAGTGATGTTTCCCCTGGGCTCCCAAGGAGCAGATTCGGGCCAGATTTGCAGTGGTGAGCAGCACGGAGCTCGTCTATCACCCCCAGAGGGTTCCCCTAATTGGAGATCCCCTTTTGGAAATTCAGGCCCATCCAGCCCCTGACAGAATCCGGGCAGGATTCTCCCTCTGCTCTGCTCCAACCAGGAGATTTTTCTTCACCTGCTCCTGACAATTCCTGCTCGTGTTGGGAGCTGCTGTGGTTGGTGGGAGCTGCTGGCCAGTGGCCAAAGCCAGCACAAGTGGCTCAGTGTCCCTGGAGCAGGAGATAAGAGCTTTCCAGGAGATCCAAGGCCTGTCCAGGATGGCACTGGCTCCCCCCACTGTATCCCAGTGCCTCCCAGTTCAGCAGAAATCAGCTGGATTCAGACCGGGGATTTCCTGGCAAGGAGGATATCACACATCCATCCCTTTTCTGCTCCATGGATTCTTGCCAAAGGCAGCAACGCTCCAGCAGCTCTGCCCCACCCCAGCCCAGGCTCGGGGGCAGCTGCCCTTCCTCTGAGCAGATGTTTGTGGTTCCTTTGCCTCTGAGCAGATGGTTTTGGTTATTTTGCCTTTGCCCCCAGAGCCATTACCCCGTATCAGTCTGCATCCCACAAACATTCCAGATAATCCATCACCAATGACATGATGGAATACCTCTGCGGCTTTTAGGAATATCACACCGTGCCCTGGCAGGAGGCAGGGAAGTGCCAAAGCTCCTGAACAAACCACCTGGGAAGGGAAATGTTTCTCCAAAGGCCAGGCTGGCCCCTGCCTCGCTGTGGTTCTGGTCCTGTCCGTGTGTCCAGCTGCCCATGGATGCCCTTGCTCCTGGAAAAAGGGGCTGGAATTGCTGTGCTGCACTTTCAAAGCCCAAACCAGGCCCTGCAGGTGCATTTCTGATCCTCCTTTCTGAAGGAGAAGGCTTAGAAAGAAGTCCATGATTTTCCCTGAGTCCCAAGTGCCTCTTGATTCATTTTCCCCCCGGGAAAGTCCTGTCCCCTCTTCCAGTCACTGTCCTTGGTGAGCGAGGCAGAGGTGATGAACTGGGAGAAGAAAGTCGCTTTTTCTTCTGCTCAGACCTGAGTCCTGGTGGGCCTTGGGCAGCACCAGAGCAGAGATGTTTATCCCAGAGTTCCCATGAATCCCATGAGTCAGGACAGGGCTCAGCACTGGCAGAATTTGGGGCTCCTGGAATCTCAGAGTGACAGCAAGAACTGACCCCAGCCGAGAGCTGCAGAGAAGCCCCTGCTGCTCCAGAACAGGAGGATGTCCCGGCAGAACTGCAGGAGCCAGGGAATTTCATTCGGGAATTTCTTTTCTGTGTCACTTTTCTCTTAAAGCTTTTCTCTCAGGATTTGTGTGACATTATTGTCAGAAACACCACATTAAACGGACTTCTCGTGGTTATTTACCTTTTGGATGCGTGGAAATACGGAACAAAACATCCAGGATTTGTTTTGACCTCCACATCCGTTAAATGTTAACCTCATTTGCTCGCTAAGTAGGGAAGACAGGACAGCAGGTCCATGGAGAGAATCCCTTCCCGTCTCCTCCATAACTCAGGTAATGATGATTTTGGAGGACCAACTGTTCCAGGGAGCCGAGTCCCAGCACAGGGCACGGGGCTGGCACAGGGAATGGCAGGAGATAATCGGGATGTGCTGGAGCAGATGTAGCAGCAGGGGAAGATAAATGGGTGGGAGTTGGAAGGGAAGCAGCACAAATGAATAGGGGCTGTGAGACCTGAGAGATTAAACAAGATAAAAAGCAATAAATATGTACATTCCCAGTAAACAAGGATTAATGGGAATGGGGGATGCTGCCAGGAGGGGTCTGCTGGAGCCAGGAGAGGGTGACAGGACTAACAAGACACTGAGGAGGCAGAAAAGCACTGGCAAAGCTCGAACCGTCACAGTGAGGAGGAAAAGGGGAGCCCGGGCTGGGGCTGGTCAGCAGAGAGGACAGGGAGACAACGGGAATGGGGGGACAGCAGCAGTGACCAAATCGGGGTCACATCCCATGGCAGAGGCAGGGCTGAGGGAGACGTTGTTCCTGCAGGAGCTCGAGGCTCCTCACACCAGCTCCTGCATCCGACGGGAATCTGGGAACCAAAACTTCTCTGCTAGGGAAGGGTGAAGCCTCACCGAGAGCATGAAACCTCCCACCGGCTGCTCAGTTTTACTGCCCACAGAGAAGCAGAGTTGAAGGCCTTTTCCCTTTTCCCTTTTCCCCTTTTCCCCTTTTCCCCTTTCCCTTTTCCCCTTTTCCCCTTTTCCCCTTTTCCCCTTTTCCCTTTCCTGCAGGACCTCCAGGGCTCCTTCTCCAGGAGGTTTCAGCCTCGCTCCTCCTGCCTGGAGGATCCGAACACCATCACCCCAGGTTTGGACACTCTTGGCACCATCGCAGAGGCCCAGAGGGGAGGACGAGGAGCAGGGCAAGGGAGGATCCTTTGCCCACACCGGAGGGGATTTTCCCAGCTTGGAGAGGATTTTGGAGAAGAGGAGCTGGGCAGTGTGGCAGGAGTGTGAGTGCCCTCCCTGCTGAACTCTGCAGCAGGTGCTGAGAGAAGGGAGCCATTCATTAACTGGAATTTCCCTTTCCCCGCCAGGCCGCAGATTCTGCAGTGATAAAATTAATTAACAGCTGCAATTAAACCCAAACTTCCCCTGTTTTGTCGGGATGAGCTGGGTGTTGTAAGGGCTCCAGCATCCAGAGGAAAGCAAGGGTAGGAAACGCTCCCAGGCTGGGATCCCCTGAGCCCTGAATAGTTTTGCTCTCCTTGCGGAAGAATTTATGAGGAGGCTTGGATCGAGAAAGGCAGGGAGCCAAATTCCCTGAGTATCCAGGAAAATGATGGCCAGGAAATAGCCAGCTCTGAAGACGGGCTCCAGCTCTGAGCTCTCAGGGATTCATGGCAGAGACCAGAGCGTGAGGAAGGTCCTGAGCAAAGAAGGCGAGGATGCCCAGAGCAGCTGTGGCTGCCCCTGGATCCCTGGAAGTGTCCAAGGCCAGGCTGGACAGGGCTTGGAGCAGCCTGGGACAGTGGGAGGTGTCCCTGCCCGGGGCAGGGGTGGCTCTGGATGAGCTTTGAGCTCCCTTGTCCTGTCACTCCCTTGTCCACAGCCCCTCTCACAAAGAAGTGCTGGCACTGCTGATGCCCAAAATTTCCAGAACGCGAGTCCTAACTCAACTTCTGGGAGCAGCAATCCCATCTCGTCTGCGCTCTTAATTAAATCAGTTATGGGAGGTAATTGAATTAAGAGCCATTCATACAGAGCCTGATTATTCCAGGTCTTTGTGGAGCCTTTAGAAGGGAAGCTTTTAAGCAGGACCTGACTACACCCAACATATCCAGGGAATACAAACCTGGGAGCGCGAGGAGAGAGGAAAGCTCAGGAAAGCTCCGCATTAAGACATCAGCAGCGTGCAGGGGAGGTGTCTGTGAGGCTGGGCAGCCCCTGGCCTTGGAGACTCCGGGATCAGATGGAATGAAAGCCCTGAGCAGCCTTGTCTGGCCTCAAGCTCCTCCTGCTCCAAGCTGGAGCTTGGTCCAGACACCTGAGGAGCCTCCGGGCTGAATCCTGTGTGCCCACATCCATCATTAATGGGACGTTGGCTCTCTTGGTGCTGCAAAATTATTCATTATCCATTGGATAACTCCTGCAAGGCCACCAACAAACCTCTCCAAACCCTTTCCCCCTCTTTTTTTTAGGGATTCAGCAATGCAGGAAGCACAGGGGCAGCAAACCCCGCAGCCACGAGCTGCAGCCTCTTAATTACAGCTCCCTGCAAGCGCGAGGAATCGTTTCAGAAGGAATAAAATATTTGGGTTGTCGGGTTGATTTTTTTTTTTTTTTTTTTTTTTTTTTTTTTTTTTAGCAGAGGCACTTCAGGGTTTTCTAGGCTTGGATTTTAAATAAACGTGGCAGAATTCCCTGGGAACTACGAGGGCTCTGCCATTACAGCAATAAAGGAAAGATTAGCACTTGGAGGGGAACATTTCAATTTGCCTACAGGTGGCATTTAAACCTCCTTGGCTGGGCCTCTGCCGTCCTCATTCCCTGGAATGGGCTGCCTGCCTGCCTAGCTGGGATAATGAAGTGGCAGCAGTGCAGGAATAATAATAATAATAAAAAAAATAGAATTAATCCCATTTAGTTCCATTTCAGAGGAAATAAGCAAAAAGCTGCGTTCTTATAGACACAGAGCCTGGCGTGGAGCCTGGAGCTCTTCTCCTCCAAGGGTCTGTTGGAATGCCAGGCAAGGAAAAACCCTTCTGGTAAAAACTTTGCATTTCCCTCCTCAGAGATGCCCCTGCTACAGCACAGCCAGGGGAGGAACCAATTCCCATTGTTCAGTTCCGAGGGCCGAGCTTCACAACAGCGACTGTGGTTTGGTAACAGGGATTTAATGGAAATCCGGAACGTTTGCCTCGCGCAAAACGGGGATCAAACGGAAGCAGAACTCCAGAGAAAGGAACAAACCTTTCAGGCAGCCTGGCTCCAGAAAGAGGGGAGAGATTAATATGGGCTGGATCCGATGGGATCATCCCTGCCTGTGGATTTTTTTTTTTTTTTCATTTGGAACATCTGAAATAAAAGAAGTGATTCCATGGCATCAATTCTCCATCAGATTTAATTGTCACATATTAACGACTTACCTTGTAATGCCATTTTTGTCTTATTAAGTGGATCTGGAGAAGAGACCTTTTCCCCGCAGTTTCAGACACTTGTTAGCCACGTAAAATGGTAAGTGAAGCACTAATGAGAGGGAAAATCCTGTGGGATCCAAGTCACCTCCGGGTGGAAATGCTTGGGACGAGCCCTTGGCTGACGCAGCGATGTCTCCGTGGTGTCCCCTCCGTGTCACACGGAGTTTCTCTGTCAGTCCTGGTGCTGCGTCCTCCTTGCTTTTGGGCACCACCTAATGGCTCCTCACCGCCTCGCAGCTTAGGGGAAAACGGGAAAAGGCATTCCCAATGTTGTGCGGCAGCACCAAAAGCAGGGAATTTCCCTAAATCCCCCTCAACTCCCGAGGCAGAGCGAGGTCTGTGAGCCTGAGCCCCATCCCGCTGCCCACCCTTCGGGTGGGAGGGGAAGGGAGCACACATCCAATGAAGCCATGAATGCAACCCTAACTGGGTTTTAGCTGCGCGCGGAATAATGGGTTACAGGGAAAATCTCCTTTCGGATCATCCAGGTTTAGCAGGGAAAGTGCCCGTGGAGCTGCGCTCATGAAAGGGTCGGGGCTGCGCAAACACGGAAAGGGAATTGTTTGGATTTTGGAGATCAATCGGCAAATCTTTACCGCAGGGAAAGCTCCCATTCCTGGGGGAATAAGAGCAGGGAGAGAGCAGCTCATGATGGAGCTCCTCTGACAAGTGGTCTCCTTCCCAGTTTTCTTCTTCCCAAACAAGATGAGCACTGGGGTGAACAGATCATCCCAAACCTTGTTCCCGAGCCAGCCCTCAGAGGGCACAGGGATTCAGGAATGCAGGGATGAGCATGGAATGCCCATCCCAGAGTCCCACAGCGCCCGGGGTGAGGAAGCGCAGAGCATTTGGATCACGGCTGTGTTGAGATGTTTGGAACTCTGGTTTTGCCAGTTTGGTTTTACACCCCTGGCTGTTGCTATTTACCAGCAGGAAAAAGGGACATGGCCTCTTCTTCCTTTCATGGAATCACGGAACGGTTCGGGTGGGAGGGGACCCTAAAGTGCCACCAGGGACACCTTGCACTGCCCCAGGCTGCTCCAAGCCCTGTCCAGCCTGGCCTTGGACACTTCCAGGGATCCAGGGGCAGCCACAGCTGCTCTGGGCACCCTGGGCCAGGGCCTCCCCACCCTCCCAGGGAGTGGCCACCACACCCTTCCCACCACAGTGTGGCCACCTGAGTGACCACCAGAGTGACCACCAGAGTGACCAGAACACCCTGCCCACTCCAGGGTGACCACCACAGTGACCACTATAGGGTGCCCCGCACAGCCTCTCCACCATGGAGTGACCAGTACATTGTGACCACTACAGGACCCACCACACCCAGCCCACCACAGACTGACCGCCACACCCTGCTCATCACAGTGTCCATCACATTGTGTCCACCATGCCCTGTCCACCACGGAGTGACCAGAACACTCTGCCCACTCCACCTTGCCCACCGCAGCCTGCTCACTGCAGTGCATCCACCACAGTGACCACCACAGGGTGACCCCCACAGGGTGACCCCCACAGCCTGCCCACCATGGAGTGACCACTCCATTTTGACCACCACAGTGACCGCCACAGGGTGACCACCACAGCCTGGCCAGCACAGAGTGTCCACCAGTGTGCCCGGCACAGCCTGCCCACCATGGAGTGACCACTCCATTGTGCCCACCACAGCCAGCCCACCACAGACTGACCACCGCAGTGCCACCACAGACTGACCACTGCAGTGCCACCACAGACTGACCACCTCAGTGTCCACCACAGACTGACCACCGCAGTGCCCACCACAGACTGACCACCGCAGTGCCACCACAGACTGACCACCTCAGTGTCCACCACAGACTGACCACCTCAGTGTCCACCACAGACTGACCACTCCAGTGCCCGCCACAGACTGACCACCGCAGTGCCCGCCAGTGCTGCCCAGAGATCTCTGTGCCACTGCCAGCCCCTCCCCAGCCCTGCCAGAGCCGCACTGCGATGGCAGCGGGAGGAGGAGGAGGATGATTCCTGCAAGGATTTGTCAGTGACACCGGGAAATCACTTGGGGGTTGCTAATTGGATAACAAGGCAATTACAGCCTTGCATGTGTAATTCCCTGCTCTGAGTGCGCTCAGACCATGGGATGAAGGATGTCTGGGTGTGGGGAGAGGTTTGGATCAGCCCCTGAAGGATCTGCTCAGCCTCCAGCAGAGCCTCCCAGCCCTGCCCCAAGGCCTGGAGAGCCCCGGCCCAGCCCCTTCCCAGCTCTGCCCTTTGTCCTGTGGGGCTGCCCAGGGATCCCAACGCTCCTGGGAGCACCAGGAGGCTCCTGAGGCACCCCCACGCCCCAAAGCCCACCCCAAACACAGCCCAAACCCCCTCAGGCACCCTCTGCCACAGCGGGATGGGGCTCACATCACGCCTGCCCTCCTTCTCCTGGGTGGGTGATAAATGTCCTCTCTTTCAGCTCCTCCGCCACCCTGAAGAGCCAAACTCCCCTTTCCACAGCAAACCACCCCAAATTTGCCTTTCCCTCACTGCCCTCCAGCTGAACAGTTGCCAACGTGGTATTTGTGGGGTTTTCTCCTTTTTGCCCCCAGCTCGAGCCTTTCGGATCCCCCCTTTCCCCCATCCCACAGTTCCCACCGGAGGAGAAGCAGGGGGACACCAGGAGCTCATCTTCACGCAGGGCTGTGGCGGCACCTGGCTCAAGGAAGCTTCTTCACCCCAATCCCAATCCAGGGCTGAGAGGTTTCACAGCATTCCCACATCTCCTTGGTATTTTATTCCACGTTTTTCTTCATTAGGAGGAGCTGCCCCTGCTTCCTGTGCTCCTGCAGGTTCTCCGTGCTCAGCCCATGGAATTTCCTGCTGACACCACGGAGATGCTCCTCACACAGGGGGGGTTTTTCCAGAGTTTCTTTGGATCGCAAGGGGATCCCATTAATGTGTGCAGGACACTTCAGCTTTCCCTCTGAAATTCTGAAAAGAGACTCAGCCAAGTGTTAGTAAATCATGGAATCATGGAATCATAGAATCGTGGAATGGTTTGGGGGGGAAGGGACCTTAAAGCCCACCCAGTCCCACCCCCTGCCATGGCAGGGACACCTTCCGCTGTCCCAGGCTGCTCCAAGCCCTGTCCAGCCTGGCCTTGGGCACTTCCAGGGATCCAGGGGCAGCCACAGCTGCTCTGGGCACCCTGTGCCAGGGCCACCTCACCCTCCCAGCCAGGAATTCCTTCCCAACATCCAAAGTTCTGGAAGGTTCAGTACCTCTCTTTAAAACTCCATCCCTGCGTTTGACCCCTCTTCCTTTGGGAACAGGGCATCCAGCCTGGTCACTCCCCTTTTGGGATCTTCTCTGCAGATCTTCCTGCTTCACCCTTTGAGCTCCTTGAGGTCCTGAGTCACTTGGGAACGTCTAAGTAAAGCACGAATTAACGCCCTCAGCAACACGACAATCATGGAATCATGGAATGTCCCGAGCTGGTTCCAACAGGGATCGTGGAGTCCAGCTCCTGGCCCTGCACAGACACCCCAACAATCCCACCCTGCCAGCCTTACACCCAGGGAGACCTCTGGGATCATTAAATCTTTATTTACTCCATTTCCTCACTCTCTCTCCTCTAAAATTTCACTCTTTTATTTTACTGAAGTTGTTTTAAAACACCCCGAGTCCCAGATTTAGCTGTAATTCTGACAGAATTGTCTCTGACCGTGCTCATAAATCTGCTCCGTGCCAAAAAACTTTGATTTTTGCTTTGTTTTGCACTGGAATCAGGAATCCTGTCACTGCTGGGTGGAAATGTCACAAAACTACATCACTATAATTTTTATGTTCCCGTTGCAAAAACGCCTTTTGTGCTGTGTTTGCATTTTGAATTTGCTGCTGGAACAATAACATCCCATTTGGGTCACAACGAGGGGCCTTGTGCTGGGATAAAATTTTATGCTTCATCAGAATAATTTGGGTCGTTTTGTGGGCATTTGGAGGTTTGTGATGTCCCAAACCATTCACTTTGCTGCTTTTAAGTGGCCAGGTGTGCTAAGCAGGGGCTTTGCTGTCAGTCAGCCACCCGTAATTGGCTTTGGAAGCGGAGGCTCGTGGTGTTTGGAATATTTACAAGCAAGTGGTGACATTTTCGACAGATCAGGCAATGCTGCTGACTCGAAAAAGCCTCATTTTTGTGCCTATCAGCAACACGACCTCCCTGGCTGGAAGGGAGAGGAAGGGACTGCGCAGTTCAGGGCTGACAGTGAGGATTCAGCTTTTCTCAGGTTCAGGGGCGTCCTAATGCAGCGCAGAGATGGAAACTGCACTTGGAGGGATGGATTCCAGCCCTGCACAAGGATTCGGACTGCAGCCAGGAAAAGTTTTGGCTTAGGGAATGTTTTATTAGGATTAGCTGCTGAATCGTGGAATCGTGGAATGGTTTGGGTGGGAAGGGACCTTAAAGCCCATCCAGTGCCATGTGCCATGGGCAGGGACACCTTCCACTGTCCCAGGCTGCTCCAAGCCCTGTCCAGCCTGGCCTTGGACACTTCCAGGGATCCAGGGGCAGCCACAGCTGCTCTGGGCACCCTGGGCCAGGGCCTCCCCACCCTCCCAGGGAACAATTCCTTCCCAAGATCCCATCCATCCCTGCCCTCTGGCACTGGGAAGCCATTCCCTGTGTCCTGTCCCTCCATCCCTTGTCCCCAGTCCCTCTCCAGCTCTCCTGGAGCCCCTTTGGGCACTGGCAGGGGCTCTGAGCTCTCCCTGGAGTTTCTCCATCTCACTCAGCTGCTCCTCAGGAGAAGAATTTCAGCCCAAGAACCAACTGGGAGATCCTCCCCTGGACTCGCTGGACTCTTCCCAAATTTAAAAGCAGAAACCTTTTCCACAACATCCAACCTCTGACTCCAAGGGCAGCAGCAACTTGGTCCCAGTTTCCTGCCTGGGGCACACCAGTCCCTGAGCTCACACTTCATCATGGAATTAATAATGGAATAATAATGGAATAATAATGGAATTGTGAGCTGCAACTCCTGCGGGTGTGAACACACAGGACCTGCTGCTCCTTTGGGAAGAGGGGCCCTCATCCATGTGGGAATCACCGCAGCTGCATGGAGGCAGCCCCTTCATGCCATCAAGGATCCCTTGCCGAGGTGATGCCCTCGCACCAAGGAAAACTGATCCAGAGCAGATTCCTGCTTTCCTGCCGCTTTGAATCTCCCCCATCCATCCCTGGGAACGTTTCTATGGTTACCTCCCGGTTTGCCAACATCAGGTTATTTCCATCTTGGAACCTCAGCTCCAGTCGGTTTTGGAGCTCGGCTCAACTCTAGCGCTGAATTTCAGCCTCTTGAAGAGCTGGAGGTGTGAAGCCGAGACATGAATGTGTCACGGTTTTTGTGGTGGCTGTCACAGCTCCGGGAGCGATGCAGAGCTGGGTCTCAGCAAGGGAAAGGCAAAATACCACAGATTTCATGTCCAGGAATTGTGACAGCTCACAGAGACACTCTGGACACGGCCACAGGAACAGTCTCACAGTCACATCAGGTTGTCTTTGACTCCAGGCTCTGGGATCGCTCTCGGGAAGGACAGAATTACAACTATTTTAGAATTCATCTTGAATTTTAATCATTTGCAGCCAGACCCTGCGTGTGCTCCCCACAAGGAATCTCCCACTGGGAATGTGGCAGCAGACACTGCATCCCTGCTCGCTGTGTTTTGATGATGAGGAGAAGTGGGAATTTTGCTGCTGCCTGGGCTGCTGTAGAAAGGCTGAGAGAATTGGGATTGTCCTGCCTGGAGGGGAGAGGCTTTGGGGTGACTTTATCTGTGGCCTTCCAGGACCTGAAGGAGCTGGCAGGAAACATGGAGAGGGACTGGGGACAAGGGATGGAGGGACAGGACACAGGGACTGGCTTCCCAGTGCCAGAGGGCAGGGATAGATGGGATCTTGGGAAGGAATTGTTCCCTGGGAGGGTGGGCAGGCCCTGGCCCAGGGTGCCCAGAGCAGCTGTGGCTGCCCCTGGATCCCTGGAAGTGTCCAAGGCCAGGTTGGACAGGGCTGGGAGCAGCCTGGGACGGTGGGAGCTGTCCCTGCCCACAGCAGAGGGCAGGACTGGGTGGGCTTTAACATCCCTTCCCACACAAACCATTCCAGCATTCCAGGATTCCAGGATTCCAGGATTCCAGGATTCCAGGATTCCAGGATTCCATGTCCCAGCCCTGCTCTGAAGCCCAGCAGGGGCCATCTCCCCCCACCCCCACCAGCTCCCAGCCCTCCCTGTAACCCTGGGCCTGGCAGGAGCTGCTGTTCCCAAAACCCAGACCGGAACAGTCCTGTGGGCTTGAACAACTCATTATTTATTGCATCTCTTTTAATTTAGGACCCTGAGCCCCAAGTCTCTCCTTTCCCACAAAATCCCTGCCACCCGTGTGACACAAAAACACCTGGGGTCATTTTCCATCCCCTTTTCCAGAGCAGGCACAAGATTCGGACATCCATGGACACATCACCGCCTACAAACCTCGCTATTGACCAACCTCCACACACTTGAAAATCCAAATTAAAGCCATCAAAATCCATTGGTTTTAGGGGTGTAGCCCTGTGCTCCCCACAGTTATTTGGATAATCCCTAATGAATCATTAGGTGGTAACTGGAAGAGAAATCGGACTTTAATTTGTTTCACAATACTCCTGCAAGATTCCATGTTTGTTTTAATTCTGTTGAAAACCAGGAATCGTTCACGGGACCTTGCTCTGAGCTGTTGCTGCTGTGACAGTGAAAATAAAAACAAAAGAAGAAATAAGCCCATGAATTCAATAAAAACACCCAGATATCGGGATATTTCTGCATTTCATCCTCCCTACCTGCCACTGGACCTAGGGAATAAGCAAAGCCTGGACAGAAGAATCCCAGAATCACCCCGGGATCCTGGAATGGTTTGGGTTGGGAGGGAGCTTAAACCCAACCAGTTCAGCCCCTGCCACAGGCCTTCCCCAAGGCCAGGAGCAAGGGAAGGGCTCAGCACAGGGATCTCATTCCAGAGGTTTTCCAGAGAAAGGATGCGGGTCTAAGGTCCGAATATTGTTCCTTACGGACATTCCCCCACGGCAATTCCATTCCATGCACCCTCACAACAAAAGCGCTGCCGTGAGCTCCAGGTATCACCAAACTTTTCCCCCAAAAATCTCTACAAATGATACAAAGGACCAAGGCTTTAATGGCCCCACAGAGATTTTAATGTCTTTGCTCCCTTTTAATTCTACTTTTTATTTAATTCTTGCTTTTAATTTCGTTACTTCTCGTATATGCCACAGAATCCCAGAATCCCCGAGGATGGAAAAGACCTCCGAATCCAAACTTATCCCCACCTTATCCCCAGCCCAGAGCACTGAGTGCCACATCCAGGAATTCCTTGAACACCTCCAGGGATGGGGACTCCAAGCCTCCCTGGGCAGCCCCTGCCAAGGCCTGAGCACCCTTTCCATGGGGAAATTCCTGCTGCTGTCCAGCCTGAGCCTCCCCTGGCGCAGCTTGAGGCCGTTCCCTCCCATTCGTAAGGGTCCCCAAGGAGTGAGGACTCCCAGGGCTGAATCTCCCAGGATCACCCTCCCTGGGGCTGGCCCAGCTCGTTGTCACGGGCTACAAACCCGGCTGACACCCGGAAAAAAATTCTCTGGGCCAACAAATCTGTTTCTAACCCGAGCCCGATGTCTTGCTAACGGCACAGCACACACAGAGACACGGCTGAACCACGGCTGAGTTATTTGTCTTCTCTGTTCCCTGTGTCAAAGGCTAAAATAAACCCGGAGCAGAATCCAAACCCGAATCAAACAGCCCCCTTTCTCCCTCTCCGAGGTGCTCCTGTTAATAAATTTTGGCTGATGATCTATTTGAAGGGGGGACACGCTCCTGCCCTTTCTTTGTGGTATCTGGACAGCTCCTCGAGAAAATTAATAACAAGAATTAAATCCCCGGGGAGCTCCGGGCAGTGTCTGATCCTTCTCCCCGCCAAGGACAAAGCTCTGCTCCGTGTGGGTTTAGCAGGGCTCTGATAACCAGAGCAGAGGAGAAGAATTGGGTTGTAGCGCAAAGGTTTTGGAACGCAGTCCCGAAAGGAGCGTGAAACCAAACATTGATGTTTTCTTCCCGGGTAATTCTTGAGGGGGAAATTCCAAGCAGCAAATGAAGGGATTTAATTTGGGCACAATGCAGTGGGATTTTGATTCTGAAATTGGATAATCAATTACAATGTGTTACATTATAAATACATTGGGCTCTGCAGTCTGGAAGGCAACAACTGAAAAATGAAACGGGAAAAGTTTCCATTGCGATATCCTGCAGGAATCAAAAATCCTCCACTTGGAGAGCCAGGAGAGCAGGAGGCAGAGGGAAATCCTGGAGGCTTTCGGAGTGGAAGGAGCTCTGGTCACATGGGATGTGCTGGGATTTGTGCAGATCCCTCTGGAAGTGGTGGCGGCACAGAGCAGAGGGACGGGGCAGCTCTGGGGTCACTCACGGCCAACATTCCAGAGGCGGCTCCTCCAGGTGGGATCTCAGCTCATTTCTGGCACTGGGCCATGGGCAGAGATGGAAAATCACAGAATCATGGAAAATCCTGAGCTGGGAGGGACCCAGGAGAGCTGGAAAGGGACTTGGGAAAGGGGCCTGGAAAGACAGGACACAGGGAATGACTTCCCAGTGCCAGAGGGCAGGGAGAGATGAAATATGGGGAAGGAATTGTTCCCTGGGAAGGAATCACCAGGATCATCAAATCCAGCTCCCAGCCCGACAATCCCAGCAGGAGCTGCTGGAACCACATTTGATGGAGAAGTCAAAAACTTTGGCAACACCAAGATCCACCTTCCCATTCCCTGCCTCTCCATGTGAGAAGAGAGGGAAGGAAAACACAACTTCATCCCTGCCCTTGGAGCAGCTCGCAGTGACCTCGGCTCAGGACTCAGTCTGAGGGCTTCACGTTTGCCTTTACAAGTGAAAAAAAAGGGAGGAAAAATGGAAATAAAGAGAAATGACCTCTTGAGGGCTTCTGGGGCATCTTTGGGCTTAACATCCCCTCCTGTCATTTCTCCGGGCGTTTCTTTAGGCACATATGGAATTCCCTGATCCTTCCAGACACCGAGGACAAGAGTTGTACAATTTAACCATATTTTGAGTGAAAAAACCACCAAATTAAATGAATTTTTGAATGGAAAAACACTGAACCGTTCCACCGAGTCTGGTCTATATCTGCTCTCACATCCTCCTGTTCCCTGGCTGCCCATTTTCAATGGAAAAATCTCAGGAATTCCCATTCCCACTCCCTTCTGCCATTTAGGAGGTGCTCCCGTATCTGCATTCCAGGAGACCCAGCCCAGCCTCCCTGGTCCATC
Source organism: Dasyornis broadbenti (assembly GCA_013397935.1). Classification (NCBI taxonomy): domain Eukaryota; kingdom Metazoa; phylum Chordata; class Aves; order Passeriformes; family Dasyornithidae; genus Dasyornis; species Dasyornis broadbenti. Next base: position 61,325 of record VZRN01002550.1, read on the forward strand.
CTGGAGGCCATTCCCGGTCTCCATCCCTCTCGCTGCCTTTCTTTGCTCCAGTCTCTCTGTTCCACTCTGCTCCCGCTTTTCCAGCCTGGGAATCAGGAGCACACCCTGGAGGAGCAGGAACGCCTGGTGCCCTCTCCATCCCTTCATGCCAGCATCACCGAAAGCCTCCGCGGCGTCCCCGAGCCTGGATGTGCAGAGCAAACCCCGGAGTCGCTCCAGGATCTCCCTCCCGAGCAGCAACATTCCCAGAGAAAATCTCAGGAAGAGATTGGCCTTGCTTGGCAATTACTGCCTTTCCCTGGAATCTCCTGACTGCATCATGGAGCATCCCAAGCTCCTGCAGCAGCTCTTTGCCACCGCTTCCCCTCCCCAAGGTGGGAATGGCATGGGAAGAGCCCGTTCTGCCCAGCAGCTTGGATTTCTGCTCCCGGCTGAAACAGGGGCTGCAGGTGAGCCTGAGTTTACTCATCCTAGGGGGAAAAACCACACTAGAAAATTAAAAGTTCTGGAGAACAATTTTCCTAATTAACTCCGAGCCCCAAACCCCGTGTATTTATTAATCTTATGACTCAGAAATGCATTTTGCTGTACGTGGCTCATCTGTCTTGTTCTTTAATTGCTGTTCTGTGTCCATCTTCAGGAACATTGGCTGAAAAATACTGGATGTAAAAAAGAATGGATGGATGAAACCCGCTCCATGTAAAGAAACCCCTGGATTTTACCGTTTTCCCTAAATTTTTTGTCACTTTGAGGAATGCAAGGAGCTTGCCAGCACATGGAGGGCAATAACACTTGAGCAGCTTAAAGATGCTGTATAATAACCTGGAATATTAAAATTAATAACTTAATTGAAAGGAATTGGGTGAATTAGGACAGCAATACAACCTCCAAAGTGCAGAAAGTGTTTAAAAATTCACTATTTATTCTCTGTATTTTATTTTACAATTTTTATTAGAGAAAACTGAAAGGCTCCTTGCACACGCCAGGTATCTCAGTGTATATATCCATATAATTTGGATTTATCCCATCAAAGCGAGTGTCCCACTTCCTGAATTTGTGCATGTTTTGATTGTTTTATCAAATGGACCTGACCTGAAAAGGCCTGGAAGTGTAAATGTTAAATTCATTGGGATAAAGGTTCCAAGAAAAACAGTTTTGTTTATGTCCTTCTCTTCTCTTCTCTTCTCTTCTCTTCTCTTCTCTTCTCTTCTCTTCTCTTCTCTTCTCTTCTCTTCTCTTCTCTTCTCTTCTCTTCTCTTCTCTTCTCTTCTCTTCTCTTCTCTTCTCTTCTCTTCTCTTCTCTTCTCTTCTCTTCTCTTCTCTTCTCTTCTCTTCTCTTCTCTTCTCTTCTCTTCTCTTCTCTTCTCTTCTCTTCTCTTCTCTTCTCTTCTCTTCTCTTCTCTTCTCTTCTCTTCTCTTCTCTTCTCTTCTCTTCTCTTCTCTTCTCTTCTCTTCTCTTCTCTTCTCTTCTCTTCTCTTCTCTTCTCTTCTCTTCTCTTCTCTTCTCTTCTCTTCTCTTCTCTTCTCTTCTCTTCTCTTCTCTTCTCTTCTCTTCTCTTCTCTTCTCTTCTCTTCTCTTCTCTTCTCTTCTCTTCTCTTCTCTTCTCTTCTCTTCTCTTCTCTTCTCTTCTCTTCTCTTCTCTTCTCTTCTCTTCTCTTCTCTTCTCTTCTCTTCTCTTCTCTTCTCTTCTCTTCTCTTCTCTTCTCTTCTCTNAACCTTCCCTTCCCGAACCTTCCCTTCCCGAACCTTCTTCCCTCCCCTCTCCCCTCTCCTCTCTTCTCGAAATCCCTGGAAGAAGATCCCGAGGGGAATGGAGACCTGAGTGTGAGGAGCTCTCCTGTTTTGCCAGCAGCTGCTTTCAGGCCATGCTAAGAAGGCATCTTCCAAAATAAAAAGAAAATAAGAATGCAAAAGGCTTAACACGACTTTCCTGCTTATCCTTTGGGAAAGAACGGATCCAAAGGGAAGTTGGGTGGGAAGCACCAGGGCGATGGAGCATCGACCTCCTGGGAGAAGCTCCTCCCCTGCTCCTCTCACCTCTCACCTCTCCTTCCTGGAGAAACCCCGGTGTCCCTAAAAACGTTTACTCTGAATCCCCAAATCCTTTCTGTGGACCCCATTCCCGTGGGAATCCTGCAGCTGGGAGTTTAATTAACCAGCTCCTCATTAGTGTGCCCTGCCCTGCAGCCACTGCTCAGCCTCGGAACCGCAGATCTGACCACAAACTCCAGTCTGGACAGATCCCAGCACGTTAATTGCTGTATTGAAAGCAAATTTATTGAACTTGCTGCATTTCCAATTAATTCAGCTCAGATCCCAACGTTTTCAATTCAAACCCACGGCATGGCAGAGTTCCTCTCGGAGAGCAAAATCACTCATTCCCTGCCTTTAGGAATAAAAGTCTGGGGTCATTATATTTCCCCTCAGTCCACTGGGATTACCCAGTACATCTGAAATCCAGAGTTCCATCACAAGCATGCAAGGAAATGTGTAATTCCTGTCTGGAGCGCTCCAGGATTCTGTTACAAACTGGAGATCTCCTTGTCATTTCCAACTCTTTCCATAGGCACTTTTTTTTTCCCCGGGAAGCTTTGAACCCATTAGCATAATAAGCTGTTCCTCAAATCCTGATTGCTAATTAAAGCCATATATTATTGTCAGCTCCCCCATTGCTGTGTGGGCTCGGTTTTCCCTCATTAAAGTGTAATAAATGCTCCTTTTTTTACCCTTTCTTTTTGTTTCCCTTTTTCCTTCTTTTTTTAACTTGCAAAAACAAACTCAAAGCGAACTTACATAAAACTGCATTAGTTTTTTTCCCTGCTTTCTGGAGGGAAACTCTGCAGCCTATTCAGCATATTTTCCATGTTTTTCCACAAATAAAGGACTGTATTGACTCCCAAAGACATCACACAGCTCCGGAGCTAATTAAAAGTCAGGTTCTGTGCAATTGCCATGGCACAAACAGCAAAAAACTCACGGATTTTCCTTTGAAAGTCAACCCCGGAGCTACTCTGGGCAAATACTAAACGAGGAAGACAATTAAAAAAAAAAAAAAAACCAAAAAAGCCAGGGAATGATGTTTTTCCTCAGCACAGAGGGGGTTTAAAAAGCTCACGAGTCCCATGAGGGTTCCATGACCCAAAATTAGGAAACAAAAGGAGATGGGAGATGTTAGACTGGAACCCGGCTGGGACAGGCCGAGCAAGCAGCCTCTTCCCACAGAGGAAATATCACCAGAAATGTCCATGAGATTCCAGAGGAGGGAGAAAAAACAAGGGGAAGCCATGAGGCGAAGGAGAACAAAGTAAATCCGTAATTGCCTTTGTCCACTGGAGTTGATGATCCCAGGGGTCTTTTTCAGCCCTAATGATTCTATGAACCCATGGCTGGAGAGGCTGGAAGGACGCCCCACCCCTCAAGCTGGATGCCTGCCCCATGGATGGATTCCAGAGCATGCCACAGGTTGTCTTCAAACATTCCTGAGTTTCCTGAAGAGGGAATCACCCCTTGCTGGGCAAACAGGATGTGATGGGATACTAAACCACTTGGAAATGGCTCCATGGGTGCTGGTAACGCCAAAATTGTGGATTTGATCCCTGTATGGTTCATTCATTTTAGGGTTGGACTTGATGATCCTTGTGGGCCCCTTCCAACTCAAGTATTCTGGGATTCTGTGTGACATTTAACAAAAAGGAAAATCCTTGCAAAACAGTCTGAGCCTGCCAGAGGGCAGGGATAGATGGGATCTTGGGAAGGAATTGCTCCCTGGGAGGGTGGGGAGGCCCTGGCCCAGGGTGCCCAGAGCAGCTGTGGCTGCCCCTGGATCCCTGGAAGTGTCCAAGGCCAGGCTGGACAGGGCTGGGAGCAGCCTGGGACAGTGGAAGGTGTCCCTGCCCATGGCTGGGGTGGCACTGGATGGGCTCTAAGGTCCTTGTTGTCCCAACCCAGCCTGGGATTCTACCATCCCAACCCAGAGGGAATTGCAGGAGTCACATCCAGATGTTGAAGTCCCTGAACACTGAAGGTCAGTTCAGGGCTGAGGAGAGGCCCCAGGCCAGGCTGTCCCTGCCAGATCCCATGGAGAGAGGATGGGGGACAGGACCAGCTCCATGTGCTCCCAGTTCCTGCTTCTTACTTTCTTCCATGAGAAATAGCACAGTTTCCATGGAAAGGAACATCCCAACCAAAACAAGCTGGGATTTGGGAGTCTGTCTGTGGTCTTTGGGAAGAAATCATCCCTGGCAGAGCAGAAATCAGAGAAGACCTTTCCTATCCCGAGAATAAATGCTCATCCCGTTCACAGCAGTGTTTCTCAGACACTGATACAGTTTTATTGGAAAGCCATGATCCCACTGAAGGTTTTCAGGCAGGAATGTCCCTCTTCCTGCCAGGCTGGACACAGAAGAGGGTTATAAGTGGAAGAATGGTGAGGAGGGGGTAGATTCCAAGTGACCTGGCAGTTGGGAATGTTGAGGCCTGGAAAACAAGTGTGGGAAAGCCACCTCTTATCCTTATTGCCCTGTTTTGGGAAGTAGAACCTCTGTGTGGAGAGAAGGGAGGTGTTTGGAGGGACTTGGAGGAAAACACTTCCTCTCCAGTGGGCTAAAAACTCCACAACCATGCTGTGGTATCCCAAAAAATCCTAGGGACATTTGTAAGAGTGCGACAAATCCAGCAAAGTGGGGGAAACACAGGAATTGTGCAAAAACCCCGAAAGAAAATGTCCCCCTGAGAAGAGTCAGCAGTGGAGAGTTTTCATTTCACTCTCTCACTTCCCCAAATTAAATTAATTAAAAAGTATTAACTGGAGTTATTAATCTTTCTCTAATTGCTATCTCAATAATAAGGAATTGATTAATGATTGCATTAGGAATTATAATAATAATTATTAAAATTTATGCTGGCCAGTAATTACCAAATGTCTCCTAATGGGTGGAATGGAATCATTGAGTTTTTCCTTGGAGGAGTCAGGAAAGTGAGAAGAAACACAAAGTTTTGGGAAGCTGTGGGACTGAATCCTGATGAGAACCATTCCAAGCCTGTCCTGACCTCAGTGCTGAGGTTCCTGCAGGGAATGTTGGGATATATGGGATGTTCCCAGAGTTCAGTGGCACAGGATACAAAATTCCTGCTAGTGGATCATCACAGAGACCCCTCTGGCACCCTGCAGACTGCCTGTGGCACAGGTGAGGACTCATGGGCTGCTGGTTTTCGCCTGAGAGGGGGCTCAGCTGCCTCCTGCCCTGGCACCTCGGCATTTGGTGGTTCTGCTGAAGCCTTAACGCTTCCCACAGAGCGGGTGGGCAGAGGCCGCAGCTGCAGGGATCCCTGCCACACTGGTGCCTGGAGATGGCCACAAGGCCTCTGGCAGCCAGGAAGCGCCATCTGTGTCCTCCTGCCCGACTGTTGCTGCCTGCATTGCTGAGGGCTCCCAGGTGCCTCTTCATCCGGGGCTCCTCTGCAGCTCCAGCGGGGCTGCACCGCTGCCGGGCAGGATGGCCGGGCTGGGGGAGACCCTGAGGGGATTGGGCGCTGGGAGCCCGTGCAGGGATGAGGAGCGGCGGAGGCCCTGAGGGGACAAGACAGTGGGAAGGCACGAGGGGGATGTGTGAGGGGCTGGGACACATGAGGCCCCTGAGGGGATGGAGTGGTGGGAAGCCCTGAGCAATTGGATGGCAGAGGCCCTAAGCAGCCCCCAGGCAGCCGCCCTGTTCCTGCCACCCGGCTGCTCTGCTGCTTCCCCAAAGCATCTCCCATGCCTGGGGCAGAAGACCTCGAGGCCAGGCCTCAGCAGGAGAGTGGTGACACCCTCGAGATGCCCAGGCTGGGGATAAGGAGGGCAAGGGGGCCCTGCCAGAGCACAACCACTGGGTGCTGCCAGGGCAGTGGGCAGCGGCAGGGCCGGCGGCCAGCCCGGGAACCCATGGCTGCCCAGGCCCCGGTGCTGTGGCCAAGGCCCCCCTGACACAGAGCTCTGGCCCGCTGCCACCATGGCGAGGGCGGCGATGTCTTCTCGAGCAGGGCTGTGGAGTCACTGCTGCTGAAGTGGCTCTGGACACCACAAAAACAGCACCAAAGCGTGCGCAGGAACAGCAGGGCCCACAACTGCTCAACAAGGCATCCACACCAGCCGGGGTGCCAACCAGGGGGGTACTGTGGGCACGATTGCACGTGGTTTGGCAAAAGGCTTCCGCAGAACTGGCCACAATGGCTTTCTCTTGACTTGCCACCCTCACAGCAGCGTTTGGCAGCTTCTGCTGCAGCCTGTGCCCCTCACTGACTTCAACGGCCGTGCTTGAGGGCAGACTCGCCTTCCACAGTCAGGCGTCCCAAGGCTGCGGCATTGGTGCCACTGTGAGAGAGACTCTGATGGGACACAAGGCCTGGGCTGCAGCTGCCGTCCCTCTCTTCCATGCAGGCACCTCAGAGACACATGCATGAGCTTTGAAACCAAATCCTGGACTTGCCTGGAACAATGGAAGAAGCAGCAGGTGCTGAAGAAAAGGTTGAGGTAGAGGGAAACACTCTGGTGTCTGCTGAGGACATGGCCCGGTTCACAGGCACAGGCTTTGCTGCTGGAGAATCCTGCTTTGCTCTTGCTGGAGGCCATTCCCTATCAGTAGTGCATGGCCCTGCATTTTTCCTGGATGAGGTCTTGTGGACCTATGGCAAATAGTCTGTCCCAGGTCCATCTGACAGCAGAAAAGGGTGAGACATGGCTGCTTCCAGCGCATGTCTTGGCTGCTCCTTCAGGGTGCTGGCACCATGATGAGAGACACAGAACAGCTTCTCCTCCCAGAGTTACCCCTACCCCTGCATTTCCCCAGGTGACTCCCTTGACG
>VZRN01002552.1:0-100139 GCA_013397935.1 Dasyornis broadbenti
GTGAAGAAAATTTTTTCTCTGAAGCCAGTGAAGCAGGCACTCTGCATGGCTTTATATCTTCTCAGTGGGCCCAGGGTAAGCTTCAAATCTGACAAAACTAGATTGAAGGGTGAGAGTGTTCCTTCGAAAGTTTCAGATACAACAAGATTAAGGCATTTTTTACTTCATTGTTACTACTGAAAATTTATCATACAGCAGTTAAACGTCAATGAACAAACACAAACAAACAACTGAGTAATAAATGAAATAGCAGCAACATAGAACTCTAGAGGGTTGAATTTCTGCAGGATTAATCAGAAAGATTAAAAAGGTGTGGCAAATATGTCGTGATTGTACATAAATCTGTCTTGAGACTAACCTATGGCAGCTATAAACATTATTGAAAATGCCTGTTTCACGGTCAATACTCTTCCGAGATAAACATAAGTTTGCCAGGATTTTTTCAAAGTGCAGCCGTACTCAGAAAAATGATAACATCACATGTCTTGGCAAGTTGCCGTTAAAGCCAGCTCAAATCGCAGATGATAAGACAGCTTTCTGAAACAGATTTCTGTGATTGCTATTACAATAGGTTTGGGATATAAATACTTAAGGACAAAACATCAGGGACATAGTAATATAATACTGCCATGATTTTTGCACACGTAGCTTAGTGATGTGGGCGTATAGAAGGAACATGTACACAAGGAGCTGCAATCACAGTTTTAACAGATCTTAAAGGGGTGTGCTACTGTATACTTCACTGTGACCTCTCTGCCATAAAAGCAAAGAATATTATGAACTCAGGTACTGAACAGAAAACTAGGGAAGTCTATTTTGTGAGATGGTGTCAGATTCAGTCATTTTTCTGAGCAGTCACTGTACTTAAATTATTTTGATATTAAGTTCAGGTGTAGTCTAAAACTGTTAAGGAAAACAAGTACATTTTTAAAATTATACAGGTGAACTAATGAAACTGTCTGTTTTCACAGTAGAGAATCGTGAGCTAAGTATATCTAATTTCCAAACAGCATCCGCAAATAACGATGGGCAAGTAAACCTAGAAAAGGCCTCACAGAGATAATTGCTCCTAGCAACCTTGCAAATCATTCAATGTTTTGACAACAGGCTTTAAAGTTAATTGTTATAGCTTTAGAGCTTGTCCAGTTAATATCCACCCAACACCAAGGGGGATATTCCAAGGGGAGCAGTCTACCCTTTGCCAGAGGGGGTACCTTCATATATGCTGAGTAAAATCAAAATACCAAAAAGGATAATAATAAATGATACTCTGAAGAAATAGCTCGAAAATCATATAATAAATGTTACTCCGTTGATTTTTCATGGGATCACAAAATAGGTATATTGCAGGGACTAATAGAAGGAATTATATGTGTTGTCTGCAATTATCTTTGCAAGATCACGCAGCTACAGTCCCAGCTATCTTTTAAGCATTTCATGGGACATTTGCCAACTCAGTACTGTGAACTAAAGTTTTTAAACCCTGGGATAGTTTTGAAACAGAAAATGCGACTACTGTGAAAAATACACGATTTTTAGTGGGTTCTCCACTTTAGAGAAGGGACAAAGCCTACCGGGGAATCCAGCAAAACTAGAATAGCTTGTGGAAGGTCTTAAGAGAGATAGAGATAGTGAGACGAGGGATGGGGGGAGTCAGAAAAAGGCAGTTGAGGATTATCCACAATAAAAAGCTATAAGTAAGGCAGATTATAATAATTTATATACTGATTCTACAGAGTCTGAACTAAATTTGGCTGAAAAAATGTACATTCGGCAAAGTCTCCATCAGCATACCTTGAAAACTCAGCAACAAATTACAGACAGTCCCTGCCCCAAGTTGCTTATCAACCAATTTGTTATCTTTCTGCTCCAAGGCTCTCTGGGAAGTTGGAAATGAGTGTAAGATATAAGTCACTTGCACTAATTAAGAGGGCATTTGAAACACTTTCAGAATCGACCTATATGGGCTGGAAGGGGCTTCATGGACCCCCCTTGCACGGCACAGGTGCCTGTGTCCGCCACTGCTGGTGCCCACCTGCCCGCCCCCTCTGCTATCGCTTTGCACAGTGAGAAGCAAAACGGGGGGTGGGGGTAGCACCACACTGGGGAAGGAGGAGGGGGGAAAAAGCGGCGGGCTGGTCCCATTTCTTCTGGTCTTGATGCCGATTCTTCAGAGATGATTGTCTCCGAAACAAAAGTGAGTGGCTTCTCCGTACCTCTACCGCGGGAGGAGGAGGAAGCAGGGGTGTGGGGGGAAAACTGTGGCCCCGCTGTAAATCAATACCGCTTCTCTCATTTAGAAAACAGTTACAGAGTTCCATGCGGAATAATGAAAGCGCTCTAATGTGGAGGATATGTTGCAATACTTTTTTAAACTGCATCGACCCTTCGGGACGCCTCTAGGGCAAGGTTGCAGCTTTCAAGCAACCTCAGTGGGATGGGTTCCTGCAGACAAGCAATCTTGGAGGCAGAAGGAGCAGAGGGAGGATGAGACAAAGGCGAAGCAGTCGCAATGCGGGGGGTGTCAGCTGCTGAGGTGGTCTCTATTGGCTTTAATGGCAGCAACGAGTCCCAAACCAAGCACTATGTCGTTAGTGATTTTGTGGCTCTTTCATCCCCTTTTGTAGGTGCCTCCCACAATTCGACAAAAAAGGCAGTCTGTACCTGCACTTTCCCCTGTTTCTCTTCTACTGCTTTTAAAGCGTCCAGCACCACCCTCCAGGTAGTCATCAAAGCTTTAGCAGTTTCCTCTCCCCGGGAAGCAGAGTCAAAGATAAGCTGTCCCGTGCGCTCCCCAGTAGTCACACAAAGGGCATTCTGAGGTAGCTTCCAAGCCCTTTCTTTTCAACTATAACAGCAAAGCCTCCAACGTGTGCTTATCAGACACAGTACAATGTTTGGCTAGCAAAAGTGTCCACGTATTTACAATTACCTTTTCTTCTCGGGAAGTTTATTTTACCCTTGTCCCCAGCAGCTCACCTGAACAAAGGTTGATTTTGGTCCGGACCATTTGGTGGCTCTACTCACCACTCTTCCTCTGCTGGGCCCCGTCTCCGTGCTGCTCTCCTCGCAGCTTGGGCTACTCGCAAGCAGTTCCCTGGAGCCATTAAAATCACGTCGGGGTCACCAGATGTTGTGGTTGAGGTGGGTGCGACACTGATATAAACACAGGTCAACAGCTCCAGGCAAAAGAAGAACCATCTTTATTACTACAAAACCTCTTTTATACTATTTCTTAGCATTCACATTACATGTTCATTGGCTCCTAACTTATTATTTTACAACACTATTGGTCAGTTATTCCTAGAAAACATCTCTTGCAGAAAACAGCCTCCCTCTCACAGGTGCAGATTCCTTCTGGTTTTTTGCCCCTTGTTTTACTTCTTGCTTCTGTCCATGCTGAGATTCTCTCATTGGTACAAGTTGTTTGTAACACGGTCGGTGTTTGTGAGCTGACGCAGGCCAGCTAGCTCACTTGCCAGCTCCCACAGGGTTTGGCAGACCCTTTGCAGTGCCAGTGTCCCTGGAGTTCAAGGCCCTTTAGTTCTCTCACTCTAACACTAGGTGTGACCCTAACCCTAACCCTAGCCCTAGTTAATTCCCTGAGCCCAGTCCCTGGCTTCTCCAGCACAGAAAGATGTAGGAGCAGCAATGCTGGGGCCCTTCTGCGATGGGTTCGGCAGACCCTTTGCAGCGCCAGTCTTCCTGGTCCTTGAGGCTCATTAGTTCTCTCAACCCTAACCCTAGGCATAACCCTAAACTTAGTCATAATTAATTCCCAGATCCCAGTCCCTGGCTTCTCCGGCTCAGAAAGATGTAGGAGCAGCAATGCTGGGGCCCTTCTGCAATGTGTTCTGGAGATCCTTTGCAACGCCTGTCTCCCTGGAGGTTGAGGCTCTTTAGTTCTCTCAACCCTAACCCTAGGCATAACCCTAACCTTAACCCTAGCCGTACTTAATTCCCTGAGCCCAGTCCCTGCCTTCTCCAGCTCAGAAAGATGAAGAAGCAGCAATGTTGGGGCCCTTCGCCGATGTCCTTGCAGACCCATTGCTGCACCAGTGTCCCTGGGGATCAAGGCTCTTTACACCTCTCAACCCTAATCCTAGCCCTAGATAATTACCCGAGCCCAGTCCCTGGCTTCTCCAGCTCAGAAAGATGTAGGAGCAGCAATGTTTGGGCCCTTCCACAATGCATTTCGCAGATCCTTTGCAAAGCCTGTGTCCCTGGAGCTTGAGGCTCTTTACTTCTCTCAAACGTAACCCTAGGTGTAAGCCTAACTTTAGCCATAATTAATTCCCAGATCCCAGTCCCTGGCTTCCCCAGCTCAGAAAGATGTAGGAGCAGCAATGTTGGGGCCCTTCTGCGATGCGTTCAGAAGACCCTTTGCAGCTCCAATGTCCTTGGAGCTCAAGGCTCTTTAGTTCTCTCAACACTAACTGTAGGCATAACTCTAACCCTAACCCTAGCTGTACTTAATTCTGTGAGCCCAGTCTCTGGCTTCTCCAGCTTAGAAAGATGTAGGAGCAGCAATGTTGGGGCCCTTCTGCAATGTGTTCCGCAGATCCTCTGCAAAGCATGTGTCCCTGGAGCTCGAGGCTCTTTAGTTCTCTCAACACTAACCCTAGCCATAGTTAATTACCTGTGCCCAGTCTCTGGGTTGTCCAGCTCAGAAAGATGTAGGAGCAGTGACTTTTTGGCCCTGCTGCAATGGACCCCTCAGGCCCTTTTCAGTGTCAGTGTTGCTGGAGCTCGAGGCTCTTTTGACCTCTCAGTCTTAACCCTAGGCATAACTCTAACCATAGCCCTAGTTAATTACCTGAGCCCTTTCATTGGGTTGCACAGCTTAGCAAGATAGAGGAGCAGCAATGTTGGGGCCCTGCTCTGGTGGCCTCTGCAGGCCCTTTCCATTGCTGGGAAAATGGAAAAATGGAGAAAATGCATGAAAGGAAATGAAATCTAGCCATTTCATTTGGGATCATTTGGGCAAGGTTTTTCCATTTCCCTGCACTTCAGCTCATCCCATGCCATTTGCTTGTTTTCACTTCGGTGCAGAATTTTTGTAGTTTTTTTTTTTTTTTTTTTAGCTTAATATGGCTTCCATTTCTTCTCTGTTTCTCCTCTTCACTAAGGTTTCTGATTTGAGGAAATCACGCCTTATGATTTTGGTAATTTTTGGTTCCTTTTCACTGTAGTTCTTTTCATCCCAATCCGTTGTGCTTTATGTGCCTATTTGAAAATTTTCATTTTTTGTTTCACTCCTCTATTATTTCATCATATCTCCTGTGTCAAGTGTTTGTTGAACTTGTGCTCTGATTTTGGGATTTCATTTCCTTTCATGAAATGAAGAATTTCAGTTCATGAAAGGAAATGAAATCTTGCGATTTCAATGAGTGTCAATTGGGCAAGCTTTGGTCCATTTCCTTGCACTTCAGCTCATCCCATGCCCTCCATGTTCATGTTTTAAATATAGAAGTCTGAGGGGAGACATAATAACAACTGTCAAGTATATATAGGGTTGCTTTAAAAAAACCAGATTGAATTATTCTCTGTACCTTATGGATTCAAAGAGAGAATAATGGGTTTAAATTGCACCAAGGTGATTTCCCACCTGGGCAGGCTGTGGAATCTCAGTCACCAGAGGTTTTGAGGAGCAGTTTAGACAAACATCTGTCAGAAATGATTTAGAAGTAAATGGTTTGGGCTTGTTGGGTCGTCTTTGGAGATGACTTTCCAAGGTTTTATTTGTGACTGGATGACAGAATCAAGTGAATTGTCACATTATTTTACAGAATCTTCATACTTAGAACAGATTTTCATCTAGCAAAACTAAACCCAAGAAATTACAAACTCTCTCTTGTTTGGACAGAAGGGAAGGCATGAGTTCATTTGTTTACATTAACTAAGACGGTGCAAATGTTTCATTGTGGTTCTTTTCACTTCAGACACAACATAAAGATTAGTCTGGAAGGTCTTCATACGGGAATGGAATGTATATTGTTTTGTTAAATCAAAGTCATCATAGCTATAAATCTTCTCATTTATGCCACGTTGTTTATTCTTTTTGGTCCAATATCTTCCTTTAGCAATATCCAGTTTTCATGAAAATATATATAAGAAAGACCTTCAGTTTAACACTAATTTTTGAATGAAGTTTTTATTTTTTTAAGTAAGAAATAAAGAATAGAATAAATAGCATAAAGATACTGTTTTCACATCAAACATTAAGATTTAACATAAACTAGATAACATAAGACTTGCTCAGCAGTGACTTCTGCAGGTCTTCTCAGGTGTATTCAGTTTTCAGAGCTTACATTTCTTTGTCACCAAAAATTTGTTATTAACACAAATATACTGTTCCCCCTTTAAAGTTATTAAAATGCCTGAGACAGAATCCACTCCTAGCAGCACCTTGTTCACAAAAATAAGCAGAATTACTCTGGCTTTAATGAAGTGCGTAATTCTGAAGAGCAGAATTTGGCTTAAGTCATCATGGGAATGCCGGCAGGTAGAAGTTCAATGCAGACAATAAGACAAAAAGCAGTATCCCCCAGAAGAATATCTTACACAGTCCTTAAAAAATATTTCACTTTTAAACCTGCAAGGATTTCAGGGAAGATACTATTTTAGTCTTTAATTTCTATTGCTCCATCTTTTTGGACTGCCGCTCATGCATTGAAGCAAGGCATCCTAAATTATATTTTAAGATAAATTCTCTACCACTTCATTCTTATTTATTAGGTATATGCCATTTTTTTTTTTTTAAGATTTGTATGTATTTTTATTGATATTTTCTCTTTCTGCAATAAAATACCATGAGACAAATAGATCTATTCATTTTTTAAAAGGCAAAATACTAGTCATAACACAGTTTTGAAAAGATAAGTTGGTATGATTAAATGAAAAAACAATGGAAGAAAGAAAAGAATAAGTGCTGCTGACTACCTCCAGATATTCCAGGATTATATAACTTTGTATCTAAATGCAATGTATAATGGAAAGCAATATAGTCTTGGAGAATACATCCAAAAAGCACTTTTTTCATGTTGAATTAAGGAAATAGAACAAGCCAAGGGAAAGCAGAATTGCTTCGTGGGCTTGCTCTTCCCCTTTTCGTGACAGTGCAACCCAAGCTTGCCCATATGTTTCATTCTATACAGAAAACTGAGTAGTAACCTGATATATCGCAAACCACTTAATCACAAACAGTTTTAACAGCAACTGCTTGCGAACAGTGCTGGTCACCCTGCTGTGCTTTCTGATCTTTAGAGCACCAGAAAAAACTGCTGTGTAAATCCATTTTAAGAATTCTGTGGCATTTGGTAGATGTTCAGCTGGGAAAGTCCCCTGCTTAACAGAACACAGAAAGTCATAAAAACACCACTCTGCTCCCCAGAATATAAAACTTTCAAGGACAGATGACACAGCAAATATTTAATGAAACTAGACTATTCTTCTTCCAGCTGTTTTCCTCAAATATTGCTATATATTCCTTCAAAGCAAGACTTTTAATTTGCTTAAGATATTTGGGAGCTATGATAATCACTTCTTTTTCCTAAAAGCAGTCTGAAAGCATACTCAAAATTCCTTAAAATGACCTATTAAATATTTACGCTTGCAGCTGTTTCTGTCAATTTTTTAGAGACGAAACTTCCTATCCACCTTAGCTAACTGGGAACGTTTCCTATCTGCTTTTGGGACTTTCTAAATTCAAATAGTTTTTTGTCTTTAGAACAGAAACTGAATACATAAATGGTCAGGTTTGCCTGTTAAAAACACAAAGGTATAGATGGTGCTTCTGTGGATACCCTCTTCTGTTGAAGACTAATCTTTTACAGCTCTAACTCTTTAGCAATTAAGTATGGCCTCCTGTGGTCCTTCTATCAAATAGTTCTCAGAAGGAAAACCTAGTGATTATGAAAATTCTAAATGTAATAATATAAGATGGCAACACCATCCGCAAGAGTTTTTTGCCTCCTATTTGCCCTTAGAAAATCTGCTTTCAAGCACTTTACTTTGCCAAACTTGAAGTGTGTCAGCTAAAGTTTTCCATTCTCAAAACCACAAGCGTTCAAACATTTATGAGAAGTCCAGGGGGGATTTTGTTTTGTTTTTTTTTTCTTTTTTAAAGAAGCAAAAAAATTGTAATGAATTTCCATTTGAAAAGTTCTAGTGCCTGTGTGGTAGGGCAGATTCTCTTTCTCCCCTGAGGGAAAAAGGGCTTAACAAATTCTTGGGCTATGGAAGAGCTGCACATCTGTGAGGGCTGAGCAGATGAATGTCTCTATTCAACATGGATTGATTGATTGATTCTGTGGTCATGACCAAAATGCCCCAAAGGGCTTTTCTATCCAGAAATATCCTTGATGAAAGTAACCAGAAAGCAGCATACAGCTGAGTCACACTTTAAGGAAAGAGAGATAATACATTAGGTTTGGAAGAAGAGTTCCTTCTTTGGAGATCAAACCAGCTCAAGATTAAGACAGGTTTTGGGGATACACACTGTCTGACTGGGTAATAACAGCAGTTAGTCCTAGAACATAGGAGATCTAGAAAATGGAAGCTTTTCCTTTTTATTTCAGTCCAATGGGGATTGTGTCAACCTCCGCGCTTGCAGCAATGATTCATAGTTTTTCTAAGTGTGTCCTCTGCCTTAAGCCTCAGAATTTTACTCTTCTGTTTAAAAAATGTGGTGCTTTTAAAAAAAGGTAATTACAGTTCTCACCTCTTCAGCAGATGTTTCAACCTCCCCGAATAGTCACTCACTACTCAGTTGCAACCCATGACTCAGGAACACTTCACTTACAAACACAGATATGGGCTATCTTCTCTATTTGATAGCGACTTTTGATGCGGAATCCAGAGCATGTAGATGAGAAAGTTAACTGAATTAAGTTTGAAGAAGACCATCTTGAGGATCCCAGTGGTGGAAATGAAAATTTAAATCTTGCTGATAATTTGTGAGTATAGTGTACCAATGTGTAGCCACAGCATAGAAAATGATTTCTTGGTTATTCTGATTTTGAACGGAGAAAGTATTCAAAAGTATTGAAGTGGGTTATCCCACATTTGCTTTGATCATACAAAACCTGATTCTGATATTCAGAGTTCTGCTGAGTATGATCTGACTGCACTACACTCCTACAGTCACTGATGACACCATTGTGTTCTAGAGAATACCTGGATATGATAGAGTGTATCCCATCAGTGTAGGATTTTGCTCAGCAAAAACCTGTTACATCCTTTACAAAAGAATGTTTGTCATGGAAACTAAACAACTAATGGAAATAACTTGATCTACGTATACTAAATATTACATGCATAAAATAGGAATTCTATTAAATATAAAACATTCTTGACAGTACTGAAAGAGATCTGGCTTTACTGATTGGTGTTACAGTGGGAGTAGTGACTCTAGTTTTTCACTTTTTTTTTTTTTTTTTTAAGTAATCTGATTAATAAATTCTGTTCTGGCAAATTTAACTGAAAAGGCAGCACAATTTTGCAAGGAAAAGAAAAAACCCTGTATCTTTGCACCAGTCGCATACATGCTTTCTACTCTTAGCTAGAGTCAATGAACATTGAGAAAAAGTCTAAAAAACCCCAGCCAATTGTCTAAAAACTCTTTTCTAAGATCAAGACAAGTAAACTAGGAAGAATACAAGAAATGAACTTTTTTTTCTGATAATTTTATTTTCATATTAACATTTCTGAAAATATTTAAGAGTTATTTAAAAGACAGAAATAGTTTCTTTTAAAGAGAAGATATTTGTCACACATTCCCTAAGAAATTTATAGAATGTAGTATAAATAGTAAACCAGTAAAATTCTGCCTTCAAACAGCATCCCTGCTGATTCCAGTAACCCCAAAGAAATATAACAGAAGGACTCTTGTGGCATTTCAGAAAGACATACAATCCTTCTTTCTTTCAGATTAATTTAAAAATTTATCACAAACAGATCTAGCTTTAAAAATGGAACACTTGCTATTTTACTTGCATTTTCAGTCTAGATTAAAGTGGTCCCAGTCTAGCAAAGCACTACAGAATGCAACTAACCATAAGCACCCAAATCCTTTGAAAGCCACTTCTGTGGTAATATGCTAGAATGTAGTCAGAATGAGTAGTCTCCTTCTGTTCTTGAACTTTTGCCCTAATTTTTGCAATAAAGGTAACAGATTGTACTACAGAAAAGCTTTGAGACCAGCTTGAGGAACTTCCAGAAAATAAAGTCAGAAGAAAACTGTAGTTTAAAAGGGAATATTATGCCATTTGCTTCTGGCCAGTTACCCGTCTCCTTTCTCTGAGCAAGTCGTTATTCTCAGAGTACCACGGCCAAAGCTCCACAGGTTGGCAAGTATCAGGGTAGAAACAATTGGAGTTTGCCATCCAAGGTGGCAGTGGTGAGCTGCAGTTCAAAAGAAAAAAACATATGGCTTTAATAAAGATCTTTCCAGTGAGCACAGTTTGCTTTAGAGCAAAAAAACTGAATGAAGATCATTAAGATGATATTTAAATTACTTTTATGTTAAGAGGCCCATAATTCATTTCAAAAAAAGGAACAACTTAACCTATACACTCTTCTCAACCAAGCTAATCTGAAAATTCCATTGCACTTAGATTTTTCTTTTACAACTATTTTCAAATTTGTGTCAACATCCGCTAACACATCAACAGTCTGTAAAACTGAAGCATATGTTAAAACCACATAGAAAGTCAAACAGACTTCACTGTGTATGACTCAAGAAGAGTATATGGAAGAAATAAGAAAGAGCTGGAATAAATGAAGATGGAAAATACTGTGAATTAAATCAGGCACACCAACAAATACAGTTTTCTAATTTTTATTGGTTTCAAGTGTAGAGTAAGAATTTCCTTTGTAAAGAAAGTATGTTGAAAAATTCTATGAAGAGGGAAGTCTTGATGCATAAAGAGTCTTCAGTTGCATTTGCTTTCTTTTACCAGTCTCAGAAGATCTTAATTATAAAATAAGAGGAAATACTATTTCTGCACTTACTCCTACAAACAAGCACTTGAAAACCTACTGTATCTCCGAAAGGGAGAATCTACAAGAGACACCACTTATTTTCCATTTAAAATTCCACATGTTTACTCCTTGCATATTAGGATTTATAGTTATTTCACAACAGTGATAAAAAATCTGAAGGGCTGGAAGCAAACAGGCATCTCATGCTCTGACCAGTTCATTTGGTTAACTTTTTGCATCCTCATTTTCCTTGTTCTGTTCTTTCTTTGACACATCAACTCATTTGTTTTATTCCTTTGGATAAAAGAACTCTGTGGTCATTAAATTATCTTCTTGGGTTTGTATTCCCTCCTTCATCATTTCCAATGATTGATACTTCTAAAGTCTCCTAAGTGCTATCTCCCAAGACAGTGACTTATATTATCTTTTTTTTCTTTTTTTCTTACCCTCACTAACATAACATGAAAGAATAGACTACCCAAAACTGTCCAATCTAATTTCTCCAACTCTACTTTTTACAGCTATCCAAGATTATTACATAGTTCCAAAGACTTCTAATATGTCTGTTTCTCCCTCGGCAACTTATTATTGTGTTGTTATTTAATCCTAGACAGCAACCAAGCATCACACAGCCACTTACTCACTCCACCCGCAGGGGGATGGGCAGAGAATCAGAAGAATGAGAAAGTTTATGGGTTGATATAAAGATAGTTTAATGGAACTCAAAAGGAAGAAAATAATAATGTTAATGATAACAATAATGACAAAAGAATGATAATATACCAAACAAGTGAAGCACAAGGTTCACCAGTTGCTAACCAATGGCTAGACACTTCTCAAGCAGATGCACTAAGCCAGCTTTCCCCTCAGTTTGTATACACTGAGCATGACATCATATGGCATAGAATACCCTTTTGGCCAGTTTAAGTCATCTGTTCTGGCTGTGTCCCTCACAACTTCCTGTGCCCTTCCAGCCTCCTTGCTGGCAGAGCAGGAGAAGCTGAAAAATCCTTGACTTGGTATAAGCACTACTTAGCAACAACTAAAACATCAGTGTGTTATCAACATTATTCACATATTAAATCCAAAACACATCAGCTACTAGGAGGAAAATTTACTCTATCCCTGCCAAAGCCAGACATATTGGAAAGACAATATATCTATAAAATACCTAAGCAATGTGTCCTTTCTAAATTTCTGTAGCCATTTATTGTGTGCATGAAAAAAAAAATAATACTTCTACTATTATTTCATGTTATCAAAAGAAAACTGACTTAACCTGAGAAATCAGAAAGGAATTCCATTCTAACTGAAGATTCATTTTTACAGGAGATAATACAGAAATCTTGTTTAGCTTTCAATTTAAAATAAAATAATTTTAAGCAAACTGAAACTTTACAAGACCCAAAGAGGTCATCTTTTCTATCTTCCTGCTTGATAAGCAACTGCAGAAAACCTTAGAAGAGCTAAGCAATGGCTTTGTCTGGCTAAATCTTGAAAAATTTCAAGGCACTTTCACAACTCATTCCAGCGTTTAACTGCCGTCTTAGTGTCTTTCTATTTGTTTTCCCTAATGTTCAACCTGAACCTCAAAACCTGCAATGTGTGGTCAGTCCTCCTATCATATCCTCTGGCAATACTGAAACACAGCTTAGTTTCCACCTGCTAAATGTTTTTGCTATGCTGCTATTACATTCTGCTTCCACAGTCCTGTTTTCATTAACCATAAAAAATTATCTTTCTACTCCAACCAACCACCTCCACACATTTGGCAGCACCAAACCAATCACTGAATTGTTGGCTGAACTAAAAATGCCCAGATTCTGGCTTTCAGATCTCTCCTTGTTGGTCATGTGCTCTAAATTGCTGACTGTCTCTCAAGTCCTTCTCCTTCCTTTTCCCTTTCTTTTGCTTTTTCAACATCTTTTCCTTGGCAGTTGATAAAATGAGGTTGGCCTTCGACTGCACCATTCTTCTGAGAAGTGTTACACTCAATATCTTGCCATGAACAAAGGAATATACCCTATATACAGAGCCAGTAGTTTTTATTTAGTCCAACCAATGCTTTAAAAGCCTAATAAAAATAAACCAATTATTGAACAGTTAAAACAATACTCATAATACAAAAAATGTCTAATTTTTAAAGAAAGATTTCATAAAAGAGCATTTGATGGGTCAATTAGTCATTAAGATCCTGAGTTCTTTCAGTGTTGATGGTGATTTTCCTCCTCAGACTGAGTTTTCCTTGGATTATATTTAGACATTAAATGTTAATGTAAACTAGCTCTGCTCTGATTCAATGGATTGAAAGTCTGTTAGCACACTTATAAGTGCACCCCTGGAGTTCATTTTCTGGTTTGACTTTGTCAGAAACAAGCCCAAAATACATCCTCACTAAGCACGTAGCAATGAGAAGCGAAGTGGGACAAGTAGGGGCCACTGGGACATTCACTTCAAAAGCACATTTCTGATCCAAACTAAATTGCTAATACACACTCACAGGGAGTAAAGTTTAGCCTTCAGATTTTAGAGTGCATTCCTATGCCTGACTGCTGATAAGCATATTCACTTGTGTAAGTGGCATACTTCATAGTATCACAGAATATGCTGAGTTGGAAAGGTCCCACAAGGAAAATTGAGTCCAGCTCCTGGTCCTGCACTATCCCTGAGAGTCAAACCACGTGCCCAAGAGCATTGCCCAAATGCTTCTTGAACTCTGTCAGGCTTTGTACAGTGACCACTTCCCTGGGGAGCCTGTTCCAGTGCCCAACCACCCTCTAGGTGAAGAACCTTTTCCTAATATCCAACCTAAATCTCCCCTGACACAACTTCAGGCCATTCCCACCTGTACTGTCCCTGGTCACCACAGAGAGATAGCAATGCCTACCCCTCCTCTTCCCTTTGTGAGGAAGTTGTAGACTGCAATGAGGTTTCCCCTCAGTCTCCCCTTCTTCTATGAAGGGACTGAAGATAAATTCAGAACATCCATAACAACAGTTTTTCAGTGTGTTAATAATCAGACAATACAGAAATTTTAGTTAAAAGTGTAAGAGCAATATAACAGTACAAAGCTAATTGCAATTTGTATTAACATAGATAAGAGCTACTAAAAATCTAGCTTGTAGGACCCTTGAAATTCCTGATTTATTACACTAAAGAGCTATTGAAATTGATTAATAATGTTCTCAACTGTATTTAGAATCTATAGAAATCTCAATAACATTTTTAAAAAAATGTTTAACTTACGCCAATATTACATTTCCAAATAATGCAAGCATGTTACTTCATTTAAACCGCTCAGGTCCCAAACATGATGCTCCAAAACTGTGTTTTACATTATATTTGAAATCTCTACAGTAGTTAAGTCAATATACTACTTAACATTTAAAAAAAAAAAATACACTAACAAACCAAAAACAAACCAAACCAAAACCCCAAACTAATTATGTGTTACTATTACGTATTCAAATCTTGGCATCAGTTCTGTGAATAATTTGACATCTATGTAAAAGTATCCTATGGGACAAATTCTAGAACATTATGAAATATTATGAAAGTGTGGACTATTTTTTATATCAATGGATATATGAGGAGACCTTCAAGTAGGGCAGAGAAGAAGACTGAAGTTTTGTGCATTTCAGAGCTTTTTACAAAAAAAATTAAGCTTTAGAATGCACCTATGACATTTGGCGCTAGACTGGGGAGGAGAACAAGCTCTTGAACATAGCTCTTCTCTGCTTCACAGTTTGCACAAGATACAAAAAGTGTACCGGGTATTAAAGCTAAACCAGTGGCATGCAGTTTGAAAGGCTGTCAGTTAACAGAATGATTTTCAAGACATTGTCTACTACATCTACTACACTACATTTTATATTAATATAATATATACATTTTTTTTTAGAATTATCTTTGGTTGGAGGGAAATATGTTTCTCTAGTGATATCACACACACCAAAAAAAACCACAAAAACCCCACAAAACAAAAACCATGCTATAAATTAGAGACATAGATTTTTTTTTTAAGCTGCAAACACAAATAGTTGAATTTGTATAGAAATGCATCTCACTAATATTCTGTTTTAATATTTCACACAACACACACATATATATATATGTATGTATACAGGGGAGGGTTCAAGACATACTGCACTTCAGGAAATAACAAGAATCAAATTCAATTTTAGCTGGTTTCACACTACAAGTACATAATATGATCTTGCTTTCTTTTAGTTAGTATAAATATGCATAATATGTAAGTATAGACATAAATTTTGAAAAAGTCCACTAGCTACACAGCAAGATTTATCATCTTGCCAAAAGTCCAGTATACAGCAGAACAGATGGGAATACAGTCTTTGGGAGGTTAGTATTTTCAGCTTTCATTATTCAATCTATTCTATAAAAATAAGATGCCACAAGGAGAACCAATGCTCTTGAATTTTGCATTGGTTTCACAACTAGCAACAACCAAGAACAATAGGAAAAGCAGACATTATGGAACTGGATTTTACTATATTTTTCCTGTTCAGAAAGTGGGGTCTAAAGCAATGTAGAATTCACCATCTTTACTCCTGCAGATTTAGAGTACATTAAGATTTTACCAACTCTGATTTTGTGGTTTAAGCCAAGAACAGAAAACATGTAAGTAGCACTTTGGAAAGATGCTTTTTCTTGAAAGATGAGTGTTTAATTTGACAGCTGCACTCTTAAGCATTCAATCAGTTAGATCAAAGCCATATGGAGTTTTTGCAGACAGAAGACAGAAACTTTTATTGCTAAGATAGCTTTCCTATTGCAGAAGTGAGAATTGAGAAGAAAATAGAAAAAAAAAAACAGGTTAGTAGAATTCATCAATAATTTCTTGAGGTGTATCATAAACACATAACCATACAGGGCTAAGTACATGTAGTGTCATTTGAGCTGAGAACTTCAGTTTTTATAGTACCTGTAGATGACCTGCTCACATTTTTTCACCCATTGTACTCAATGCATGGATGGGGTAGATCAATTTTAGTGTCTGTAATGCCCATATTTGATATACTTTGCACATCAGAGATGGCTTGTTTGTCCAGCGAGACCCAAGTTCATAGGCCACCACGAATAAGACATTAAACAGTTGTTAAAGGACCCACTGATCATGTTTATATAGAGATGCTCTAGGTAGGTTTTTAGTCATAAAGAGGAGACAGTTTTTTCCAGAATTGATAGGAAGGATAACTGTATAGAAAACAAAATTATTCAACAAATTGAAGTTGTAAGAGGCAAACAATGTCTCAAAGTTAATAATCTGCAGCTGTAGAGAGGCCAAGGAATAAAAACATTTTTCCAGAGCACCTATAAGTGCAGAACCGCATCAGAAAAATTATGAAAATGTAACAGATCCATGATATCCAGTATTTTCACTAGTCATACAAATGAACAGATACTTTTAAAGATAACAAGGTATAAAAATACTCTATTCTTCCCACACAGAACTGGAATTTCAGCCTCTTCAGGACTCATTATTGTAGAGGTTTATTAATTTTTCTCTCTTCTGTGCTGTCTTTAATGTAAAGCATACCTCTACTGCCAGCAAGGTGCAGTCTGTGTTCCCTAAACACTTTGGAGCCATATACCGGAGTGACTCACTGATTACCCTTCTTCCACCAAATTTGTGATAAGCCTAACAGATCACCCCGGGCCACCTTCACTCAGTGCTGGCCACTCTGTTTTCCCATCTTATTTTTTCAGTTTTAAAATGTTTTGACTTCCCTTATGACTCAGATTAAGTTAATCTCATGTACAGATGTTTCTGGAACCTCCTGGGAAGTTTCTCTAATGCATAGTACTTTTAAATGCACTACCCACTTCAGCACCTGCATTTCCTTGCAGTCAGCCTTTAATATTATTTATGTGCTCAATAAAAGCAAAATTCTCATCTGTGCCATTTAACATGGCATTTTTATAGGCAAGTAAAACTAGTAACTCTCAATAATTCTTTTGATGTGTTAAATTACTTGATCAACTTGTTCTTGGAATCTTCATTACATTTATGTAAGATCCATTTCAAACTATGTTCATAAATCTGGAAATACTGAGTTTGCTTGGGGTTTTTTTGTCTTCTGTCAATCCGAATACACTCTAGATTTCCTCCTATATGTTGCCATCTCTCATTCAATGCACTTAGTGCAAAACTTGGCAACCGATAGTATGACTTCATCTGCCAATTATGCCTGTATTCCAAGAAAAGGATTTCTAATTTACCTTAATTAGATGTATCATGCTAATCACCTGAAGCTATTTCAATTTTATTTCTATCACAGATAAAATAATTTCTATTTCCCATGTCTCATTACCACTGCTAATTTTTCTTTGGTTTCCATTTCGTTTCAATTACATCAACACCAATAAGAAATTAAAAACATACCATGAACATTTCCTCTTCTATTATAACCTTGCTTTACTCCTGTTATTGGTAAAATCATGCCATACATTAACAATGCCTGTTTATATGGGTATTTATGCGTGAGTTCATATCCATACACATACATAGAGGCTACTGCTACTTTCTTCAGACTTTAAAAGCTGGTTATGTACTGGTTGTGTTTCAGACAAAGAATACCTCAGTGCCTTTCTTACTGAACCCAAAAATGTTCAGAAAGCTGCATTTAAACAAGAGTGCTATGTTAGTATTACTATGTCTTTATAAATACACATCAATTAACATATAAAAACAAACAACACAATTTAAAATACAGCTGGCTTGCCTCAGGATATTACACTGAGGAAATTTTAAATGTCTTACTTCACTGGTTCATGTACATAAAAACAGTAGAAGGAATAAACCTATCCATTGTTGGACTAACCCATCCTAAACTTTTACAATTTATTCTGAATTCCGTATCTGGAACTTCCTTTGAGAGTTCATACTCAGAGTCAGTAATTTGCTTTCTGATAAAAAAGCTGAATAGTTTCCATGTTCCTGGATGAAGCCCTGCTCCCATTGGAATTGGGAGGAAAGTCACCAGCAATTACAAATAGCTGGAAAAAATTTCTAGGGGTTTGTGGTTTATACCACCAACAAAGATTACTGCTTCTGCTTTAGGTATTCATATTGACTGCTTCATCTCTTTTGTAGTCATAAAAAGAGACTCACAGAGCTTTAAAATCTTGCAGAGATTGAGATGTGGTAAAGGAACGCCACAGAAATACTTTCAATTGTAAGAATAAAGAAAGACTCAGGAACAGATTCTCATTCCTGACCAGATTTAAACTGGATAATTCTACTGGTTTCCATGTTGTAACTCCACTTTTTCATTGCTTTGACTCATATCATAGTCAGTTACATCTCAGTTGCAAATGGTCCTTCTACCAAAACATTTGACCATACGATTAATTTTTTAGATGGTCACCTCAGCTCTCCATAAAACAGCATAAGAAAAGTAAGCACCTCAGAAAGGAATCCAGAGAAGCATACAGTGTAGGAAGATGTTTGCCAACAGAGACAACAGAGGAACAATGAAATCACAGAAATGTCTTCCACCCTTTCTCAGGGTTTGACTCCTTACCATGGATGCGGCAGTGGGAAGCTCTCTTCACTCAGGATTCATGGTCTAGAACATGTTCCTGAAATCGTTTTTTTATGGCCTGCATTGCTGTAATTATTGGCTGATTACTGCAATCTGTATGGTATTTTTTTTCAGCTTCTGAACGTTTTATTTAATATTCTCTTCATATATGTGTGTGTGTGTGTGTGTTTATATACTTCAAACAGCTAACACTTTTAGACAAGGACCTGCATGGTTTTGGGTACTACCAAAGAACTGGTACCACACAAGAAGACCTGACACCAGGAAGGGAAACTCCACTGTATGTTCTGATGTGGCTGCAGTTATGTGCAGGAATTGGCGGTGTCATTTATTTCCAGATGAACTAAATAATAACCTGCACTAACATTTCACCACTAAGTAGGTATAGGACATGGAATGAAAAGAATATTCTAGATCAAGAAATGTTTATCTCTTTCATATATGATCAAGACCCATTCTGGAATTAAAAGTCTTTCTAACCCTAAACTTCCAAGTAGAAGTCTGTGCAGGTACTCACTCATTTGATTACTAGGCAGGAAACTAGGAAAGAGATTTTAAGTTTTTCCATTATTATTGTTTCTTAGGAATACTTTTTGAAAGTTTCATGGGTGAACTAGAGAACTCTACTTAGAATTCCATATTATTTCAGTATTTCAGGCAGTTCTCCCTTCTCCATAGTTCTCTATGTCAAGTTCTGTGCATCAGACATAAATTTGCACAATCAGAGGACAGTTGCTAATCTGGTTGCTGATTTTTTCAGCCACATATGCACTTCTAATATGGGGCACTGTAGCAAAGGGGTTGTCATAATCACAGCATATTGAAGGCCGTCTTGCAGTCAGATTGCTGTCCATTTGCCCAGCGAGATTGTGGAGCCTCCATTCTGGAAGATATCCAAAAGCTGACTGGACATGGGTCTAAGCAACCTGCTGCATGGGGCCCTGCTTGAGCGGGGGGTTGGACTGGATGATCTCCAGCAGTCTCTTCCAACCTCAGCCTTTATGTTATTCTGTGATATTAGATTGGTGAAGCAGAGATCTGAAGATATTCCATGATGAAAAACAACAAAGAGCACAGTGCAGTTATGTGGCTCAATCATTATTATATGAGAAAGAAGGTGCCAAGACTAGTTAAACTTGTGTAGATTAATGCAAAATACAATTAAATTTAAAATATATGTATATAATTAGTGATATTTTAAATACATTTTTAATGTAGAAAACACTTTTACTATATTCTTACAATAGCAATTTTTGAAAGTCTGTAAAATACACTTGGAACTCACATGGCTGGACAAATGATCAGGAATGTTTTTCAAATCATTTGTTTTAATGATGGGTTTGAACAACTTAAATGTAATCTCAGACATGCTTCAAAAGCCTGCCATAATCTTTGAGGCTACTAATATTTGCATGACATCATTGTCATTACAATCCTGTCTCTTCAGTCAGTAACTAAATAAACTGAGGAAAACATGAAAAAGAGTTTTTACTAGTATCCTACTCAGGTGTATAATTTCAAATTCCACTTCGAAATCTGGACATTAGCTCACAGAAAAATACACTAAAAAAATCAAAATTCTTTCATGCAGACCTAGCCACACAAGAGTAGTCAGGCATTCCTCTTCAAAGAAGTAGTTTTATACCCCTAATTATCCTTGAAACACCAGAGGAATGGACTTTTCTTCCTAAAACTGTAGCTTGTATCAGAATTTAACAGCCTCACATCTTATTTTATTATTCCACACTCAAATGACTGAACATATTACAGTACACTGTGGGTTTTTTCCCTAAACCCAGATATTGTCATGCAATTTCAATATTTAAAATAGTCACTTTATCATGAAATAATGTATCACAAAAGACAGACAACTATCAAAAGAGTAAACCTTCTCTATGAAGGTACTTCTAATAATTCTTGCATTCAACATTTTCAAAACAAAAAGCTAGATTAAAAGGAAATTCTCAATATGATTCATCCTGAGGAATGTTGTTTCTATCCTCATATGGTATTTACAAAATTTCTCCAAGTGGCATAAAGTCTGTGTTACAAAAGCTTTCAGAAAGAGCAACTTTTATTTTCTTTTTTTTAAATTAGGTGTTAAGTAGTGATCACAGAGGCCCAAAGCAGCATAATGAAGTCATTTGTGCCTGGCAGATCTAGACCCAATTGACAGTAATTGCAGGCGGATGTATTTCTTCAGTGTACCTACACAGACAGTTCAAATTGTTGCCATAGTTTAAAAGATTTTGAAAGAAAATGTGTCAGATTAGTTGCCAAAAAGAAAGGAGTATAAAAGCAGATCATTAAAACATTTAACAACTACCACAGTGACTGGAGGCATGCTAAATTTTGCTGGGGTTTAGTTTACTTCTGGGTCAACAATTTAAATAAAGAAAATAAACAGTTATTAGTTACTAATCTTCTTATATGTTTATACTAAAAACTTTACTACTGAGATGTAGTGAATTTATTCAAACACTTTTTTTTTTTTTAAATACCACCAATGTAATTTTTCAAGAACATTAAATTAATGGAAATGCTAAAAACTCCTCAGTTCTGCCTACCTTACAAAATATAAAATGACCTTTTTATGTAAGTTAAATTTTCTAACGCCTCACAATATTTACTAATGACTTTTAGGACATTCATTCTGAAATTTATTAAAGCAAAAGTACAATGATGAAATAAAAATAATTCCAGATGTCTATTAATCTTGCCTAGAATAGTAGAAAACAATGAAATTTGTATTTGCACCTTCCATAAACATATGTATGAAACAAAAGTTTAACCAGAGATTAAAATTCAACCTTTTACATGAACTGCAAAATTGTACGTTCCTAATCACAGTAATGGAAATGTAATTTCATAAAAAATCATTGCACTGGTATTATATTATCACTTTCCCAAAGAATGAAACAGATTCCACTTTGTCAAAAATACTTCTGGAAGCAAATATTGAAAGTAATTCTTAAGATGAATTTCGAAGAAAAGGAGAAGCCAAATGTGTTTTCCATATATAATGAAGTCCAGTTGTTGGCAGTCAAAAGCCATAAAACATAATGAGACATCACCACCAGAAAAAAGCATCTTCCCACTCCTTAGTGACACATTACAACTGTCTGTACAAGAAAGAGTCCAGGTGACTCGTGAGTAGCAGTGTGAGTGCGCCTTTATAGCCTCCACGGGCTCTCTTCTGAGAGTCACAGGCTATTGTCACTTGGAATCTAACACACTAAAAAGCACAGTTAAGTCCTAAATCTGAGTGTTTTCTTGCCTTAAAATGGGCAAGCTCTCTTGTCAAAAAGTGTAAGATGACATTTTACAGTGCAGGCAGCTAAAAGGCATCTGCAAGTCTCTACAGCAGGATCAGCTGCGTGCATGAGTTTTCTAGTCATAATTACCACAGTATGTAAAATCATCTTGAGAAGACCCTAATTCATTTCACTTTTGCCATTCAACAGATGATTATTCTAAAATTTTTCAAATAGTCTTAATATTTTGAGATTATAATTGTTGACATGAGTAATTACAGGAACTGTGCTGAGATGCAAGCTTTTAATGGCAAAATAGGGCACAACTGTGGACACATAAATGTAGATGACTCTTGCTAAGTGGAACTTCTCAAAGAGAATGAAAGACCTGGTATACTACTAAAGATATCACAAGCAAAAAAGAGGGAGAATTTACGTGTGTTATACACAAAAGATATTTTTTAAAGTATTGTTTTCTTGAACTTATATTCCAAGTTACATAATATACAATAAAAAGGGGGGAAAAAAGTTCTAGTCTCGTTGTGATCATATTTAATTTTACAAAGAAATTTTTAAGATGATTGAAATCTTGTGCAGATTCACCTTTAAACCTTTTTAATCCACATTCTAGGTGTTAATGATACTTAAATATGTCTCTTCAACAGTTTCCTATTCCTGTGCAAAATATTTGATGAGGGTGTACATATTTTTTTACTTGTAACCTTGCACTTTTACAAAGAGTAGGTCATCTGGAATATTCTTCATTTCTACACCCACAAAAGCAAGCAACAATAAAAGGAAAATGTGAACTGATTTTGCTTCTCACTTTCCATTTTAACTTCAATAAATTAGGAAATTGAATCTTCCTGGTAGCTGAAATAAACTCATCAAAGGTGCAATTTCAAGATTCCTCACCATTGCAATTTTATAATGCAACAGTAGGCTTTACATGTGGAATTATTTCTTTCATAATATGAAGCTTATTTATAAACAAATTATTGAATGTTACTTGGTGCCAATTTGGAAACAAGGACTATATCTGAAGTTCCTACAAGCGATAAACTTTGCTGTTTGTCAGTCCCTCATTAACTTGGTATCTTTTGGACAGCATATATAATATAAATACATCACAATGGAAAGTTGAAATTCAAATATTTTTGTAAAAATGCAAAGTATTTTTTAAAATCATGTTTTAATTTATTTTATATTATGTCATTGGAAAGTATGCAGATTTCTATTTATGTTTTTGACTATAATTTGATACCTCTTTCTGTGATGTAGGCCCTAGAAGGAGAAAATACCAATTGCTCAGAGTTAGGGATGTCAGCATGTGAAAAAATTAGATAATCTTCCGCAAGAGCACCAAGCAGAGACTGATGCTAAGTGCATCTTCACACAGTTCACAGAATTCCTCATGCCAAATGGGGAAGAAATGGGTCTTCTGGGATTGAAATGCATCTGATTAAGTTCAGCGTTGGAATGCCAGTCTGCTTCACTACGTGTTTTCAGATTCCTATACATTATTAATTATGTGCCAAGTAAACTTGCTTTAACCCTCAGAGTCATACAATATTTCTTGGAGTAGATTTATGAAGTTTGTGTCAAAGATTCATTCAATCCATTAAACAAGTCTGCACTGGTAAGCACTCCTGAAATCATGACATCTCTACCATGCACGTGACGTAATTTTCTTGAAAACATGCTGCCTTGCTTTCCTCTGTATATACTAAATGAAAACAGCTTGAAAAAGCAGAAACAAAAGGACGGTGTTAAAGCTTCAGATAAAGACAAAAGATCCAGCAGGGAACCCTAAATTGGTCCTGGAGAA
This sequence comes from Dasyornis broadbenti, assembly GCA_013397935.1. NCBI lineage: Eukaryota > Metazoa > Chordata > Aves > Passeriformes > Dasyornithidae > Dasyornis > Dasyornis broadbenti. Next base: position 23,634 of record VZRN01002552.1, read on the forward strand.
GAAAATTTGGCATCTCCTTATAGGTGGTCCTGTTGGCAGAAGAGAGAGCAATAGAGGAAAAATGGGAAAAGATAAGTTATGGTCAAAGCCGTGGCTAGCAGCAGAAGCTCCTGGCATCAGCTGTTTCAGGAGAAGCAGAGCTCTGTACTTCTTCTATTCTTTATACTCCCCTGAATGGCTAACTCATAATATACATAAGCACAGGGGTTTGATCCAAGTTATTAAGAGCTTCCTGAGCAGCCATGCAGAAGGTGAGAATGCCTGGATCAACAAAAATCCCTGAAATCTAAAACTCTCTCCTAAAAACACTCACATTTTTCTCAATAACTAAACAAGAATCAAAAAATGAACATATTATGAGCTCCTAAAGAGACAAATAGTAAAGAGAATGTCAGTTTTCCCTCTTATTTCTGCCTAATTCAGGGTTTAGATACCCGAAATCCCAGCTGTATGTGTTCCTTCTTTAAAGCATGGAACTGAGTTCCCAAACCAGAAACACAGGTGAAGCTCAGTCCATTCACATAGGAGATGATAGAGAAGCCAACAGTGAAAGAGAAGTGACAAAAGAATGTCGACACAAGCAACATAAACCAAGACCCAGTAACAAATGTGGAAGATGAACATGCAGAATATAAATAAAGCAATGCATCAGAAGAACTTTACCTCTGCTGGATAGTTAAGAAGAGAGTTAATACAGTCTCTAAGTTTCAAAAGGTAAACTATGGAAAATTAGGAACATGTCCTGTGGTATTGCAGAGGCTATAAAAGCCTGGGGTCTTGTTTGCTGCCAAGATGTGCAGGTCACTTTTTAATTTTATCCTTACACATCTAAGTCTGTCAAGTTAATTAGCAGATACAGAGATGTGCATGAAAACTTACAAAAATCAATCCTGCTCACCCAGTGTGAAATACTTAAACAGAAAATAATTACAAAAATCTTTCTTCAGACTTTCAAGTGTTATCATCTTCTTGAATAGGTTCTGAAAAAACCCTATTGTATATGCACTTTTCCACAAGAAGCTGTGTTAGTTTGTGTATTTGGGTTCCCCATTTATTATGTTACATAACATGTTTACTGTGGCTCTAGGTACGACTCCAGCAGGCTTTGCTACTATTTGTTATCATTTCATGGCAGCCTCAAGACACGACACTGTTCCAAATAAAACTGATGGCTGTTTCCCCTAATGTCAGTCAGAGCAAGGTCCATCGTTTCGATCCTGTACTTTGAGCACACAAAACACAAAAGCACACTTGCTTATATTTTACAATCACTGTCAAATTAAGTACAACCACAATGACTAACCTTTAAACAAATTTTTGTATTTAGAAATTGATCCTGTCTCCAAATATCAAGATTTTTCACTGTACATACTGTATAATATCCTACTTAGGCCAGTCAAACCCCAAGTTCTTGGCTTGAAAAGCAGACTCCACAGCCAAATAAAACAGAACTGGGCATCTGTTACAAACATTTCATGAAAAGTTGTCAAACCCACAGTTTTCAGTCCTGCGACTATATTTTATATCATAAAGGACTGGAAACCTTTCTATAATTAATTAATCTATTTTCCATTTTTTCTCTAAATTTTAACAGGTATTAGAAAATAGCTCTGGTATAAATTAACAATATGCTGTTATCTTTTAAAAATAAAATACTAACTAAAACAATTTCCTTCCCGGAACACTGGATTTAGAAATACATTTTTATAAGTCAAGAAAACTGCATCCACTCACAAAAGTATGTGTGACACTACAATTACTATTAGTCCATCCTTATGTTAAGTGATCAAGAAAATCCTTTGTGTCTTACATGCAAACAGTAACATGAGAATCAACTGCTGCATAACACAGATTTTCTCCCATCCAGTTATCAGAGCAAATTCTATTTCTGTTTAATTAATTTTGCTAATTTTTTATTTTTATATCATTATTGATATTAAATAAATATTTAATTAAAATTTAATTAATTATTATTTCTTATTCTTGGTAAAATGTATTACATTTCTAATGTCATTGTCTTGCAAATTCAAGGCAATTTTTTATTCACCTCATATTTACTGATGTTTTTAAGTATTTTTTCATTACCTTTTCTTAAGAATTTTTCATCTTAAAAAAATAAATGTTCATGCTACTCTTTCCTGCAACTTTAAAGCTTTGCATTAAATTCTGTGTGAATACACAATTTTTGTTTGTTTGTTTGTTTTTCTTTCCTTCAGGATTCTCTCCTACTTCTATTTCCTTTCCATTATGTTTCATGTGTTTAATTGTAGATAATTATTTTGCATAAGGTTTTAGTACTCTGGTGGGACGAATTGCTATTACTTCTTTTGAAGAGTAAGTTTTACTCAAATCACTGTCCAAAGTGATTTGGACAATCATTCCAAAGAACAAACCTGTGGCCTTGGTATTTTTTACTCTGTAGTTTTGCCTGAGTAAGATTTCTTCTTTAGGTCAAAGATGGATCAGAAACAGGGAGAAATCTTATTACATTTTTACTTAGTAAAAGGAACAAAAGAATTTTCAAACTGAAACAAATAATCTTTTCTCTTTTTTGTCAAGTGCCAGTACAAAGTCAAGAACATGAAACTGTCAAGGTTTCAAAGGCATGCACAGTGCTAATGCGCCACCTTCCAAAGCTACCTTTTGAATAAACATAAGCAACCAGATGAATAATATGTTCCATATACAAACATAGGGTAGGATGGTGCAATTAGCCTTCTGAGAATCTAGTATGGCATATGGGAGAACATAAAGTGTAACTATTTTGGCATGTAAATATCTAAACACTAACGGCCTAAGCTCACACTAGTAAGAATTGTATCCGTAAAGCAAATCCTTTGCCTTGGTTCTTATTTCATTTGAAAAAGTCAGAACTTAGAGGAGTTGTAAGACCACTGTGAGTTGATGGATCACTTTGAAACAGCATATCCTTGAGCTGCCATCATTCCTATAAATATAGTCCATAAGGAATATTATATTGCTCTACACAGCTAATGAAGCTTTTTTAAGAGACTCAAACTGATGTATGTTAAAATTCAGAGGAAAGCATTCTAAAGACTTTTAAAGACACCTCTACTCAATCCTCATCCCCAGAAGAATGAGTTTCACAGCACTTTGCATGAAGACATGTAATACCAAAAAAGATTACATAAAAAAAGACTAAATAAAAAACATTTGTAAAGATCTATCTGCATTTTTCATGAAAGGTTATCTTTCACATATTTATGAGTACAGATCTCAGAGGCAAGCTCTACTGAAGATAAAATATAGGTTACCAGGAATTGTATCTGAAGTACCCAGCAATCCCTTGCCCTAATGACAGTCTAGGTTTGTTTATTATGTATGTGGATGAAGAAATGACCTGACTAACTGTGTGCTTCAGTTGAGCAGATGAAATGGTTTACCTATACAAATGGTCAGCAAGTGTTTCAACAAAGAATCTGAGAATCTTCTTTCTCTCCTTTTGGTGAGGTTACTACCATGGCTAAATAATGCTTCTTTTCTAGCATGAAATTTCATGTCTGTAATCCCTACAGTTTCTTTCCTAGTCATCTTTATTTCTCCACAGTATTTTCCAACTTTTGTCTTCCTTTTCTTTACCTGTACTACAGTGCTTTGTTGTCAGTTGAGGTATTTCTCTTGCTCTCCTTCCCTTGCCTCAGAGGCCCAGTTTCACACATTAACTTATTTCCTTTATTCTCTCCATTACTTAGTAACATATCAATGTCATCTGACTCTTCATCCTTCCAATGTAAACATTCCTTACTTTCTGTGTCCTTAAAAGGCCTGCTGTTGTCCACATTCATTTCTCCAGTTACAGATCATCTCTCATTTACTTAATAACAAAGCATGCACTGTTTGCAATCAGGTTTGATGGGGTTTTTTTGCAGTCCTCTTGTCTAACATACCTTTTGCCCTTGAATTTCACTGAAACGATTCCTGACATTCTTTCCAGTGATCTGTTCTTAGACATAACTGGCAATAAATGTGTCATCCATACTTGCTTCCATCTATCAAGGTGCTTTCAATAGCACTGATAATTCTTTTCCTGGATTTTAGATCTCTCTTGGATTCCACATTTCTTCTCTGTCCTGATTATCTTTTATCACTCCCTCAAAAGAGCATTCTTATATCCCAGTCAGTTTCCAGCATTTCACAGAAGTCTGTCCTTACTTTTCTCTTCTCTGCACTTACATATTAACTTTAGATCATGTCACACCACTATTTCTCTAAGCATGACTCACAGTTAAACCTCTCTTCCAGACTAATCTTCATACTAGTCTAATGATTCACCATTATTTCAACTCCAACAAGATTAGAACAAGGATCTTTATTTCTTGTTCAATGCAATTTTTGCTCAAACCTTCTCCATCATTGTAGTCTCTAACTTGTCACTGGGACAGGTAAACTGGAGATTATCTGCAGCTTCAACATCCTTCTACATCATCACCTCTAGGCTATGTGCTAGTCCTACAATTTTTTTTCTGTTTAAGATCTCAAGGATATGGTCTTCACATTCATTTAAACAGCTAAAATATTTATCTAGGTCTAGGACTCATTGCAACCATGACCTTTTACCTCAGCTGGCTAACTGGTTTTATCTTTCCTTTCTTTCACTATTCTCACCCCTTGATTCTAAATAAAACTGCGACTATGCCACCACCTTCCCTTCTTTTTTTTCACTACATCAGACCTACACTAATAATTTTCACTACCAAATTTCCAAAGTTTGTTTCTACATCAAGCGTTGAGCATCTTGCTTACAGGAGGACAACTCATCTGCATCAGACATAAATGCAACTAATAATTCCTTCGCCTGCCCTTCCATTTAAAAGAACCAAACAGCTGTGAAATGCTGCGAAGTGTTAATTAGTACTACATCAATGTATTTTTACTTGCATGGATAGAAATTTGAAATTCAAAACTAAATTGATAGGTACCATAGGAAAATAAAAAAAGATTATGCTTGAGTGCCAAAGAAAATTACGTCTGACAAGTTTATAAACATAATTGTAATTACCGTTGAGGGTAGTAAAAAGTAAGAGAATGTAAGTTATATAAGACTGTTAGTCTTCAAAAGTATTAAATCTTGAAGGTTATTAAGAGGAATGTCTATGTTTCATAAAGTTTTTTCACAGAATGATCAAAGCCTCCATACAGACTTACAAACAGAAATTCTTACATGCTTGCTCCGAGCAACTTAAAGAAGACTCATAGGCAAGTGAAGAAAAATAACTGTGATTTCAAAATTCAAAGACACAGACAGGTATTATTCTTTAATATCATGATTCTTAAAACTGAAAAGATTTACTATTTTCAAAACATTTCATATATAGTTATATATAACATATAGTCTTTATACAACCTCTCAGTTAAAAAAAAGGACCATACTATATCAGCAATAATATTTCTTGCATATCTTCAAAAAATAGCTGAAAATAGACATTCAATAAAAATTTTTAAAGCCACCAAACACAGATTAAGTTTATTTGGAATATAGAAATTTAGCTTTGGGCATGCTGAATGCAGGACTGATAAGAAATTCAAGTACTAGTAACTGCCCACACTTTGACCATAGATTCACTCCATAACAAAAGACAATCTATAACAAGTGAAGGTAAGCAATCTCTGAATGCTGGGACAAGCATTCACACAATGAATGCTCATGAAGTAATTTTTTTTTTTTTTTTAATATATATGTTCTTACCTCATTGCAAACTCTCTGGCTCATCTCTTCAGGTTTAGAAAATCCCCTCGTGCTTGTCCAAAAGAAATACATCCTTAATAAATGTCTAGAATTCAGTCAAAATAAGTATTTCTGTCCAGTTTATTTTCCCTGTGGCTTCCTGTGTTTTCTTTCCCTTGCTACATCTTTCTTACCTACATTTAATTCACTATCATCCTTCCCACTTCCATCCTGCTCCACTTCTGACTCAGCACCCATGCAGTTTCCAAAGCACTTTCCATGCAGTTTTCTTGCAGATCAAATGCTATGCAGAAGCCTAGATGGTGACTGTATTTCTTGTCAATACTTTTGACAAGCACGCAACACTTGACAAGTAATAATTTCTTAAGAACATTGGCAATTTGAAAATTTTCCATTATCATAATTTCTGCACAGAAAATACTTAAAAAGCAAACCAGCAAAGATGGAAGCAACAGTTTGGTTTTGCTGAAAATACTTTTATGGCTGATCTTGTTCTGTTACTTGATATAAGGCAACGAACAAAAATTCAGAGTGTTGATAACATCAGGCTACTACTCATTATTCATCCTCAGTATTCAAGGTCCATTAATGAGACAGAGACACACAAGCTATTCCACAAATATTTCACTTTCTGAAACATTCATTTGCATGAGATCTTTTAAAAACCAACTACTGAGCTGATAGATTTAATCAACAGTCCCTGAAACAGTTACAACATTGCACCTTTGTATCACTGGCGAGTGATTTTCAATATGGACAGTTACAATCGGGATCTCTATTGTTAACTAAGCCAATGTATACTTTCATTTCAAAATGCATTTGGGAGCATTTGCAATGACCCAAAAAAGGCATAACACCATTGCTGAACTTCCGAAGCAAAACAGTATTATGTACTGTCCAGCAGAGCCACCTACTAATGAAAGACTCCTTGAAATTATTGTGGGGCAGCTTGGATAAGGACACACGGAAATCATAAAGTGCTGTCACCAGTTCCACAACATTCAATTATCCACACATGATATCAGATCATATACGGGATCTAGCTGTGCAAAAAATATTTTTTCAGCTGTCCTGACAGGAAAAGATTGCTTCCTAAATTGACTCCCATTTATAAATATTCAAACATGTGAAAGCACAAAAAGATCATTAATTTGCTTACATTTACTGAAATCCCACAAAAGACTTCTTTGCCATTGTCCATCAGAAAAAAAGGTTTTTATTTTGCCCAAAGAATTTATCAACTTTTATAAAATATCTGCATTTCTTTAATAGCACAAGGGAATAAATATCTTCAATGACAAATGACAATGTTTATAGCACCAAAATAATAAGCAAACTATAATTATAATGGCAGGCACAAATGGTTCAAGTTACTGAATACTAGTTAGACCTAAAGCTTTCTTCAGAATAAGATGGCAAATGATAGATTGTCTGATGATCTCTACAAGTGTGTGTACATATAGAAAGTCTTATTCATGTACCACACAACAGAATTAAAAGTCAAAAAGGGATAATTTACTCTTTCATCAACACTAATATACAGAAGAGTGATCATACCATCAAAGAAACCAGTTGTGAAATCAACCTGTTGTGAGGCAATAGTTGGTTTCAGATTCACATTATGAGTTTTGCAAATGAAACCTAGAGCCAGTTTTTCCGAATTCTTTATCAAGCAAACTTGCAATAAATTCAAATAGGCTATCAAATTTTAGATTGCAAACTCAATGACCAATGCTGATCTAGAAAAGACCTTTCAGTTTTCTGGCCTTATCAACTATGGTTTTTTAAGCAGCAAATGACAAAAAAACCCCAAAAATAAAAAAACCCAAAAAACCAAAAAAATTCCCACCAAACCCTAATTACAGTGAAAGAAAGACTTCACTAGTCTGTCTCTATTTTCATATTGTCAAGGAATTAGTGGTATAAGAACAAATGAAGACGTTACAGAATTCAATAACTAAATGGAGTGATTTTTATGCTTGTATAACTAACCATAGAATTACCAATAGCTCACTCCTAACTGCCCTTAAGGCAATTTTTTGTGCCCAAAATTAACAACTACTAATGCAGTGTACCTTCTTGTTTCTTTCTGTGTGATCTCTTTTTTCCCCAAAAAAATTGAGCACTGTAGACTCTTGTCAGCTTTATTGCAAATATACAACACAATGTAGTAGAGAACTGCAACAGCGTCTTCTCATAAACTAATGAAAGATACTTCATGAAAGTACTAGATCCTTGCTATGATTTTAGCAGCTATGTCATGTTACTGAAGTACTTTTCAAGACAGACAAGAACAAGCACACAAAAAGTTCAAGGAATGTATTTTTGTTCACTTTTTACTTTAAAAATATGAAAACATTTTTTCTTGAGAGCTGAGAAAACATGTGTTAATAATTTGTCCAAAAAGAAAAAAAGTCAGAAATTAGTAAAGAAATGACACTCTAAAATGAAAACATCCACAAAACTCTAGTATGATTCAACCCTAATAGCTGTTTATAGCAACATGATTTTTCTGTTTTTTCTTCATTTGTTTCCACTTAAAACAATTTTTTTGTTATTGTAGGATTTGCGTTTTATAAGAAAGATATTAGACTGCATTTAATGAAGAATAAACATATAATACCCAGACTAATAAAAAGAAAAAAAATGGCTACTTTGCTGTTTTTTCATGGCTAGATTTAAATTTGCTATCTCTGACATAAATATATTAATATAAACCACTCATATTGGCATATGAGGAATACATGGAAGGCAATGAAATAAATACCAATAGAATAGATTTTTTAAACAAAGGAGTTGTACTACTGGAAGTAGTGTCATTCTTAAGAAACAGTCAAAAAAAAGAAGCTCTGCTCTAATAAGAAGGTAAACTTAATTGATTCCCTTACATACTAAGCAAACATAATTCAAATCAACATTTCCTCACAACATTTTGGCTCACAAGTTTCCTTCAATTTCAAAGTCTGGAGAAATTGTGTGATTTGGCAATAAGCAGCACAAGGATGCAACTGTATACAGTATTGTGAAGTAAAACCATTTTCTTTCAGAAGAATGCAACTATCTCCATTAATGTAAAGAGTTTATTTATTTTTAAAGATATTGCAAGATGCATAATCAGATATTCTGATCTTTCACTACTTCACCACAATCCAGTAGCTATACCTGCCTCCATAGTTATAAACTGAGCTGTAAACTCTGATTTTCTTCACTGAAAAATAAAAAGCACTTAACCAAAGTATGCCTAAAAATGAGACCGTGGCCTGTGAGACTGTTTCATGTGGACTTATTATGTATGCAGCATCTCCTTTTCTATAAAGTCACCTTCCCATATGAGTGGCTGTCACAAGGTTAGCCATGCTTAGCACAGTTCAAGAACCCATCTGTAAACAGAGAGCATTACTCTCATTCAAGCCATAGTGTCTTCCTGAAACAGTCCCTCCCAGGAAACTCTTGGACCACCCATGATACATCCTATTTAGGAGCTTTTTGTTATTGATGGACTCTCCCAGACTGCCAATGTATTATGACCACCCATTGTGGGTTTGCTGGAGGAATGCAACTCAGGCCATTCGACAACAGTAAGAGTCTCCATGAGTTGAGTTAAGGGACTAAAAGCTCAACACGGAATAAAAGATCTAACAAATTAATAAATGGTAACTAAATTACTGACTTTAGAGCAGCTTCCAATTCCATCTTCAAAAAGGATCTGTAAGCTAGAAGCCTAAATTGCTTGAGTGTTTTTATATCCTGCTATTTAGTCCATAAGCCAACATCTGTAGCAGATACCTTACACTCTTATGTATGAAAGACTGGAAAAATACAAAAAATTCTGATTCATTAATATGGGCTGCATGTTTTTACAATCTACTTATATTTCCAGACTCAAATACTGCTATTAATAAAGAGCCACTGTTGTCTTGCAGGCATCTCTGTCATGAATATTGCTGTATGATCCAGCTACACTCCAACAGAATATTGTTCCCACCATTTCTACAGAATATTGTTTCCATCAGCTACGGTATAAATCTCAGTCACTTTGCAGTTCTCTTAGTTTTAACTGTAGCAGAATTTTTTTTACTTTCAAATCTTTCAAATATTTAAACCTAGACATTTGTAACTTAGAAGCATGGTGGAAATGAAAAATGAAAGGATGCACATTGGACATGGTTTGAATATTGCCCATTAATGACCTGTAACTTTAATTTAGCTCTTAGGAAGCCCTTCATTCTACATCTTGGCTATAACTCTGATGGGCCCCCTCATTTGTTCTCCTTTTGAACTCTAAGGCCATACTTTGTGCCCATCAGGCACAAAACAGCAAACATTTAACAAATCAAATAATGTCAGAAATAAAGGCATACATAGCTAAGTTGAAAGGCACTTTGCCATCTAATATATAATTTCCTACAAAATTAAGTGATTTTCAATACTGTTTTTTATACTGTACTCATTGGCACCACCTTTGAAACCACTGCACATTAAAACTCCCAAAATAACTCAGTGGAACAGGAAATGTTTACTGAAGTGGGAGCTTTAAAACTATGACAGTTTTTCACTTCAGTTGTAAGCACTATGACAGGCTGGCCAGCTGTCAAATGGATTTCAGATCTGATATCATACAGTTTGTTTACAAAACTCTTTATTGAAATAAATAAAAATCTCTTGCTTCTTTACAGTTTCTCATGTGTTAACCTTTTGCAAAAGGTTAACAAAAAGCCTCTTCCCCTTCTAGCATAAGTCTTAACTACGTAATTTAGCAAATATATTAACATTTGTTTTCTTTAATTTGCCCCTGGAGAACAGCCTCTTTTCCTTCAGAGTCCATCACAATCTCTTTTGTTTGCATTTCCTTTTTGAAGAGACCAGAAATGCTAGCTCTAGCTAATTGTATTACCTCTCCTTACATGCAAAAGGAGATGACTAATTCTGCTGTACAAAACTCCATCACATTGGCCAATTTTAATATATTTATTACATTATATATATGTTATATATTTAATATTAACCATATTTTCCTGGAAGTTTAATAATGATTTGCCTTCTAAAATAACATATGTGAAAGAAGATTTCTGCCATTCTAACACACCCCACAGTTCCATAATACACAACCTCACTTAGCTAACAAGTAGTTTTATTAATTGAACCTTGCCTCATTTTTGTAAAGGTTTTGTTTTCCTCTGTGGCTGAGAGATTTGCATCAAAATATATTTTGTTCATGAACTATTCCACCCAATATCTATATGCCTAGAGAAAGAAAGTTCATTTTATTGCTGGGTAATTAACCTTTTTCTGGAAAATATTTGTCAGATTATTGCAAATTCAAAATACAAACTTTTCTTAAATGGTCTTAAATGAGATATTGCATATTTAAATATTTTCAAGAGAAAAGGATATTCTGTTTAAAAATAATAAAGGCATATAACTCACACTTAAAGAAATAGTGGAATCACAATTATTTCATACAGACCTTTATATCTTGAAATATTGTCCTTAACTTGTTAAGGACCTTATTATTTATAAGATGTTTTAAAAATCTGTGTCCATATTTAAAGTAAAAGTAACAGGAGCCGTTCAAGTCATGGGACAGCACTGCTTGCATAACACTTGGTAAGTCAGCGGGAAAATTAGCTAAACATGCCAGACTAGCAGCTTCCCAATGGAGAGTGTATCATATTCTGCAGTGCAAACAAAACATCTTGAAGTTGAGTCATTCATAGAATTTTTTCCAACTTTCAAATATTGAGTAAGTCTGAAGTTTGGATAGAGAAGGCACTTGAAGTGAAAAACACTTCTCTCAGTAAGTATTATAGCTGCTTACATAAATTATTGATGGAAAAACCTCAAAAGTTTCACTTCAGAGGACATGCCAGCATTTCAGGTGCTAGTTGGAACCTGTTCAAAAGTTTTAGATCACATTTAGATTACAAGCAAAATCAAAGGTAGACCATGTTCATATTTCACACAAAAAACCCCAGTATTCTGCAAAGCAAAGAAGGGATTTCGGAAATCCTTATGAATTTTGTAACGAACCACAGCTTGGGTGTCCCTCATTAGGTACTTTTTTAACCTTAAGATGAGTACTAATAGATATTTCTCTAAAACAGCCCAGTGAAAAAAATATTTCTCTAAAACAGCACTTTTTTTGTAACTATTATTTCTTGTCATCACAGGCATTCATAGGAGTCTATTGTTATAACTGATGTACTCCTATTGACTTTTGGACTGCTTCTTAACAAAATAAAAAAAAAAAAAATCTCAATTTCTTATCAGACTTCATATTAAAACAGTCCTGAAAATAAAATGAAAGGAATTCAATTTCTAGTTAGAATCACAGGAGAAAATGTTATGTGCTCACGATACAATAAAATGCTGCCATATATAGTGTGACTTTTAGTTTACAGTACATCTTCTTGGAAGTTCTCAAGATTTATCTGATGGTTCTATGAGTGTTACTCCTAAGACATTCTAATAGAAATATGTACCCTTGAAAGGATAGCATTTATGCCATACTCTTTATATAAACTATAATCCTGCTTTATGTCATTTCTTAGAATGATAGCTCTACAATTTCTGTTTCCCTTTTTTCACTATTATACTATTTATTATATTTGGCATCATACACTTATTTGAAAAATTCTTTAATAAAGGAAAGTTAGCTAAAATCTGATAACTGGAATCAGATGTTGCTTTTCCCTACTACAGGTTTCTCAGCCCCAGCGTTCTGTCCAAATTCAAAGTGGGTAATTAAATTTCAATTATTCTGCTCTACAAAAGCTCCTAAGCTACACTCATCATCCTATCTCAAACCTAGAATTTTAACTGTAGAAAGCATAATCTCATTTTGCAATGGCACGTGTTACAATTCAGCGTAATCTATTTTAAACCAGTGAAGATCAACTGGTGACTTTGCAGGCATGCTGCTGAGACAGAGCTAATAAAGGCTGATGGACTCAAACTGCCTACACATGATCAGCACTTGTACAAGGAATCTCTTGCCTAAAATACAAGGTTTTATACTATGTATAATTTTTCATGGCCTTCAGAATGCCAGACCGTATAGAATTAGGGGGGAAAATGGTGTGGAAAGGCTTGCTTTCAAAACTTTTGAGCTGCCATAGATATGCAGCAACAATTCTCCCTGTGGAGTCCATCACTCATCCTGGGAAATATGCTGCCAGCATATCAATAATTTTTCTTTTAACATTTTTACTAGTGAAGAACATTTTCATATTGATAGTAAATCTACTAATTTTCACCTCACCAGTGAAGTTTCTGAATACTAAAATATCTTCAGCAAATTTCAACATTCTGAAAGGTCCCTCTTTTATTTATTTTTTTTCCAAATGCTTAAAAGGAGAGAAAACCCAAAACACAAACTGACAAAAAACTCAAAGATGTGTGAAAACAGAACTTCATAATGAAAGATAGAGAAGAGGGAGGTTTCTTAAGTCTTTAGATGATCCATACAGTTTATGTCTAAGAAAGTCATACTTGACAGACTTGTGCTACAACTCAGGAAATTTCCTATCACGTAATTACAATGCAAGGTCTATTCCTACGAAATACTGTTGAATTTATGGCCATAAGTTCTGAGTATATACTGTGAGGTCATGAATGATTCTGTCTTGACTCTAAGCAAAGGAAAAGAATCTATTTCTGCTGAATATAATTTAAGATTAAAACTATGAGCACTCTATCTGCTTTTGGATACACTAATAAAAAGCTTTTGCCAGAAATTTATCTTGGCACAACAGTGAGAAACAAGATTTGTATTTCACTAGTCAGTTTTTAAGATCTGTCTTAGTAAAAGTTGCACAACAAAGTAATTATATTTTCCACTTGTTTCAAAATTCCATATTGAGTCAAATTGCTAAATTTGAAAGTAAAGAAAATAACAAATTTTAAATGTATTAATAAAACTGTTCTCTCTAATCAGGGTCAAATGTCTGTAGAAGTAAAAAAGCCAACTTTTTTTAAAAAAAGTTTTCCTGGCACTATCAATTCAACGTAGAATTTCACAGTTTTCATACTTTATCAGAAAAGTGTTTCTTTCATTAGTTTTAAATGCATTATTAATGTGTCTAGCTGTAATGGATATGGTACACATAGATGATAAATATATATACCCATTCAGACAAATATGGATAGAGAACAATTCCAGATATTTCTTTAGGATTTAGCTAGTCTTATTGTTTCTCAAAATCTCTGCATTAAAGCAATTGTACTTTCCTTGAGCAAGTTAAGTAATTTTCTAAATGGACGCTTGAGTTTCAACTTGTTAATAAGCAAAAGGCTTCACTTTGTCCCAAAAATTCTAGATTAAAAAACATAACCTTTTCTTCTTTAAGCATTTTTTATACAAAAATATTTCCTTCATTTTGGAAACACAAAAGTTAGAGGCCTCATGAAAGCAAATTCTATGGAGTCGTGCCAACAGAAAAACTGGCTTGTAAAATAATTTTTATCTTAAATAGAATTGTACTCAGTAATCCATAATAATGAATAAATAAATTTTAACACATTATTAGGATTCAGAAAACACCACTAAATGATAAGATTGGACATGTCTGCATTAGCTGCAAGAAAACTTGAATAATCTGAAGATTATGAGACAGTGTCAATTCTTGTGAGCATTGGCTCTGAAACAGATTCAGAAAGACAAAAGGAAAGAAATAAAAATCCTGTTTCCACTTGTAATCTTTGTGAAGTGTCCTTGAAAGTGGTTTTGGAGCTGAAAACCCCTGGCATTTCAGGCAAATGACAGTCTCATTATAATTCAACTCATGGTGAGCACAGGAAATAGAATAAAATAGAATAATTATGCTATGTTATGCCTGGAGTTATGCCTAAGAAGCTATGACCTAGTTTGAGGGGTCCATAGTGCAGCTATTTGCAGGGTGGGTCCCAGGCTCACGAAGGAAACAAGGTCAGAAGTTGACACACCTACAACGTCACTCAGACAAGGACTGAAGGGCCCAGGCCAAGCTGAGACGTGTCCCCTGGGCCCTTGGCAAGAGACCATGTGGGTGGAAGTTCCAGGGAATGCCAGTCCCAGCTCAAGGAGGCCTACAAACCCTCCCAAGACTTTGACAGGAGCAGACCTGCACAACTCATAACCGCTCCTTTAGACAATGATGGTTGACCACTTTGAATAGTACTGGGCCAATGGACCTTTGCTCTGATCAGCACTGCTGTTCTCGAGCTCTCATTTTAGCATCTTTTTTCACAGAAAACAGCTCAGGCATCTATAAAATTGATTACAAGGGGGGAAAAAAAATCCACAGAGAAATGAACACCTCAAAAACATTTGCAACCATTTAGTTCAGGAGGATACCCTGCTTCAGACTGAGGGCTTAGTCTTTGAGCCTTGCTAGTGTCAGAGATGCAGGGGTTTGACATCCTGTGGAAATCCAGCTGAACTTGATGAACAAAGACTTTGAAAAAACACTTCACACATGCTTTTCGCAAATTTGTTCAGTCATTCAAATCATCATAAGATGATCCACTGGTCTCACAACCATCAGAAGGTACATGTCTTCTTGCCACAAAGGGACAGAGCCAACACCTCGGCTGGGACATGATTAGCCATTCAAACCCTTCTGTAAAGCAGGGCTGGGAAGAAATATGAGCAATTTCCTCAGCATGTACTGCTGGGGAAAGGAGGAGATAGGAAGAATAAAATTCAAATTAGAATTAGAATTAGATTTAGAATTAGAATTAGAATGAATTAGAATTAGAATTAGAATTAGAATTAGAATTAGAATTAGAATTAGAATTAGAATTAGAATTAGAATTAGAATTAGAATTAGAATTAGAATAGAATTCAACTGGAAGAGATCTACAAGGATCATCTAATCCCTGATCATTTCAGGGCTGACCAAAAATGAAAGTATGGTATTAAAGCATGGTACATTGACCAGGAAGCCTGTTCCAGTGTTTCACCATTCTCTGTGTAAAAAGATGTTTCATCACGTCAACTCTAAATCTCTTCTGATGGATGTATCTTTGAGCTGTTCCAATGTGTCCTGTCACCGGACACTAGGGAAAAGAGATCAGCACCTAATTTTTCATGTTTCCTCCTCATGAAGCTGTTAGAGAGCAATGAAGTCACTGCTCAGCCTCTTTTCTTCAAACTAGACAAACTCAAAGTCCTTAGCTGCTCTTCAGAGGACTTGAAGGCCTGCTATGATGGAGTGGCTGCAATGGTTCACACGGGAAAACTGACTGTTGTCATCCACCTAGACTTGTGTGAAGACATTCGACATGGTCCCACATGACATCCTTATCTCCAAACTAGAGTGACATGGATTTGGAGGGTGGACTATTGGTTGGATAAGGAACTGGCTGGATGGGCACAGCCAGATTGTTGTGGCTTTATGTCCAGGTGGTGGCCAGTAATGAGAGCCGTCCCTCAGTTCTCTGTCTTGGGACTGATGGTCTCTAACACCTTCGTCATTTGAAAGAAAATGGGTTCGAGTGCACCCTCAGCAAGTCTGCAGATGGCCTGAAGCTAAGTGGTGCCACCAACACCACAGAAGGAAGGGATGCCATCCAGGGGGACCTGGACAAACTTGAGAAGTGGGCCTGCGAGAACTTTGTGAGGTTCACTAAGTCCAAGTGCAAGTTGCTGCACCTGGGTCAGAGCAATCCCAGCAACAAGACTGTAAGAACTAATTGAGAGCAGCCCTACAGATGAGGACTTGAGGGTTCTTTTGGATGAGAAGCTGGATATGAGACAAGAGTGTGTGCTCACAGCCCAGAAGGCCAGCCACATCCTGGGCGATGAATAAGAAGTGTGGCCAGCAGGTCAAGGGATATGATTCTCCACCTTCACTCTGCTCTCATGAGACCTGACCTGGGATAATGCATCCAGCTCTGGGATCTTCAGCACAAGAAAGATATGGACCTGTTGGAGTGTGTCCACAAAATGATCAGAGTGGAGCACCTCTCCCAAGACAAGCTGAGAGAGTTGGAGTTGTCCATCCTGGAGAAAAGAAAGCTCCAAGAAGATCTTATTGTGGTGTTTCAGTACTTAAAGTGTTTTGCAGAAAATGAGAGTGACCTTTTACACAGGAGGATAGGATATGGGGGGGATATGGGGGGATAATTTTACATTGAAAGAGAGATTTAAATTAGATGTTTGGAAGAAATACTTTACTCAGAAAGTAGTTAAGCAATGGCACAGGTTGTGAAGGAAGGTTGTGGATGCCCCATCCTTGGAAGGGTTAAAGACCAAGTTGCCTGGGGCCCTGAGCAACCTGGTCTAATGGGTGGTAACCCTGTCCATGGCAGGATAATTAGAAATAGATTGTATTTCGTGTCCCTTCTACCCCAAGACATTCTATAATTCAGGTTAAAGAATGACACACATATTATATTGACATTTTAAAAGAGTTTTCATAATTGTCAGTTTTCTTTCTGCAGATCTAGCTTCTCTCTGCAATGAACAGTGTTGGTGACTCATGACCTGGTCAGAGAAGAAAAAGGCAGTGGCAGAGTCAGTGGATTCTCTCCAGATGTTAGCAGAGGAGCTGAAATGAGGGCATTAAATATCAGAATAAGTCCTAGATTTGTGTTTGTTTCTGGTTTGGTATGATATGGTATGGCATTGTATATCAACAGGGAAGTTATCTATTTCTTTCAAGAAATGTTCTTACATGACTAAACAACCAGCTGGATAGAATACAGCTACAGTTCTGTAAAAAACCATGTCACAGTGTGTCTCAGCAAGTACAATATTCCAGACAGATACACTGTGAATGATTTATGAAAAAGCACAGATGAACCAATCCCTTCAGATGGCAATATCAGCATTTTAATGCTTGTATTACCATAATTTTTAAACCTTTCAAATACCACTCTTCAGAAGCACAGCAGCTGGGAACAATGGTGATTGCAGATGTCGAATATTTCTATGAGATAAGAAAAAGGGCCACAGGATCCTCTCATCAACATGTACTTTCCCTGCCTACTCTAGCACACATCACAGGCCTGAAAGGAAGAAGGCATAGTAAAAGTCCCCCAGCTGCCACATCACAGGGAAAATTTGTTAGGGAGTGCAGAATCAAGCACTTCTGAGACTGCTGCACTTTACACAGTGGACTGGAAGAAAAGAGACACAAAAGGCAGCTTTAAAGAATTTCTGCTTCCCGCCTTTCCGCCATTATGCTGAACACAGTTCAGATACAGCAAGGAGCTGGGCCGAGATGTTTGGTGTGGCTATATCATAGTCCATCGGACAGCTGGAATCATTTTATGTTGCTATTTTAATTTAAGACAGAAGTTGAGTCTGTTTTTCTTTTCATATTTAATCTGTTAGCTAAGACTTAGCTTTCCCTTTTCCAAAAGCTAATTTAGGATGCAGCTTATTCCACACTTCATTTTGCTTGTATTTCATCTAAATACATTTTTAATGACTGAACTCCGATTTGTTATACATCCACTATATGTTTGTATCATGACTGCCAATTAATTTGGCTTTAAATTTCTCAAAGACTATGTAAGAAGTGAGAACCTTCTTGGAATGCAAATGCTTGAATTTTTATTGAAGTGGGGGAAGAAGCTTTGTACCTGTTCTACATGAAAGGCCAAGAAATTTTAGAACTGGAACTTTTCCCAGAATTGTTTCTAGTATCAGCAAATGTTCAACTGCATTCTATGAATACTATCTGTTGAGCAAGTTAAATGCAACACTCTTCAAGAAAGAGAAATAAAATACCTTTACAGCTTCCTAAAGGGATACGTACGAGAATTAAATTGTAATTCCTACTTCTCTATAAAAAACGTAGCTGAACAAACTCCTAATCATTAGTCCTTTAGTTCTTCCTGTTTGGCAACACTTCCTCATGTCACCTGCTCTGGACAGAGGTGGAGACTGTATCCAAAATACACTTCACATAATACTTTTCTACATGCCCCGTCATGGAGCATGAAAAGCTGATGTTTATCCCTTTCAATATTGTATTACTGGCTCCTACAAGACCGTTGTGTAGTGTGTGGAGGGAACAAGTGGGTTTATCTCATCTGGAAGCTACCCTTTATGCTCTTTGAAAAGCTGGGAAGGAGTTTTCTGAGGCATTGAGCACACCAGTTTTCGGAACTGTTAGGTCAAGAGCAACCTCTGGTTCTCAGCAACTCTGAAAATCAGGTCAGAGGCATCTCACTTTTCCTATCTTTTTCAGGAAAAAGGCTTAACTAGAAGTGTAGAAACTGTAAGTCTTAACCATGCAGCTTTTGTTCCCTCCCTCTAGGCACTCTCTTCAACTCTCCAGCATCATCACTTCACTCCATACATATGTTCTTTCTCTCCAGTTTTCAGTCTCCACCATTCTCTCTTCAGTCTCTATCTGACAGTTTCCAAGAAGCTCTCTCTTCTCTGAATTATCCCTATGACTACAGTTAGTGCCTT
The DNA here is from genome assembly GCA_013397935.1 of Dasyornis broadbenti. Classification (NCBI taxonomy): domain Eukaryota; kingdom Metazoa; phylum Chordata; class Aves; order Passeriformes; family Dasyornithidae; genus Dasyornis; species Dasyornis broadbenti. Next base: position 42,749 of record VZRN01002552.1, read on the forward strand.
TCCTCACCCACTCCCATCCCATCCTTTCTCTTTCCAGTCCACAGGGAACCCTGTCTAGATATTTGGTAAACAAAATTCACATTGAACATCTGAGTAACTAATTGTTTCATACCAGCCCTTTCAACCTAGCAGTGCCATTCAATAAAGTATCTACCCTTGTAAGAAGTACCATAAAGATTTTATGACAAATGTGCTATGGATAGAGAAGCTTGCCTCTGCAAGCATATTTATCTAAAATCATGTGGTGTACAGCTGTTGTTAGCTGGCAACACACTTAAAATGGAAGGAGTATTCAAGGATTAAACTGAATTATATTGTCCTCTCTATCTTATAGAAGGCTCTTTCTTTTTATATTAAAATCTACCATCCTTCTTCAGAGTTTTTATATGTACTTGCAAGAATTTTTTGGTATAAACAATTTTTTGCACTAAACATCAACTCATACTTTACTATATTGATACACAACATTACTGGAGTTTTTTAGAAACTGCAAAATAAATTATCTTTCTGCTATAAACAGAGATATACATGTGCAGTGGTGAACTCTCAATTCTGAATTTTCAAGGATTAGAATACACTCAGTAGGATCATCTGTTGTGTCACACTAGTAGGTTCTCCACAAGCTCAACCACCCTTGCAGCAGGAGAGTGGAACAGCCCAAAGCTTCATGTTCTTTTCCGTCAAAGCAGTTTTTAAGACGGCAAAGGCCAAGATCAGCAAATATAACCTGCGGCTTAAAGACAGTAGCCAGACAAGGCCCTGTAGGAAACCAAGCCCACTTTAAGAATCTCCCAAAGGTGGGTTGAGTTGAAGATCCTCTTTTCCCCCAAGCCACTTAACACTTCCATGCTTTGGCTCAATTTCTAAATTCATTTAACTGGATTTAAAAGTTGAACAGTTAGGCAATTCTCTAAACCTGAAGACTATATCAAGATTTTTAACATGTTGTAGGCTTGTATATTACATATTTGCAACAGTCATTGACTGCTAATAACTTTTCTTAAAAGCAGCATATTATATGAAAAACCCCAAATGTTTCATTCACTGTCACAATGGTTCGTTTGCTCAACAATACTCCAGGTGCTGTTACCTTTTGAAGAGATCTTTTTACCCCAGCTTCTCCCTCTCATAAGTCTCAGAGTCTTAAAGAATAAGAAAGGGTACATGCAGCTGCCTTAGACTGATTTACATGAATGTCTTGGTACAATTTACAAGTTGATCAAACTGGAATAGCCCATGAAAGACTAAGACAAATTGCATTAACTGCCATTCCAGTTTTTTCGATTAATACCATGATAATAAATCTGTACATTTGAGGATTTAAAAAAGAAGGATATTGAACACGATGTTGAATAAAAATAAAATATTAAAAAAATTTAATCAGACTGATACTTCAGTAATTTGGATAGAAAAATTAAGCACATATGCTCATAAAATTTAAGAAATATCCACTCCATATCCTCATTCAATTCACTGAGATTACACAATGTGAGTACACAGATTTAGCTAACAGTTTAACAAGACAAGGATAGAAATACATTCATCCTCAGAATCTCATAGATGAGGTCAGCAGTAGGCTCTTTATTTTCTTTTTAATGTAATTGTCTTCTTTATCTGGATATTGGTAAAGGAAATATCATCTCACAGACATTTTAATATCACTTAAAGTATATTCCCTAAATAGATTGAAATGCTATTAATGGTTTTGGTAAGATAAACATTTTTCCCTACATAAGTTTTGAACAGTGAGTGAAAAACAGGAAGTGACAATAAGGAGCTAAAACTGAGAAATCATGTTGAAAATTAAGATAAATGCGAAGTTTCTATCTTATTCCCCTTCTCTATCTTTCATAGCCACTATTTCATAAATCATTGCAGAATACCATATGATGAAAGCAACTATACCCCTTATTATACCCATCCAGTGTTTTTCCTTATTTTCTGGAAGAACACTTATGCATGTGAGAGCTATAAGAATGGTTGGAATAAGCTACCTCACAGACAGGTGCTGGGCAAGCAAGAGCTGAACTGGAGCACTGCCAGAACACCTCACTTTTGGCTGGATCTTTCCACCGCAGAAAGCTTAGCTATAATGTCTGAATTTCACTCTCCAGCCACTTTCTTTTTTCACTCCTTTCTCCTTCCCCTGTAAGTGCATTTGAATGCAATGGGGCTTTGTGCAGCAGCTCTTTGGACCCCAATATAACCCTTAACTGCATTCATTCAAACATTCAATGAAACAAGAATAGACTCAATTTTAAATCCCTAACTAGTGGTAGCAGTAGATATAAAAATCTTCCAGTATCGGAAAATCTGACTGCATAATACAAAGTCATTCTTTCAAGGCACAGGATTATTGTTTTCTGATTAATTTGTGGTTTTCTTCTTTTCCATTCCACAAGCTTATCATTGTATTGCTTAGGTGCTTCTCCTAGTGCTGTAACTTCATGCTAAGTTCTATATTGGAAAGCCCAGGTAATTTTTCTCACTTTTTGGTTCTCTAGCTCTCAAAAAATACTTACTTAGAAAGCATTTTGGAGTCCTTATTATGCAGAATGACTTGGTTAATCAAATTTACATTTCATCTGTAATCCTTCAAAGCAGAACTTTTTACGCATTCCTTGCCTTTTAGAAAAGTGTTCCTGATAACATCAGCTTCAAAATCTTTCCCCAGAACCATATCTATGGGGAGACTCATCAGCTGGTTCAAATCCACAGGCCTTGTTTCTCAGGAAAGATCGCTTCAAAAAAAGGTTTTGTGGCTCTTGAACTCAGATTTGTCTCTTGACCATAATACTTAATTGACTGTGTGATGTTTCCTAAAATTCAGTATTCATAGGTTTGTGACCCAAGGCACATTCTCATACCAGTCTGGCTTGGAGCCACAGCCAAAGTTTATTTTACACCATTTCTGCTCCCTTGATCAACAACTGATTTTCCTGAACTTAGTTATTTCCAAGTCTTGATTCATAGTATCACTTCAGCTGAGCCTCTAGATCTTTAATAGTTAAACTTAATCAGATATTTTCCACCAAAATACCTTCCAACAGCTGGACCTCAGATCACAATGCTGCACGACTACAGTCAGCTCTATTCTCATAGTGTATATAATATCTTTTTTGCAGTAATCTGATCAGTGCTAAACCTTACACTACTCTTAATTTGGGTACAAAATTTAATTTTAAATTTTGAATTTGAATGCAACATTGCTAAATCCAAAGACCAGAAACACATAAAGTTCACCACGAGATAGCAATCAACAATTTCTCAGTTCAAACAATATATACATAAGGAATAAAACTTCCAGAAATTCTAAAATCACAGAAGTGTTAGCATCTTTATTTACAAATGGAAGGAGATATGTAAATATGACAATACTCCTACAAGTAAAGGAATTTTATTTACTCCATAAATATTTTTAATAGTTACAAGTACAGCCAGTGGTAAGAAGGTAGTGAAGTAAACAGGACCTACTGTGCACTGTTTTATATATATGCAGTGACAATTGTTATGTCTTTAAAGTAAGGAAAGAAAGGACAAAGTATAAGGCTTCAAGGCAAATTGAGTACAGGAAAACAAAGAAGGTAAATCCATAGGATTAAAAACAGTATAAAAAGAATTCACATGATAAACTAGCTACCAAGGGAAGCTTGGGTGTCATAATAAAACTTAGAAAACAAACTTCTTTGTATATATTGCTGCACTATAATTAAAGTGTAACATTGAAATATAATGCTGTTAGCATAATATTATTGGTCACTAAAAAAAAAATAGAAACTGTTGCTGCATAACACCTAACTTCTCTGGAGTACTTTTCACCTATAAGTATCTGAAAGGCTCAAAGCACAACAGTAATAGTTTTCAAAATATTGTGATAATGCTATTTCACCTATAAGTATCTGAAAGGCTCAAAGCACAACAGTAAAAGTTTTCAAAATATTGTGATAATGCTATTTCAGTATTTATTCTGACAGAGCACACTTAAAATAACATTGCTTTTTAAATCTTTCAGGCCTTTGAGTAATGGCAGCAAGCCTGAGTTCCTTATCATTTCCCTGTCCCTACTTATTTCTCTCTTAAATTCTCTGAAGTAACAGAATATTCAGGTAATTTGACATGGATGTACATTGTCCCAATATGCAACATGTACAGGCTCAAAAGAGTTCCCAGGCCAGAAATCTTCTTTGCAGGCCCTTAGTCAGGGCATCTGTCTCTGTAGCATGTGTAATTTCGCATGAGTTTATAATTGGCACAATAACCACACTACAGTTGGAAGTAGATGAACAGCCCTACAGATGCACAGCACATTGGCACGCAAATTAAAAGAGCAGACTACAGAATAGAAAGCAAGACCACAGAGAGGGGGTTTTGGGTAATTTCGTAACTTTATAAAATTACAGGATTTTATATGTTTAAATTACAAAGAGGAAAAAAAGCAATGACTTACCTGTGGAGATGAGGGACTAAAAGTGACATTGGTGACAGTTTCTGTGTGCCTTCCCAGTTTATGTAAAAAAGTGTTTGAACGCATTTCATACATGTATGCCTAAAAAAACAATGAGATGGTATTTTTAATGTTAAAAAAATAATCACATTTTAGAAGCACTAAGTTAGAGTATAGGAAACTAAATGTTCAGCCTACAGAGAAGTTATAAAATTTTAATCAGACCTAAACAGCTATAAAATTCATCAACATCTTAGAATTTATTTCTATAATTTGGGATAATTTAGGAAATGTTTAAATTAACTCAACTAAAAAAAGAAGCGTTTAGAAAGAATAATGCACTCTTTTCCCCATAAATAGCTAAACATTAGTATTTCAAGTTGGCAGGCAAAAAAATTACCCTTTTAAAATACATTTTAAATGGTGTTTTTTGGAATTTAAATTCCTTCTTTTAAGTAATCTAATACCTTTCTAAATTTGAAAACTCTGATGTTAAGTAAAATTTTTTCAGTTTCTACACAGGCCTTTGTAGTTTTTAATTGAACAGCATAGAATTCTACAACAATTCAATAATATTAAAAGTGCTTGAGGTATCATTAATGAGAAAAAGTATACTGCCTGCCTTTATTTCTCAAAAGAAAAAGGGAAAAGTGTTTTCCAAGGAGAAAATGAAAATTTTACTGGTACAGCCTCAAATAATGAAAAGGTGCCAATGCAAAACTGTATCAGGAGACCAACCCAAAATTCAGTGAAAGTCATGGGCATACTGATACTATGAAAATGGTTGTATTGTGATATTAAATCAGCATTACATTACATTTTTTAAAAGAGTTTAAAATAATTCCTGTAGTATAGGTCCTCCACATAAGACACACTTGTGAGAGTCACATGCAGACACACAGGATTATTTTAGGCTATTCCTTATCTAGTAAAATAACAATTATTTGTAGGACAGACTATGCATATGCAAGGCATATTAAAACAGACACATACCATGTAGTCTTACCTGGCACATTATAAATAAAATATGTATCTCAAAACACAGAACAAATCGTAACTCATGCAAAAAATAGTCAAAGATGATAATCCAAACTTTAGTTTGGATAATAAAAAAATTAAAGTTCCATCGTCTTTACTAATTCTCTCCAGTTAATGAACATGGAATTTAGAACACAACTTGACATAAACTAAACCAAACTATGCATAGACTCTATTACAACAATGTATTCTCTGTGACTTAAGTTTTTTGCTGATAATGCCCTAAAATAAGTATAATTATTCAGACTCAAGACAGCTGAACTTCCCCTAGCAGCCAGCAAATAGCTACGAGGTACACGTCCCAAAAACTTGTGGACTCAACTGACTGTATTCCCAATTTATGAAAAGATTAATGGACCAATGCCAGTCCTGCAAAACATTTAATGCTCCACTCAAAAACAAATCTTATCATTCAACAGCAAAACTTCCCTAGTCCTAATCAGCACTGAAGAAACATTGGATTGTTCTCCGTGTCAAATATTCCACTCATGACCATATTCACTGGGAGGCAAACCAAGATGCCAAATGTAAATCTACTTAATTGTATCCAGTGTATAAACCTCACATATCCCAGATGCAGTCTGGGATATGGAATTAAAACCATCTACTGGCATAAATGGAGTACCTAAAAACAGACAGAAATTAAGGTATCCGTTTTTAAACTCTGGATCTTTTGTAGCATTACACACAGATATTGCCATACTGAGAAAGTAGCAGAATTTCCAGCAATATGTTAAAATAATTTTCTCCTTCCTAAAAGTATACAGCAAATGCTTGTTAATTACAAATCCTTCTTTAAAAAATAAGACCTTTCTCCCTACTCTAAAATACCTCAGGAAACCTGTTATAATAATGAGCAGGCATTGCTAGTGGTATAAAAGCAGCAATTTTTATTTATTTGTTTTAAAATATATGGCCATAACATAGCTATTGTGACTTCCACCACTTGGGACATGATGAGCTCACAAAACAAAAGAACAGTAAGTGGAATCCAAAAAAGATAAAAGCGATATAATGACACAAAGGAAAGCATTCTGATGTATGTGTAGACATGAAATTATTTCCTCTAAAAGAAAGTACAAGACCGTGTATTAGTAAAATCAGTCTGTACGCAAGACTACTCAAGTTTTTGCTGTTACCATACAGAAACTGAATAGCTCCTCGTAAACACCTTCAGTTGTTTTATTGGCATAAAAGAATTAAGAGGCACTCTTGGTCATTTACTTCATATCCTAAACAGATTACAATATTGCCAAGCTATTAGGCTTAAACAGTGAAGGTTTCAGAGTTTTAACATAATAGTACCCTTCCCTAATTTTACAGGGTGGAAGGCCACATCCAGCCATTCTCCTCCCTCCATAGTGGCTTTCCATTCTTCATTCTGATGATACTATACCACAACTCAACTAGTAACAAAATTATCAGATGCTGACACTTATGTGATATCTCAGTACCTGTAATACTGTGCTTTCTTCTTCATACCAAGCTATGTCGCGCTCTATATCACACAACCCTCTTGTCCAGACTTCCAACGGATCTTGCTTCCATGAACAGAGTGCTAGAAATTACCTTTGTACTCCAGCAAGGATCAAGTGTAGAGACTGCAGTCAAGTTGAACTTTACCACCACCACAGTTACAGAAGAAACTACAGCAGTTATGCTTACAAAAACTAATTGGAACGTGAAAGTCTCAAGAAAATGAGAGGTAAGATGCTGTAGAAGTCCATATTCCAGAGAAACTCCAGAAAGGAAAGGAATACACTGAATGAGAGGTGAGCACAAATCATTACACGCTGCACAGAACAGGATGCTCCTACACATCTAACTAACTAACTATTTGTGAAAACAGGGAGAAATCATACTTACCAAACAGCCCTCTGAAATTCCAAGGACCTCTTGTCAAAATGGTTCAATGTCACAACAGTTTAAAATGTTTGTATCATAAAATCAAATCCTATTCCTTATATCTATTGAACATATCTATCCTCTTTGGATAGGACAAATACATCATGATTTTTAACACACTACAGAACTTTGTTAGAAATAAGAGCTTATACAGAACAGAACTGTAGTGGAGATAATAAAATCAAAATCCAAGTGTTCAGTGCATACAATAAGTCATCTGGACTCTGCACAACTGACACATGGGGATCTAGTAAAATAGGTTGCCTTACTCTCACTTCTCTTCAAGGCTACTCTCCTTCCCTTTAATGGAAGGAGGAACAAAGAAGAGGCAAAGTCAATGACAGCAAGAAACAAGAACACAAAATGCTCTGATTCACAAAGAAACATGCTCCACTTTTTAACCAAGAGAACATGTCACAGAGGGACGTGGTTAGTGAAGTTGAATTCTTTCCATCATAATCTAGAGGTTTACAGAAGTTTGCCAAAATTATCCAATAAAAATTAATTTTCCATTCAAGGTTCTCAGCTTAATTCAGGAAGGACCATGTTCATTTTTAGCTTAATCTTTATGTTCCTGTTCCATTCTGTAAAAAAGACGTGATAATATTTCATTATTTTTTTGAAGAAAAATCCAAAGTTTGTTGAGCCCAGGTATTCTAGTAATTTATGCTCTTCCACACTGTTTCTAAATCAACCATTTGGCTCATGCTTTCCTTCAAAAAATGCTGTTAAGCAGTTGTGCAGCTGCAGTATAATCTAGCAAGTGTGTATTTGGTGCTGTAGTCACACTTCTCCACCTAAAAAGCATTCAAATCCTTACCTCCCACCTTTCAGGAAACGATTCTTAGCCCTGAGCTAGAGATTAGGCTGGGAGGCAGCACTCTTCCAAATGGTCACATGTATAACAGGATGCACTGGATCAGAGGAAAGTAATGACAACCAACTACAGGTAGAAGCATTGGACAACTTGGGAAAGACCAGGCATGGGAAAGCCCTTTCCTCTGACCTTGACTACAAAGACTATGTTCATATTGAACAGCTCCTAGACAAAACACACAGAACATGGCTGGGAACACAAGGTGCCCATTGCACCTCACTCTTATGAACATATCCTAATGGAACTATTGCTAAACATCTTTCTGATACTGTATTTCTAGCCCCATAAATCTTAAATATTTAGGTGTTACAGCTCAACAGAAAAAGGGGCAGAATCTCCAGCTACATCCAAGAATAGTTTATGTTGTGGTAGCTATCATCTTCTCTTCCAATAACCGATTTAAAGAAAAGTAATAGTAATTTTCTAAGTAATTTTGACATGTAACACAATAAAATTTGATTAAAAGTAAAATATCATCATATTAAAGTGTATAAAACCAGCTTCTGTTTAAGTAGCTCTAGCCACAGATACTTAAACTAGCCAATGATAGTCTAAAGTCTGAAAATAAAAGTTAACTTGGTTAAAGATTGAAAATAAACTTTTCAGTAAATTTATTTTTAACTTCAAAAGTTTTGAAACAAAACAAAAAACCCAAAGAGAAGTGTATTTTAACAGAAATAATATTCATAAGAAGAGGAATAACTCCAGTATAAACATTCTTCTACTACAGTCTGCCATCATTTTAGTTTTGCTGTATTTTCTGATGTCATCCAAATGGTTTTTCTATTCTATACTTATTAGATTATTTTAGCATAGTCTTCTCTACAGAAAAAAAAATAAAACAGTAACTGAATTATGAATGATACCACAACACTAGCCACAGAAGAATAAAAAAAAGCTTGAAAATATGAAATCAATGACAGAGGAAGAACAGATTTTCAGCAAACCAAATGTAATGAAAAAGAAAACAAAATGGTCTAGGAAGCACTCAGCAATACCCAAAATGCACGTGTGCATATAATGTTTTATACTTTAGCCAAAGTCAATCCCCTTTTTTATATTAAGACCAATTTTGTCTAACAAAAATACTGATTCAGTAGATGTTGGTATTTTCTTTCCATTTCTTGCTGAGGGTCAGCCAAAAGTAAAAATAATTTACCTGTACCAATAGCTTCCAAAGAAGTTTCCTGGACCCATAACTACATACTTAACTTGTATTTCCTTTCACTTGACATTGAAGAAAACTTGGAGTAATCAGTTTTCAGTAACCTAGAGTGTGACAGTGTATTTAGCACCTTACAAGTATATATAAGCTTCTGCTTTCTTCTCTAGATTTCTACCAAGAGATAGGGAAGAAGGGCAAAGGCCCTTCCTTGACAGGAGGAATTTGTATCCAAATGGAAAATTACTTAATTCTACTGCATTGGTAGAAAGTGCGCTAGATAAATTGACTCTTTATCTGCAGTTTCACTGTAAATTCTTTCCTCTGTTTCCTCACACTCTGTCTTCAAAGGAAACTTATTCCCATCTGTTCTCATTGCCCCCTAGTCCAACCTGTGTCCATATACATTTCTGTCAAACTACTTACACTCCTACAGCCTCCTGGGATAAGAAAGAGAGGAAAGCAAATCACAAACACTGCAGAATAACAAAAGAATTCTCGTTATCAGCTTTTGCACAGGGATCAGAAAAGTAACACTGGTTTCAAGGAAAACCCTTTGCTGCTGCTGTGGCTTTAAGCTGAAGCACATATTTTACAAACAGATCACAGGAAAAGAACCCAACAAACAAACAAACAAACTAAAAGACAATAATATCTAAGATACCTAATTTGGCCTTACACAAACAGAGATTATTTTCTTCACATGTTTTGAATGGGTTGACCAAAGTCATTGCTTTTCTGTGACTATTTTTCCTAATATTTCAAATGAGCTACTGAAGATAGAAGTGTTAAAGACTCTTGGTAGAAAAATAATTAAATAATCTACCTTACATTTTTATAAAAGATACCTGCAGTTATTAATAAGGCATTATTGGCCATTTGCCTCCATCAGTGCCATCAAACTTAATGCATAATCCCACACTACATGATATAATTGTGTGACTTGCACTCCATCACTCCCTATTTATATTGAGGCACATATGTCATTGAACCACGTATTTTTCCTCAATCTCAAACTAGAAAAGCTCCTGAACTACTTACACGAAAGAAAAATAACAATTAACCTGAAGCAGACACCAAGCATGGAAAAATTCGGCCCAGAACGTTCTCAATTATAAACAACTGAAAACAGAATTATAGTGGAAAGTGTTAGACTACCATAACTGTAGGTATCAGTGCCAAATCCACACGTGATAAAACAGATTTCACAAGTATCCTAAGCACTGATTAATGCTTTTCAGTCCCAAGATATCTTATACACTTGTCACATGGTAGCATGGAAAGTCTAATCAAGCCTGGCACTATAATGCTGAGTACAGTACACCCTCTCAGAGTCCTTTTCCCTTTTACTGATGCTTAATGGAGGCTGTCTTTCGGGTAGTCATGGGAAACTTCCCACTGTAAGATCTCAGTTTCCATATGATTTCCTTTGATGTAACTAAAGAAGGAGTGACAGAGAACATTAATAATGCTCTTTATTATTAAAATAGTTAATATTATCAAGATCAGTCATCTTTCAAAATGCAGGGGATACTTTTCAAATGTATCAGTCTTCTGGCAGTTATAGCTAACACATTTGAATTTTCCTCACTAAAAGGATTACATAAACCATATCTCAGACTTACCTCTGTAAGCCTCCCTTCTATGAAGCTTCCAAATTGTAATTTTTTTGCCAATTCAGACTGCATTTCATTAGCTAATTTCAAGGCCTCATGTATGTTATTTTTTTCATTTGTCTTCATACGGAATTTATGTAGCACCAAATGCTACTGAATTTATGTTGCTTTTAGTTTTTATAACACACTTAGTGTTGCAGAGTACAGAAATATTAGTTGAAGATTTTATTCTAAGAAAATTTACCTCACCTCCCACTATGAAGCATCATGGTTGGATCACATCCACTTCGGATACGGCTCTTTTCTGACTGCTGGTAAGATTTTCCATTATCTTCAAAGATATACCCAAAGAGACAGTAAAACAAGAGAATACCCAAAGTCATGGTTGTATTGAAAAGAAAAGAACATTTATCTCTTCGCTCCTAGGATAATCAGCCTAACAGCCAACCATGCTACCAAGGAACCCAAGAAACTCAGGTTCAAGAGTAAAACAAAGTTGTGTTCTTCTTTGGAAAGGAATATATTTTCTCCATCAATAGCTGGCAGAGAGGCAGTCACGGTCTCTGCCGTTGATTCTCTGCTATGGATTTTGTTCTGCCAAGCAAGGTCAGTCCTGCCATTTCCACAGTAAACACTACTAACGCTATTTTCTCCAGATGTTTTCTTTTAAAGCCTATCTTAGTTGAAAAGTATGGACACACAGGATAAAACTTGTGCAATATATAACTGGAATACAAATCACACTGAAAACCAAAGTACTTTAGATAGTTGCTACCACGGCTTCATATAATACATTCTGATCTGCAAGGCCTCTGGTATGAATTATAGACCAAGACAATAAATACTATACAATACCAATATCATACATTTCTAAAAGTAATTTTCTAGTAAATAAAATATCCTTTTATTTTCTCAAAACAAAGTATTAAAGCTTACTTTATCGTATATCAAAGATACCTAATTAAAACCTCAGTGATGCCTCTAGGATACATTCCCAAGAGATATGAAACAAAATATTCTAAACTATTAACTAGTTCTATCTCTTCCATTTACACACATCTATATCATCATATCTTTGCCAACTCCCTCATCTGTAGTCTTTTACCTATCACTCATTAGTACCTAAAAAGTTCTAGTGAATTGGGGTCTCAAAGGGAGAACAACCAACCACATAATTTTATCATTCACATTTAGGGTTTCTTGGGGTGTTTCTTCTTTGATAGCTATATAATCTTATCCAATTTTTAACCTAATCATGCAATTTTAAAGCTTATCACACCACAGACATACAAGAATGGAAATATATAAATAGGATCAGAGCAGCTAATCACAACAATAACAAACTGAGATAGGCCTCATCTAAATTCTTCTTTTAAAGACAAGTGGAGAGAAGAAAGATACCATTGCTAATTTCCATTTTATATATCAGAACTGAGCCACAGAAAAACTAATGTGACTAACAATATATTTATGGGAGTCAAGCAATATATGATAATCTTCTGTGGCAATGGTTATATTAGGAAGTAGTGGAGTGCAAGAGGAGCAGATGTACAGAACAAAAGAGTGCTGGCAGCCCAACCCCTAAATGTATTTTTCTGATAGTAAAACATTAGAGTCTATTGCTCAGCAGCAATATATATTTTATTTGGAATATCAATCTCTGTAGCTACTTAAAACTAAGGTGTCAACTACAAACCAATTCTACAGTTTGTGTTATGCCCCATGCATAATCTTGTATCTGAAAATAACTGAGTCTGCAAACAATATCAGGCCTGGGTGTGCATCCAGCCACCCCTCACAGGTTTTCAGAATTGTTTGGACATGTTCCCTGACCAGCATCACTTTCCAGTATCAGTTGCATAGTGAGAATTTACTCTAAAACCAATTTCGCACAAAGGTTAATATTCAGGGGTTAACAAGTGGTTATTAGACTGATGTTATGTATAAGCATCAAATTGCTTTATCCAATCTCCTGCTACTCCTTTCAATGTTGCGTCCCTCTGGGCTACTCTCTCAATCTTTGGTGCATTCATAGTTGGAAGACATAAATTTAATCTTGGATTTAGAATGTGTTTCAAAGACACTGTTGTAAGCAAAATCCTAGACTGTGTTGAAAAATGTAAATAAAAGGGACAATAACATCATACATTACCCATGTATTTTTGTTATTCATATAGCAACCTGCTATGCTGAAAAGCTTCTGGATTTGTGATATGGGTCAGTCCATGTGAACTATGAACACAGGCTTAGAGATTTGGCATAGACAGAGTTTTATGTTAGAAAATCCAGTTTCAGCACTAGAGTCAAAATGTGCCTCTTTACAGTTCAAAGAGAGCTAGCAAGAATGAGTCTGAAAACAATTAAAGAGACAAACATTTATTTCTACATTTCCTGCTTCATTTCTGGAAACTTGCAAATTATTCAGAGAGCCCTTAGGTCTTCAAAGACAAAAATTAAGAGCCTAATTAGACATGAAGTAAAACAGCTAAATAGAACTACATGGCACATAGAAGAAAATTAGTTATTTTTATTATTAAAAGTAGCATTTCACACTCTCCAGATATTTTTTGTCTTTTTACACTAAGATTTCTTTAGTCAACAAATGTTTAGAAAAACATTTTTCTACAGAGCCAAGCAAAATGGAAATCTAAACCAAATTACAGTATATTTGTCCAACACGCTTAGTACTACTGTTTGATAGTCAGAAACCTTAGACTGTCCACTTGTAAAATGATTAGAAATTAAAATATATGTATTCAGTTAAGAAAATGTCTACTAATTTCACTTGTAACTTTAGGCTAATTAGGATGCAGAGAAGATCTGGTATTAGAAATGTTAACTTTCTATATTTCCTAATCACAACTAATTACAGAAAGGGAAATCACAGTTCACAACCAGGATACTGATTACCTGCTTGATCAGACTGTCAGGTCCTATACAGGTCTTAACAAAAGTTCTCTTAAAGAAGGTGAACTAACCAGTTAGGGAAACACTTTCAACCCACACCTTACAGTATCTACAAACCTCACACTAATGCACACGAGAGCAGCTCAAATAAAACCAAGTGGCTACTTCAGCCACACAGAAGCTATATCAAGCTCTTATATAAAACACATCATACACCCTCTAAGTAGAGAAAAAGGCAGACAGAACTTTAATCTCTTTTCTTATAAGAACATATTTTGGTTTGTTGTTTCTACACCCTGCAGGAATGTGATTTTGCTAATAATCGATGTAGACAATATATTCCTCTCTGTCAAATACCTCAGATATTGTGAAATAAAATAGGCAGTTTAAGATTAATGTCTCTCAATTATATTCCAATTATGCCTCTTTTGGCTTCAAAATCAATCACATTTGTTAATCACAGGGTACAAGAATTGCATTTAATAAAGTAAACTCCAAGATGACTGAAGGTGCAGTTTCCTCTCAGTGGATAGTTACATAAGTTATTTCCAGAATGCTCTATTTGAAGATAATGCTTTGTATCCACACAACTAATTTTTAATTCAGCTTATTCTAGTAGACATTCATTCATACAATCTTCAAAAATATGTGACTTCATGATACCATTCAAACTGTCCCAGTGGCACATTAGGCCATCTGTCAGGATGTTTTTATTTGAAAAATATGAACAGACTATTCAGTGACGTTCAATTTTCTGTTTCAAAAGGAAGCACAAAAGTATGCTCAGTCTCAACACCTGAAAGGGAAGTTTCCTAATAAATGCTCCAAAACTGCATTTTGTCTTAACAGTATAGTATAAGCAGGAGTCCAAAACTTGACTCAGTTTTCCTGAGGGGACAAGAAGAACAATGAAAGTTCTCTACTGACATGGGATGCAAATTATGCAAAATTCCAACCCAGAAGCCACACTAAAAATTATTGACTGGCACTGTGCCCAGCAGTGGCTGACCACATGCCAACTGGACTAGGATGCATGCCAGCTATTCAGCTTCCTTTGATGACCCACCATGTGCCAAGAATTTGGTGTAAGAACAAAATCATGCTGTCTTTCTTTCCTTCTATCAGCACTAATTCTAAACAAATACTTTAGTGCAAAAGAGAAGACAAAAGGTCTTGTGACTGCACCTCTTTTTATACAATTCAAGAGCAACTTTAAATAGTAACCTCAAATAAATCTATTAGTATATCATATATATCATGAACTGAGATGAATCTTAGATGCATTTTTTCACAGAGTGAAAAGCCCTTCTTTTGTGTTGCAATCTACATTTTGAAATGTTACTTACCAGAAACTTGAAAAATATGTTTTATCATGAAAATATCAAGAACACAATACCTATTGCCAAACCTCCAGCAATCAGCCAATAAAATCTCGAATCTTCACACATGATTTGAGCCAGTGTTTCAAAACTTGCCACAAGAGTAAATTCTTCTTGTTCTGAATTTGAAGTTGACTAGAAACTCTGTTTCATGTTCTGATGATTAACCTAGAAATACCTAAAATAAATTTAAACAGCATTCCTACCCAGCTGTTTAGAAAGGATGTGTTTGCAATGAACCTGACCCCGGTTCAGTTTCAAAGGCCTACAGTACAAGCTAGCAATCATCCATCTCTTAGTAAACAGCAAGAAAAACATTCTGCCAACAATGCATTTCTGAATTAAAATTAGGTGCAAATTCAAAAAGTCAGCAATACACGTTTACTCAGGATTTTTTTCTAAATAATTTAAATATGGTTGACCTTGATTGAGAAGAGAACCTGTATGGGGAGAAAACACACACACACACACACACACACACAAAGGGTGTGGAAAGCTCTAATTCCTGTTCTTATTTTGTATGCAGCTGATTGGTTCATAAGAAACCTGTAATGAAAGATTCCTCACACTGTATTTGGGAGCTTAAGTAAATTAATGTGTAACTGCTGCAGAGTTCCTAGTGGTCAGATACGTACACAGTACATAAAGCTGTGCTACAGGGAACACCATTCTCCTCATCTTTGATGGCATATGGCAATTCAGAGCCAAATATTATGGAAACCTGTAGAAACAAGCTTTTAACAATTACTTTGAGCACTACGATTTAGCTGCTCAGGGATTTTTCAGACAAAATAATCATGACTCATATGTAACTGCTACATGTGAATGAACCATATGAAAGTATCATAGACCCGAGTTATGCACATTAAGATGAATCCTAGAAATATGCTTGAAAAGACTCTTATGTACAACATGAGTAGTTCTTATCGTTTAGGAGGACAATAAGCAAAAACTTTACTTACATATTTGTCATCTGACCCACTGGCTATAAAGCGTCCACAGGGAGACACTGCAATTCCACATGGGTAGCAGCGGCTGCTGTGCCCTTCAAAACGACGTTCACACCTACAGAGAAATTTCAGTGTTATTAACATCAACTAAAAATTTCCTCTTTTACTGCCATTTTCATGAAATCCTGCTGAAGTCTCATCTGTTTTTCTTAGTCTACAAATTCACTAAGGCAAATCCACAAGTTAAGTTTTAAATATCTCTGCAGTAGGATTTTGACAAAACTGAAAGACATTAAAGAACATTAATGACTAAAAATAAAAATAATAGAAAAAACTGCTCCAGGAAAATGACCAAACCCATGCTTTGGCCTTGTTTAATTTACAGGAATAGAAACATCATTAATAATTAGAAATGAGGAGGTGTGATGCCTATCAGTTAGCTAATCCCTAGTTAGCTAAATCACACAGTAAGGTGAAGGTGTTATGAAAGTCTGCTCTGTGAAGATTTATAAATCTCCCTCAAGTTTATAGCAGGTGAAGATACAGTATGTGGATTCATAACATAAATAATTATTGCATGCTTTTCTTATACCCAAATCTGAATATTTATACTTTGTTCCCCTATTTATATTCCTACTCCATATACTAATTTATTGTATATGGTAATTCAAGAAAATCAATATCCAAACGACATTCTAAACTGAAAAATCCCTCCCCCCCACCTCTTGCTCCTGTAACTGTAGCTAACTTCTTACCTATCTGTATTAATACAGTCTAAAGGAAGGAATGGATTTTAAATTAATGCAAGGAATTAATTTCCTACTTTTCATGTTAATATTGCAAGAAGCATTGTGGAGTAAGTTTTAAATAGCTGAGCATACTCAGGCTATTTAAAAATAATAATGTTTTTAATGAGATGAAGATTAATATCCACCCAACATGGTTGTAAAGAACCATTACAGATTTGCAGTCATAAGAAAATTAAGGTAAAAAAATTACTATTTTGAGTTTCTTCAATATTAAAAGACATTTTAATACAAGTTTCAACACCATTCAGAGCTGTCATTTACAGATGTATACTTCATTTCAGAGGTTTATTTTTATACCTTTGAGGTATTATTTCAATTCAGACTTATAATAACCCATATTCTTCTTTTGTCTTTATTATGATTGCTGTCAACCTACTCTTCTTACAAAACAAATTCACATACTTCACCACAATGCAGCTGTCATGCATTCTTTTTTTTTTAATGTATGCTAGCTCCAGGAACAAATTTGAAATAGTAAAATCTCCTGCCAACTCCTGTGATATACACTTTTTCCTGGCCAGTGAAATCACAGCAGCTATGTAAATTCAGTTGACTGAATCCAAGTGCAGAAAGCTCTAAATTTTTATACCATATTGTTCTGTTGTTGACACGCATGTATGCATAAGAATGCACTGAATGCCAAGTTGATTTCATTCACCTAGGTGAAACAGACATACTTAAACAAAAACATTACTTTGTGACTGATCTATCACTTACTAATGCATAAAAGAGACTCTTTTGAATGCATGAAAATACATCATTTTATGGAGCCTAACTCTGAACTTTACTGTATTCTGTATAACAAAGCTACTCATTTTTACAGACATTTTGAGCATACAGTAACCAGATATTTCACCTCAGATGAATTCTATCCTAAAACTGCTGTAAATAACCCAATTTAAGAAAACACTACAGTTCAAGAGAAGCAACTCATGAAGATAGCCAATTATTGTGACTAAGATGTAACAACATTTTTCAACTTCATTTTTCAACTTCATTTTTCTCACATGAATATTCAGAGACTTTCTGTAACCAATGACCACATTTGATCTATTGAATATCCTGCCTCTGTTCAAGCTTCCTATTGACAGCAAAGGAGAATACCAGCTACCTCAGTCTCCTCAGCATTATCCTCCTCAGTTAGGCTTCTACCAAACATTATTCATTGTGCAGAGTTAACCTCTCCCAAAACTTAGCCTTGAGTCCCAATTGCACTGTTTGCAAACTTCAGGGAGATTTTTTTTTTTCTTTCCGAGTGCATTTTCATAGAGAATTTGAAAAAAAATTCTTTTTAATCTTACACTTGTAAGATACATTGGCATCATGTGAAAGAAATTTTCCTCATGAGAAAAATAAAATTTATATCCACTGTCCTTCCTGAAGGTGTCTTCAGGTTCACTATTCTTCCTTAAGGACAGCACTGGTCATCAGGACTATTTCTAAGTGTTTAAGACCTCATTGTCAGGGCCTGTAAAAGGTCATTTCCTCAATGGGGTATTTCTTCTTCATAGAAGAGTCTCCTAATAAAAACTTTGCAAAAAGCACAAATACAGACTCCTCTGTATTTGTGACCAATAACTCGATTACTTCACCTGTAAATGGATACATAAGAACTAACAGGATTCCACAGCTTTCACTGATTTTTTTCTCTGCTATACCACAGACATATAAAGCAACTTCTCAGTCATAGGACAGTGCCCTTTTCCTTATGCTAGTACAGCCACAGTAATAACCTATATCCTGGATTCTATTTTCTTAATTGTTTTCCTGTTTAATTTTTTCCATTCTATCAGGATATGTTCCATTACAAGTTTAGCTACTTCCCAACTCCTCAAAATCCTGCTCTAAAAAGACATTTTAAAAAAAACTGATTCCAATTAAACTTTCCACAAAATTAAGTAGAAACTTTGTTAAGTATTCTATTAACTCCAGATATCTACAGGTATCATAGCAATGGGGAAAAAAAGTGGACAAAAAACATTAGAATTAATAGATGGATACTCTTTGTATGATTTTAGCTTATTGTAGGGATTATCTTCTCTCAGGATTCTTTTTCTTTCCTTCTATTTATTTTTTAAGTAGCAACAGGTGGTGATCAAAATTATTTTGGATATTGCAGGATTTACGTGGCCAGCTGGCATGCTCTCCACCCTCCTAAGAATTCTTCTCTGCTCAGAGCTTTTCAAGGGTTACTGTGACAAACATCTGGTAATTGCATGGGAGAGCAAACAGCCAAGTTCTCCCTATGTTCTCCATCGTACATCTTTTAGTCTGCATTCCAAAATATGTATATTTTTACGTTGCAAAAAAACTTGGAGAATATTAGAAAAAAATGTATTATGTTTTCTGTCTTTGGAAGAAAAAGATATTGGAATGTGTGTGTTTTTATAAATAAGGGAAGGGAATACTCTCACAAAGAAGTCTATTTCATTCTACTTGATGCATTAAAAAAAAATGAACTGCAAACAAAAATGTTCTTTTTCTTGTTTTTTTTATCCACTTTCATTTGTATTCTTTTGCTTTGTGCCAGTGCTCTGGTATTTGTTCAGAGACTCTTCAGTACCAGAAGATCTATTGAGGTTCTGCAAAATCTGAGTATAGTTTGACAGCAGTAGCAGCCACTTAGACATACTGTACACATGGGTTTAATTTCATTTAAACACTAAACCCTTCACATAGGAGCTCAGCATGTCTTTACCATAGCATCCAGCAGGGACCACATCCCTGTGTTGCCCATCTTCTATACTTTCATGAATCTCCAGTCCAAAACGTAGAGGAACTCCAGCCACACTTTTATCTCTCAGATACTGAAGAACTAGACTCAAAAGCTCCAAGAGGAAAAAAAAAAAAAAAATGGTAGCAAATCATGGGATCCTCATGTTCAGAAGAAATCAAGAATTAGTCAAATTCTGAGTATGTGTGTATTTGTATCTTACTTAGGATGATGTCAGTCAGCTAGTTCACAGTGGGAGATGCAAACTGAAAAGTATCTCAAAATTGAAGAGTCACTTATTCAAACTACATGTCTGACCCTAAGGTCTCAAAGTGCAATTTTAAGAAAATATAAGAGATGAGTTCCCTGTGTGTCAGAGACTGAAAATAGTTAATGCCTCAAACATTGATAGAAAGTTTTATAAAGAAGCTACAATCAAAGAAGCCTCCCTGAAGACTGGGACTTTGGACTGAAAGTCGAGCTGCTGATTAGACAAAGAGAAACCTATTGTTCAGTCATCCCCAGCCGAGTTTGGGGTGGGGGAAGAGCACAGCTCACAGAAGCCAGGTTTACACAGACTTCCTCCCCCAACCAAGGAGGGAGGAGGAGGTTTTGGGTGTGTGAAAACACCCATCCTCCGTTACACAAACTGGCCCAAGCTGTGGAAACTCCCAACCCCACAGGCCACATCCACAGGACTTTCACATGAGAGGCAGAGGAGGGAGTGTCATAATCCGTCAAAACCCCCCCCCAAAGTGCTAGGCCTTGCACCACAGGACTGCATGTGACGCAACAAATCCAGAGTCTGCTGCAAGAGACTAACCCCTCCCCTGGGGGATATGCCTGGACCTCGCCACTTGGCTTGAGGGTATATTAACCCATGGGATTCTATGCTTTTGGGGGACCTTCACCACTGAGAAGACCAGCTGAAGAGGATCATCAGGGCGCCAATGGGACCCATGGAGTGGTAATACTTTTTTGTCCTGTCCCTGTCCCTCCTGTCCCCCCACTCCTTTCCCTATTTCTCCCTTTTTCTCTTTCTCTCTCTCTCTCATATTTACTACCAAATAAAACCCATACTATTGACTGGCATATGGTCTCATTAGCACCTTAACTCGGGCAGAGGTATTTCTAAGAACCTTTAATAATTGGATCATAACACCACGGCTGCAGGGACTCTACTAAAATATGTTGCCAGAGGAGCTTATGATCTAGTTGCCTGGGATCATAACACTAGTTGGAGATTTTGCCTTAATGTCTAAAACTATCTTCCTACAATTAGCAAATCCTTTCAGAAAGAATGTATCTCTGGAATGATTCACCAAAAGCATTATCATGCAGCTGAGTGTTCTACGGAAACAATTCAGTATGTGCAAGCAGTCCAATTTCCCTCAAGTCTCCACCGTGGTCCAATAAGCACCCACACCACCTTTTTTTTTTTTTTTTTCTCAGGAGATGAGAAGTGGCTACTTCAGCAGCAAACAGCATAGTTCAACAGCTGAACTTCCATTTCTCAACTGATCACAGTGTGATTCAGAGGCAGGTATTTCTTGCCACCATAGGTGTTAGTTACCAGGGACACCTTGTCCCTGCTATTCTTACTAACCTGCAACCATAATCTAGCCACAACCATATCTACCTCCTCACACTACAATAATAGCATCCCAGACCTCCTAACTGGGCTGTACTAACTCTTCCCTGCTCTCCACATCTCTGGGTAGATAAGCACATCTGACAGCTAGCACAACTGTCCCCTTCCTGCCTCCTAAATTAATTTCCAACCTCAGCTGTTATTGTATATCTTGCTCTCTTAGTCAATATTACATCAACTCCCCCAGCAAGTTTCCCATACCCCACCTTTTCTGTGGCAAGTAAAGAACAAATGCTATTTTCATAGAATCAAAAAATTACATAATGGTTGGGGTTGTTAGGCAGCTCT
Source organism: Dasyornis broadbenti (assembly GCA_013397935.1). Classification (NCBI taxonomy): domain Eukaryota; kingdom Metazoa; phylum Chordata; class Aves; order Passeriformes; family Dasyornithidae; genus Dasyornis; species Dasyornis broadbenti. The sequence continues at coordinate 64,488 of VZRN01002552.1, forward strand.
GGCGGTCATCTTACCCAACCTCACTGCTCACATAGAGCCAGTGTAGCTTCACCAATGCTAAACAGACGGGAGGTATCACCTCCTACAACCTGCTGGCAGCACTCTTCCTGATACAGCCCAGGACATCATAAGCCCTCTTTGCCAGAAGGACACATTTCTGGCTCATGTTCATCTTGGTGTCCTTTTCCACAAAGCTGTTTTCCGTCTGGTTGCCCCTCTCAGCATATATTAGTGCTTGGGGGTTGCATTTGGTGCCCAGAAGACTTTGCAGTTCCCCGTGCTGAACGTCGTTAAGTCTTCTGTCTGCTCATTTCTACAGACTTCTACAGCCTGAAGCAAAGAGCAGAGGGGGCATGGGTGGGGTTCCAAGGCTGGTCAGGGCAATTAGGACCCAGCAGTTCAGCCTGTAACTTGAGTAAAGATACATCTGGAAATCTGAGGTCAAGCCAGGCCACACAATTACTGACACAAAGAAGGATGAAGCTTTATTGAATTGTGGCTTTAGCCATCATTTACTGGTGAGCAAGGAAGGTCCCCATCGGTGCCTAAAAGCTTTACTGGGGATCTGAAATCCACGTTGGGGAAGAAATTTTACACTACTTCACATTCGAAAACCTCTCTTTAGGAAACAGACTCCTTGGAATGAACCATGCAAGGAAAGCTGCAGAAAACTGGACACACAATTTTTCTCATTATTAGCCAGTCATGAAGATACCTGTATTCATGTAACTTTAGTGGTGAATGTGAGCTGGTGCTGCTAAGTGTTTAGTCAATATTCTAAATGCATCTGACAAAGTGAAGAGGCCAACACTATGAATTTATAGTTTCCTCCTAACACAACAAATGAAAGACATTTCCTTTCCTCTGGACATTTAAAGTACAGAATTATCTAATCTGCAAGAGGGAGGAAGTGAGAAATTGAAAAGATCCAGACTGGTAAAGCAGAATTAAAAACTGTCATATGAAATTTAAGTGATATATGAACATATTAAAGCTGGTATTTAGTCTAGTCTGATACTTTGTGTTGTTATGAGTTTACTGTGTAAGGGAATGGAATGTTCATTAATTCCTAAATTTCTACATTCTTTCTATGCACTGGTTTTACAGCACTGGGATGTCAAAGTACATCACTGCCCTATATGTTCACAAGCATAGCAACTAAACACAGGCAGGAGTGGCAGACAAGGAGGCTTAGTTGTGTATTGGAATTTTCTGATGTATCTGGCTTCTGTGGTCTAAAGGACTCAGCAACTTGTGTCATTCCAATTCAGACTTTTCAAGATATTAAGTTTAAATATGGTGGAGACAAGAGGTACAGGTGAGTATGAATCAATGCTAGATTCCTGACTTTGGAAAGAGCAGCAATGTCTCCAAAATGCATTCAATACACACAGCAGTATGAGGAAGAATAGTAAACCTTCTTGTGTCTTACAGACAAATAAAAGTTTACAATGTTTCATCAGAAAGTACACGTCAACTCCTTCAAAAATGTAAGAATGCATTAACTTTTTGTACTTCCTGATTATTAAATGTTTTTCTGAGTCTTTCTTGGGAATCCTGAAGCTGGTCACTATAATGTTCTTCTCATTCAGATTCCCACAGAATCTCAGCCTGATTCCTGTGTTCACTGCTTTCACCTTGGACACAAGAGAAAGTAATTTTACTTGTTCTCCAAGCAGTCATCCTTTTAGACAATATAGACTTAAATTGTTCTTCAAAATGTCTTGAAAGTTGGTCAGAGGTCATTATCTTACCCTAAAGTTGGTTCTTCCAAGAAAAATTATTTCCTTGCTTCTTTTATTCCTAAGTCTATTTTGTAGATTGTCTAGCCCTTTTCTTAGCTATAGTTATAAATGAGGAGAATGCAGGAGAAATATAAAAATATTCAAAATCTCCAGATGAAACTTTAAAACTCTATACATTTCAAAGCAAATGAAGCAGGAGTCTGAGTAAATCCAAAAGCCACTAGCAGTGTCCAAGATTCCCTCATTTATTGGCAAGATGACCTGGCTGTGTGAGATTGGCGGACAACATCAGAAAGTTAAAATGTCTTTTCTTGTACCACCTTCAGAGAAACCTATAAGACTTTCTGGCACTCTCTGAAGCAATGTTGGAACACTGCCAGATCATCAATAGTGAAAGAGACAGACAGATTCACAGCTTTATCCAGGAAAGATCATGAAAATTGAAGTTGCGAAATACTTTCACTGAATTCAAGAACAAAAGAAAAGTTAAATGAATTTTCACTAAGGAAAAACATGTAGTTTGATAACCCAGGTTGGATAGAAAAATTCTTGTAGAACTCAGAGCAAAAGTATCGATATAGACAAAATTTATAAAACTGTAGGCCAGATTAACCTGTTTGAAGATTTAATCTAAGCAGATCAAAAAAGAACCTGAGCATCCTCAGACAATTGATTCCTCAGTCAATTGTGAGAAAAGGAATGCATGTCATAAGAAAAGGAACCATCATCTTTTAAAAAATCCTGTAAGAGTCCTAAGGAAATTATGTACAGTTATTCTGAAAATTATTTCCTGTGCTTTCAACAGCCGCTTCGAAGAGCACTGTGCTAGAGGGATTTTTTCCCCTTATTTAATCAAAATTTTGTACTTTATGGTATTTTTAAATACAGTAACAATGGATAGATTCCTGAGGGCAACAAACAGATTCAAGAAAAGAAAAATTATTTTCACTGTGGAAGTCTAGGGAATATACTTAGTACAAAATCAATAAACAACAAAGTGGAGATCTTGCAGTTAGTGTTACTATCCACAACAGTGCATACAGTATAAATGAGAAGGTGGACTTACCTTTGCTATATTTCAAGAATACTGGACAAAGATTTCACCTAAATAAACCCTATTCTGGCAAACCCAGAGCAGAAACAAAGAGAGGTCATTCCAGAGGGACTGGAAGCAGTTGCTGATGCACCAACTTTACAAATCAACAACTTTAAGAGATTAAAGGTACTGGCCCATCATGAGATTGTTTAGGAACTAATCTCTCCTGTGCAACTACTCAACAGTGCAAGGGATGGACTGGATTTGATTGGACAAGACCTATGAACAAAAAAATATAAGCACAAGTGTTCAGTCTGCATAACTATAGTAGACCTAACACTTCAGCAGAGACTTGTTCCAAATTCAAACAGAGCTTTCCAAACTTAGACATTTTAAATTTATTTAAGTGAAAAACACCTGGTGAACACATAGGAAAAACTGAACAGCTTTCCTTCTTTTGAGAACTCAAGAACAGATTTTAAAATATAGACGACTCAGTCTCTGGTCTGAGCATTGACAGAAAATGTCATTTTAAAAAATTTGGTTTGTTTTCTTTTCTTCCTTGAAAGTTGCTTGCAAGTGAAAAACAATGATTCATTTTTTCTATTTCTTCTCCACAAGAGTTAATACCATTGATCACTGTGTAATGTGTAATATGTAACAAACACACACATATACATAGTACCGCATAAGCACCCTTAAAATATCTGTCATTAAGGACTGGAATTACTTTTTTGAAGCTTGGCTAATAGAACACAGTGGATACTAGAACACACTGACCTAGACAAATTAAATATACCGCAAGAACATACATAAATTAGTCCCTTCTTCTCAAGACATATTTACTTAATTGATTACCCAGATTTTACACCTTAACTATTTTACTATTCACCAACTTTAGTTATATTAGTATTTAGAAACAAAGAGACAGATCAGTGATCTGTGAAAAGCTTTCTACTCTTTCATTACTCTTCGGCAACACAGTTTGACCAGCTTATTAGAAAAACATAAGAAGGTAACATATTCCAACCCCTGCAGTCTCTCATTTCATTACTTTCTGGCATTCAGTGAAGGTAATGCTTTCGGTAAGAACGTATATGCCCCCTATAGATTTAACATATTTTTACTGCAGAAAGATGGAAATAAATGAAAGCTCATTAAGCATTGCCCAAACAGAAAATTCAGTACTAGAAAAACTATATTACATCTTTCAATAGATATGTTTACATATAGAGAAAGCAAATAGGAAATTCTTTAAAGATTAAACATCCTCCTGTCCAAACCCCTTTTCTTTCAAACATAATTATTTTGGCCTGCACTATAGAGATTGCCCCAAATACCAATTTTCCTGTGCAGTGGTCCCTCCTTGACATGCTATTTCTTTGTCCCAAGGCTTTCCCAAGTACAACATTGAAAGGTGTTTAGAAACAGTATAGCATTTAATTCTGTGTTTATTGTAATGTATTATGCAAATTTATAGCACTACTTACATGGTTTGTAATAATGTTGTTGCAACTGGTTTATATTTTAAAAGATAGACATCGATTTTACTTCTTTTAGCAGTAATGGCATGCTGTTTTGGAAATACCATTAGCATTCACTTCAGTACACTATTATATATATACAATTAGATCTACAGAGGTGGATAAACATGGGTGATAAATCTTAAACATTTAATGGCTTCCACATAACTAACTATAATTGAGGAATGAGCTTTTTTTTTTTTTTTGTCTCTTAAAACTAGTAAACTTCAATAAGCCTGTAGATCTGATTCCACATCTAAACTTCTACAGGTATATCAGAGCAAGTATGACAATTCTGAATAAAGATAAAGCATGGCTTCTTATTCCAAGGTACCTAATTCATTCTTACCTCAGTGTTCTTAAATCCCACAGTTTGATGCCATCACCTGCAGCTGTGGTCATGAAAAGGTTGTAGGCTTCAGGTTGCTGAGTGCTGAAGGACGATCCCTGTAGAACAGTAAATTAGTTTCTGGTAACTATTCTTATGTCATTAATTATTAATAGCATCATAGAATATCTTGAGAAGGAAGAGATCCATAGGGATCATAGACTCCAACTCCCTGCTCCAGGCAGAATTATGCCATATGATTAAGAGAGGATCATCCAGATGCCCCTTGACCTCTGACAAGCTTGGTGCTGGGACCACATCCCTGGGGAATCTGGTCCAGTGACTGACTACCCTCTCTCTGGAGAATTTAGTCCATTTAAGAAATAAACAGTAAATAGTTGTTAGGTTATGTGAAAAAAAAGCTTGTCTGCACACACACAAAGGAGCAAAGAGGAAAGTTGGCATGTAGAGGAAGTCCCATAACCCAGTCAGAGAAATGGAGCACAGCCTCAACTCCTCTCAGTGCTGTCCCAGGACAGACATGAGCCTTTCGGTCTAGGGGTGACACCCACTGGGATGGTCAGTGAGACAGGCTAGCTGGGTCATGTCACAGACTGATGGGGATTACTAAATATCAGGGTATGGCATCCATGATGTGAAGCAGAGGAAGATCTATGTGATTACACAAGACATTGTGGGATGTTCAGGGAAGAAAATAAGGGCAGTGAATGGGAGGGATCAAAGACTAATTCAACGATTAATTATAAGACATATTTAGCCCAGGGCTAAGTGTTCAATTTCCATTGACTTCAGTAGCAATTGCATTCATTCATAGCAAGACTAATTTTGCCTTCATACCTTTAAATAATTAAATCCAGTTTAAAACCTCTGATTTTTTTTTAACACCCACATTGGAAAATCCCAGCCTTTTGCTGGCTACAAACTTCTTTCTCTGGAGAACCAAATTTAAACAGTTAAAACTCTCTTTCTTTTCCTTACCATTCACTTTCTTGATTTGGCTGAATACATCACAGAAACCTCAAGGTAATTTCCTGCAATCAGTATTTGATTCCCAGGAATCTTCTATTAATTATGAAAACTGGTGTACAGCTTGCTCTAAGAGATGAATTAAAATGCACTGTCCAACAGATTTCCCAAAAAAGTCTACACATTCTCACATTAGCTGTGTATAACTATAAAAAACCACAGTAATGCAGACTACAAAGACAGTAGTAGTCCAAAGGATAGTATTCATTTAAAGTCACAGAGCACCCTTATTTTGTGCTTTTGAAATGTTTGCTCACCATCCCTTGCTTCAGTCAACAGCCAGAGTCAGCAGCAGACTGATGACAGAGTACAAAATAGAAGTTCTACAGACATATACACATTTACTTGGTGCATTAGTCCTGCACTATACACTAACTAATAAACTAGGTAAGAAGTGCAATCCATTTGTTCCTTCTCTGCCCTGAAATTTTTCAGCAATATACTTTATTAATACATAGCTATACTTGTATCTTCAAACTACATTTGCTACTGAATATTGATATAGAAGACAAGAAAATATATACTAGTTGGGATAATATGCAAGCTGAATTTTAATTATCACTTTGTGTTTTTATACTCCATCACCTTATGATAATCTATTATTTATGAGAATCTGATGCCAAAAATAGCATATTCCAACACTCTTGAAACTATTCTTTCATCCTGATAGGCAAATCACTTGTCTCTGCCCCATCAGCCTCCTCATTCACCACTGTAAGCCCATCTCAGCTTCTCTATCTTGACTAGCTACATTGCAACCTCCACATAAAATTTGGCCTTAAGGACGACATGGTTCTAAGATAATAGGGATAAGAAACAGGGATAAGAATCCCTTTTCTTTCACTAATTCCATATGAGCACCATTTATGTCATCCAAAGAGTGCAGCTGGCTTATGCTAAAGGCATTGATCAATAGACATATCAGAAAGAACTCTGTATCTTCCAGGCAATCTCATACTTTAGCCAACCTTGTAACTATGGTTGGGAAAAAGCTAACTGACTGAAACTTCGGAGTTACCTATTATATTTTTCAGTCTTCACATCAGGTAGCCTTCCTAAATAATGAACAAATGAATTTTGAAACAAAAGGGTCTGAACAGAAAACTGAAAACTTTGCTGTTTCTGTGAAAATGAGTGTACTCTATGACTGTGCTAGCAGAACATAATACCATCCAAATATTTGTGCTCACAATGACACGGATTCCTATTCAAAGAATATGTTATGCAAGATAACAAACATATTATTAACACTAAAGCTCTGAATCTTTGTAGTCTGATCTCAAATTGCCATGTAATTTGGTATCTCAGCTGTTCCTAAACTCTAAGACAGGAACATGATTTTGATATTTCAATAACTTCATTTTACTGTGTCTCTTAAAAGTTAGTATAGAAAGCAATGGACTGTTATAATGAGATTAATCAACACACTGCAGGCTGAGATGAATTTCACACACTGGCAATTGGAGACAATCTCTAGAACAGATCAAAAGAACAATTTAAAATCAAAGTCATTACATTGCAAATTATATATATTTGCTTACAGCTGCTTCTGTCTAAAACCAAAAATACGAGAATGTCATACTGATCACATAGGTTTCTAGGATATCCTATGTATTTAATAATTTACTAACAAGTTTCTCCCACACTTAATCAGAATATGCTTTCCCTGTTGTGTCCCAAGACTCTCAAAATAGATTTTCTTTTTTATTCATTTAAAGAGGAAATTTTATTATTATCCCCACTTTCTACTGTCCAGGTAGCATCACAAAACAGTCTTGGAACATGAGAACTGATCTGCATGAATCTAAATTAGAAAATGCACTGCAAGAATATACATATACTGACTGCAATCACAAATGAGTAATCAGTCCAATGAGATTAGGAATAGTCCAAAGGAAAGGCTTCATAAATTTTGGTGTGCAGGCAGTGGATCTTCAGCATCAACTGTTTCAGTCCACAGATTTGCTTCCATTGAATCATGTCTCATCACTAGCTAACCTTTAATTCCCATGTTTTATACTTTAAACAGGATGCAGTTTGAACACAGCATTCTGCACATTTTTGTCTATAAAATATTTTTGCATTCCATCTTAAAGAAAACACAGAATTATATTTGCTCTAATAATTTTAAGCTATCCAATGTAATAAAGCAGTTAATGTGTAATTTTCCTGCTGTCTTATCTAAAGTATTAATTTTAACTGAAAAAAAAAAACCCAGAAAACCTTAATGAAAATTTTTCCTCCCAAAATGTCAATTTTGTTTGCTATACCACCTACCTCTAGGTTTTTTTCCCAAGTGAATACTTGCCCACGGCTTTAAAGTTTTTCTTGATTAAATAACCTGAAGGCACTAAGCTGACCCAGCAAAAATAAAAGCCAGAACTTTAAGCCTATATGTGTTACAAACAGTACTGAAATAGCAGAATTTTAAGTGTTTCACCAGATCACATCTATAAGGAAAACCCACAAAGAGTTCTACAACAGTAATAATAAGGAACGGTTTTAAACCCACAGAAGCAAGGACTTTCCAGCTGGGAATGAAGAACCACGTTCAACCAGACCTAACACAGCAGGCATTCCAGAATGTATGGTACCATAAAAACTACAAACACTCAAATCAGTCTTCAAGGAAGAGCAAGGATAAGGGGGTTTTAGTCATCTATTCTATTGTAGTACTGAGAATTTTTTTTTTATTGCTGTTTCCGAAGTTTCAGAATAAATCAGACAGTGTCAGATTGGGCTTCAGAAGAAAATACTTATATGAGGAAAAATTCTTGCAGAACTGAAGTATTACAGTCCAGCACAAGTAAGGCAAAGGGTAATAAACACCTCTCTAACAGCAAGATCATTCAGTCATTCTCACTGCTCCTCCCTTTACACTAGCCAACAAATAAAATCTGTATGACTCTATCAGACAGACTCATGTTCTTGCCCATCCTCCCCAACATATAAAAACCTATCAATTACCATCAATTCTATTTTTAGCCTCTGCTTTCTTTGTTGGTGGTGTTGCAGTGGTACTACAAATAAAATTCAATAAAGTATAATACCTTATTTTGGCAGATCTGATGGACTGATCTAGTATGAGCTTCCTGTATCACTGCTGTGCTGCAGCCTGCATTGAGGTCAAAAACTTCCAATGCTCGGTTGCTGCCAGCTGTAAGTACAATATCTGTACAATTCTCTGAGTTAAAGTTAAACTGATCTAAAGGAGCAAAAATGTATAGATAGATCAAAATACAGACAAATAAATATATATATAAAGTCTTCTATTTATTGCTGTATGAGAAACACCAAAAATCTTACAGCACTAAAAATTTATAAGGATGAAATTAAATATCACAAAAAATTCAGGTTTTTTTACTCTAATAGAAAAGAAGTAATAAATAGTCAAATTTACTTACTTTAACTGAAGTTTTTTCTGTGTCATTTAGTCCAAAGAACTACAAAGAAACTAAGAAATACAAAGGATACAAGAATAGAACTCATTTACTGTTGAAAGGCTGGTAATCTCCATCGCTGAAGCTATGGGAAATTTCTGTACCAATTTGCAAACACTCCTCTGTTTGTATCTGCAAAGAATGTAAAATGAACTCTAGTGTTAATGAAATAAACTATGTTTTGTCATCACCAGCAAACTCCCATTGGAATCACAAAGCAAATCAAAATGCTTTCTTTCATTATTAAAAATTAAAGCCACAGATTTTTTGGCTTATTGTTGAACTCTATTAAAAAATTTGGTAACAAAACTCATTTGGAAGAAAACAAACATTATATTCATATACAGATGATTGATCTTCCATCAACATGAAACGTTAAAACAATCCTGTATGTATATTGAAAATGTTGAAGAGAAAAAAAGTCTGTAAAGTACCTATGTTCAAGAAACAGATATGCCACTGGTTTCAGTATAGCATTTAATGTGCTGATGATAGGCCAATGAGGAAGAAAATGAGGAGAAAACAGTGAGGAAAGAATGAAAACAGTGAGGAAAGAATAATTTCCAAGATGAAAGCATGAGAGCTCCAGATGAGAGCAGAATAAGGGGCTAATCACACACTACCAAAGAAATTTTGTTTCCCAACATACAGTCTTTAAGGTTCTGTGGGTTATCTGCCAGCCCCATGCAAATGTGGCAAGTGTGCCAAAACCTCTAAAATGGCTTCAGACCTATTTGTATTACACAACACAAAACTTTGTTGTTATTCAATCTAACAAGAACTTTGTTTACTGAAATATATCAGCACAGCCAACATGGATCTGTTCTTAAAGTAAACAGAAAACATAACTCCATGGATATGGATATGGATATGTGGGGCAACAAGAGAGTGATTTTCATAGAAGTCACCTAAGGCATACAGAATTAACAGCACCTGTACTGGATCTGGTTGGGGTGGAGTTAATTTTCTTCGTAGTAGCTTGTATGGTGCTGTTTTGGACTTGTGACCAAAATAGCATTGATAATACACCAGGATTTTAGCCATTGCCAGACACTGCAGTGTTAAAATAACTCCAGTGTAACAGTTAATATTATACTTGCATTTTAGCACGTCTGTCTAATGAAAGTACAAAAGTCCATGCATGACACACTTGTAGGAATCATTACTGTTTCTTTCCAACAACACTAAAAGTTTGCAAAACTGAGATCATTTGAAAAAAAAGCAGTATGTTTATCAGCCAGATCTGTTCAAAAGAAAAATGTTTAGTGACTTGCTTTTGCCTTTCATTGTCATTCTCAAAAAATAGCTGGCTGATCCTTTCAGGTGGATATTAGAGCTACTTTAGCAGTGATGATGAAGCAGAAGATAATATACAGTGTTTTGCAATGTAATCCAGGAACCTTTTGTAGTTTCCACAAGTACTTTATTCAAACAAACTAAAAAATAAACTGCATGAACCTTCAAGGGCAAATGATGTATCTCTATTTTTGGGTAAACCTACCCAAGCTACTTTAAAAAAGCTGACTGAAATAATAGGTACAGTCTAATGAAGGCAGTATGAAGCTTCCCCTCATCCAATTTACCAGCTAAAAGAGACTTACTGAAACAGTTAATTGCTCCCAATTGCAAGAACAATTATTTGAGCTAGCTGAAGCACCTTGCTTCTACACTGCAGACTACTATACAGATAAATACCTCACAGAGCATGGCCCAGGTAGAATTTCACATAGAAAGCAAATCAACCAACAGTAAACTGGGATTCATCAAATACAAGTTATGAGAAAACTGAACCAAAGTAATGGGTGTCGGGGGGAATAGAAGAGTACTCATTATTAAAAACAAGAGGAATTTTAGTATATTTAAGTTTCTTGGTTTTGGGGTGGGTTTTTTTTGACACAATGCATTTGTTTCATGTCCTATATACATTCAATTCAAAGTGAAAGTCATTTAAAATTCAGGCAGACATTGTGGACACTGTACATTCATTCTTGTGTCTTATAAATTGAAGTTTATATGGTAATTTGGGTTACCTTTTTATTGTTTTTTTAATATCTCCATAAACCAAGAATTAACAAATAAAACAGAAAGCAGGTAATCAGATTATGGAAGAAAGCTATTAGATAATTCTGTCTTTCCATTTAATGTTTCAGTGAAGTTCCACATACCAGGTTCATGCCTCAATCCGGGAAAGCACTCCTATTCCTAAACTTATTTAAGCTTGTGCTTAGTATGCTTCTCTGTGCAGCAGCAAAACTGCCAAGGAAACAGACCAGTTTTTCCCATCTAAGGATGCAGACCAATACTGTTTAATATCATCAGTAGACAGGACATACCATTCACATTATCAATTAAGACTTCAGTGTTGTAGCCCTAATTCTTTTTGTCCTTCCACTTGAAGATATTTTGCATGTAGCTTTTACCATTTGTTCAGTTTTTTATCCTCTGTAATATTTTTTCCCCCTCAGCTCACCCCACCTCCCACAAAATCCCAGATCAAATACTGTACGAATACTTTCACTGGTCTGTTAATGAGAAATGAACTCACCGTTTCAGGTCATCCTTCGTGGTGTCTAGATGGAAGCTTAACAGATGAAATTCAGCTCCACAACACAGCAAAATAAATGTATCTAGAAAATAAAACTGTGCAAAGCGTACGGTCTTATGGAACTTCTCTTTACCCTGAAACACAAAGGAATTTATTAAGAATGGATTCAAACATAACAAATGTTTTTTGTCTGGGATTCCTGGTGTTAACACAGAGCCTCCCTGTTATCCTGATCATAGGCCAGGAAGTTAACCTACTATGCAGTGGCCTCTATTACTCTCAAAATAAAGATTGCATTCTGCTTAAATTAACTGGCAGTAAATTTAATTGTATCTGTAGTCATTGAATCTAATACAATCTACCTTCCTACTCTGAACTTCTTTTTGAATTGGGAAGTAGACTATAAAGTCAAGCGGAGCTGAACTAATAAAAATAGAATGTACAGACCAGACAATAAAACCAAAACTTCCAGACATGCCCACTATTTTTTTTTACCAAGGTTGACTTTTTCTTTTCATAAATTATCATTAGAAAAGCCTAATTTGAAGTTGATGGAGATCACCCCGATCATTTTTTCAGCTGGAGTCACCACTCAGTAGCTCTAGAAATTAGTTCTTTTTACAGAGCTTTTAAAATGGAAGTCGATGAAAGCAGAACAGTGTTCTCTGTGTCCAAACCAATGGAAGTTTCTAATTACCAGAATTAGGGCAGGTTCCTTATTGCAGACTGACCAGACCCTTAAAGTTCTGTCTTCCGATGCAGAAACTAACCAATTCTTGTCATGGCTCCAGCCAACAGAGTTAACTGCACCATCATGACCTAATAAAAATAAGAATGGAAATATCATAAAGCTAATTTCTTGCATTCATAAATTTCTCTGGAATTAATTGTATTGTTTTAATATAATTATGCACAATATTAAAATACATCTTAAGTACCGCTTTCAAATGGTTGGATTAAAAATAGATCAGTAAACCACCTATTGAAATTTTCTTCCACCAAAAAACACAGGAAAATATCTCTCATTAATAAACAGACAAACATCATTCCAACTTTAATTTTTCAAAGTTATTGGAAGAGCACATTCAAGAAATATCCTTGAAATTAAGTTTAAGCAAAGATTCAGTATTATTAGAAAAAAGAATCTGAGTATTACATTATAATGAAATTTTATATTAAACATGATCTGGAAACCCCTTAAGACATTGCAAATAGTTGAAATATTTTATTTGATTCATTAACCTTTTATTACTGAGTTAGCCATTTTTTAAAAAAATAAAATGAACATGCCTCTTCAATGGCTTATTAAAAACAAGATTGTAAACTCACAAAGGAAGAACTTTAAAAGCCAGAAACAATATTCAAAAGTTAAAATTATTAATTTGATCTAACATTATATTGAAGCTGATCAAAAGGATCAAAAAAGAACATAAGTCAATCAAATTTAACAAACTTTGACCCATGTTATTACAATTTGTCAGATGAAGTCAGATGAATTGCATCTAGCCTTAAAACATTCAAAGTTCTTATGCTGCCCCCTTGTGCACATTTTATCTTTAGTCAACTGAAGTTTTATATAAAAAAATACTTTTCTAAGTTACAGGAAGGCTACTCAACTTATCTCAGCAACTGAGATACTTAATTTTATATCTCTTCTATTTATTTCATTAAAATATCTCTTGTAAATGAGATATTTTAATTCCCAGTTACCAAACAGCTCTAGAATTTTCACCAGAAAACTCACAGGTACTGCACAAATATATATGTAAGTATTATTCTTGTTTTGTTCTCAACACAAAGCTTTATTTAAAGGCTTTGATTTTCTAAAAACATTTGGAAGCCTTGAATAATCTGCATTAAAAAGAAACTCAACAAAATACAAAACCAATCAAACAAACAAACAAAAAAGAAAACCACAACAGAATATACAAAACAGTTTTCAAAAGTAGTAAGAAACATGAGAAACTGTAGGAAAATCTGAGGTTTGGAAAATTGGAAGAGCCAGGCAAAAAGCTTAAGAATCTCTGCACTCCAGGCCCCTTAGTCCCAAAGCACACTGAAGGAGATGCCAGCTGGCTTGAAAGAGCCCAGTAAGATTCAAAACAGACATTACTCAGGGTTCCCCAGTCCTGGAGCACATTGAGAAGAACTGCAGCTGGTTTTGTAAAAAGACTTCTTCAGAAAGGCCATGCTGGCTGTAACTCTTTACAGCTGGTCAGCGTTACCTGCACTTAACTACAGGACACAGACAACTGAAGAGCCAGCACTGGAGAGGGATGCAGAACTACTTAAAACTGTAACTGAGGCCTTCAGGGAACAAGACTGAATAAATTAGGCTTATAGCAAAGCTGTTGTTATACCACTCCTCTCTGATGCTGCATTATAACACCATGACTTTTGATAAGCAGCAATATTCACATGTTAATGCTGCCTTGAAATTAAAATTTTTTAACAGAACAAACACCACTGCCATATCTTGAAATAAAGAAAGTTTTACATTGCCGTTGATTGCATCTCTGAGTAAGAATAATTCATCATGGTTTTTATTGAAAACCACATATATTATGACACTTCTAAAACAAGAGCATCAAAAGGAGAAAGTAAATAGGTGATTGCATGATAATCTGAACTGCACAGAAAAACAATGTTAATGAAGTAAGCAGGCAACTAATGGTTTGTGGTTTCTACTCCCCTGCATTATTTTATCTGGCAGTTTAACACTTATGTTGCTTTTGGAGAAACTACATGCACAGTAGAAGGCAGTTTACATTTTTTTTTCAGACTGTGCATCATTAAAAAAAAGACATAAAATATTGAAGGTAACAATGAAATCAATCAGTGCAAAACTTAAGAACTTGCATTGCAGAAGAAAAAGGCCCTATTACTCTGTCCACAAGGCATATTTTCATCAATTTCCTCACACAAGTAATATCAGTAATGTTGTCTCCTTAACATCACAGCTTCTTCCACCAAATATAATGAAAATTACTCAAAAACAAAAACAGATTTCAGAAATCAATTGTCTGAGTTATTTACTTAGAAATAATTCTCTGAAATAACTTAACATAGCCTGGTTTTAATACTTGTTAGGGTCAGCTACTAAAAGCATGCATTTTCCATTATGAACTCTCACAGAAAATTAATTTATCAGGACTGATTTAAAGTAATAACATTTATTGTTATTAAAAATTTAGCAGGTAGTTCTTGAAAAATTTAGAAATAATCTGGTGTTTAAGACTTAATTAAAGGTGTACATGTTTACACATGCATACACTTTTGTAGGTTTTCTTCATAGGAATAGTCCCTCTATTTAAATGGTTATTCTTTAAAAGTCTGGAACTGCAAAGCAAACACATCTTTTGCCAAGTCATCACAGTCAATTTTTGGCTAATGAACTATTACAATATACTGTTGCAATATACACATGCATTATTATTGCAATATACTGCCTTATTGTGTCTCTTTCATTATTGCAATATACATCATGACGGAGACTGCAATATATATCATGATAGATTGCTACTTACCTCACAAAAAATTGATATATGGGAACACCTGGCAGTCAGTTTAATTTTAGGACAAAGTTAAGAAATCAGAGAAATGAATTTTACATCCTGAATCATCAGTACTCCTTCTCTCTTGTTCTCAAGATGATGAAAGTGGAATCTATGCCATTTTAGAACAAACTCAATCATATACTATATCTTTAATAATATAACTCATAAATTTACCTGAAAAAACATTATACTCATCAGTGAGATTGGACTTGAATATCAGCAAAGTTTTGTCAGCCAGGCCACAAGCCAGCAGCTCTCCATCCCCTGTAAAGGAAAGTGTCTTACAAATTTACATTTGAAAGAAATAAGGAGCTAATATCCTGCTTCTTTTAATCATAAAAATCACATACGTAACTACAACAAATCAAAAACCAGATATTCATTTCATATGTTTAACACAGATTTTGTATCAACATCACAAATTAGTGTTACAGAATTTGGTAGGAATTTGTAGGCAATTCATTTCTTCTCCTGACATATTCTCTAAACAGTTTTCATCACAAAGCAGAAATTCGTTTTTCACAAAAAGTGTGCTACAAAATTTAAGTGCAGAAATTTTTAGCAGTCATTTAAATCTGTTTTGTTACACTTTTTTAACATCTTCCAATTAAAGTTATATCACTTTTTCATACATTAGAATAAAAAGTAATAGTCATTCTGAATCATTTCTTAAAGATGATGAATTTCTGTCACAAGATAATCCTAAAAACTATCTAAATGCAGTTAGATTGTTCACTTATACTGGTGATCAGCAGGGGCACACAATGACACTATTTGCTCACCATTTTCCTGAGGCTCTTCAAAAGCTTCCACTGTGACAAATTAACTTAATGTACACACAGTGACAGATTTGTGAAATTTAACTGTTCACTCACAAGCATTCAGTGAAAAACATTAAAACAATGAAGAGCAGATAAATGATCCAATGAGATAAAGTAAGGGAGGATGGAGTAAGAGAAGATGGCAACAAGAGAAAGTAAGAAAATGAAGCACAGAATTCAAATCAGTGTTACTAGGTTCATTGTGAACAAAATTTTTAAAGAGGTGTCACCTGAGTAGCCCCTCCTTCAATCTCTGGAGCATCTTTTCAAGGTGAGAGGGAATAAAAATACCAACATTACACATTTCTATCCACTGTCCAAGTACCATCCACACAGCAGGTTAATAATACTATATTCCACAATATATTTTTTCCCACATTATAGCAATATAAACAGATAAAGGATCTACTTTTCTAATCTCTGAGAGTCACTTACTAGAAGTCAATTTTAAGTAAGATGGGATTGGCATATATGCTAAGAAGAGGCATTCCAGAATCTTTTTTTTGTTATCAGTTATTAAATGCACCATTATACTAAACTTGTAAAGAACTACTCTTCATTTTTATCTCACAAGCAAACAGCTGACTTTTTCTCCAAATACTAGTAATGGCACATACTAAATAATGCTTTTCAATACTTCCATCACAAAAATAAGTGGTCCTGAACAAAACATTCCAAAAAGTCATGATCCACAAACTGAAAGGTATGAAGTCTTTGAGGGAAAGGGCGGTGCTCCTCTGCAGATTTCCCCCCACCTTTCTTAAAGTTTTGACAATATGGATTTTCAACATGAGAGTTGATTGGCAAGTATGTCAGGTATGTAAATTAACATATTTATCACACAGAATTAACAATATAGAAACATTCTTGTGCATTAAGAATGAGATGCAATTATTTTGCATAGAATTTTGGAGACTTGTTTATTGGAATTTCATCTAAATTCAGAATAAAACTTTTTTCTAAGCAATTCATAACACCTCCAATGATACAAATGAATATTTAATAACTGAGATTCATATTAATTCATTAATGCAACTTTACAACCTCTTAAGATTTACTTACGTTTTCCTGATAATTTCCTTTCCACTATCATTAGAAATGCAAATGAATATTAATTACTGTGATTCAGAGTTTACAAAAACTACTTAAAAGATTGTTCCAAGCTGCATTTCCAACTTGTAAATTTGCAACTGAAAATATATTGTAAAATTAGGAACCATCTGGTCAACACAGACTACAATAAGAGAACATCTCCTTACAAACTTAAAATAGCTTGTTGTTGTTGTTGCTCAAAAAACCCCAAGCAAAACAAAACAAAAAAAAAAAAAAAAAAAAAAAACCCAAAAACAACAACAACAAAAAAAAACCAACCAACCAAATTTTTATTTGCAATTTTTGCTAAACTGCAGTTATTTAAGCCTTTGTGTGCATGCACAGGTGTGCGAGAGACAAAGAGAAAAAGAGAGAAAGATATTTCTTCCTCAAACTAAAAGAGAATTTATACCTCAAATGTACTATCAAAACTCTCTAGGGAACAGAGAGATGGCTGGAATATATTTTTGCAAAGTTACTAATTGCCTCTAATTGCTTTTATTTCCTGAGGGTGAAAGTTGTTCTTGTCCTCAAAATACTTATAAATATTCAATTTTTTTAATATTTTGAAAATACTGTGGCTTGCAGGGTGTCCATTGACATAATTATTTACCTTGTAGAATGCTTGACTGCTAATGTAGGAAGTGCCTTCTGCTTAAGCATATTTACATTGGAACTGACTGAAGCAATTGCAAGAGTCATTCATCCAAAGCAGTTAAGAGAGATGCCTCTCTTTGGATCACACAGAAGAATTCCTTTATAAATATTTCAATTTATAAAAATTGAATAATATTTATATAAGAAATAGGAGTATTCTAAGTATTTTACAACAGAAGTTCAGTTTTGAATACACCCTAATGACACTAAGTTAATGTGTCAGAAAACAAATTCCTTAGTGAAAGAACTCTTAATTTTCAAGAAGCAGTGGGAAAGTCACAGAATAAATTCAAAAGGAAACAAGACACAAAATCAGAAATAGAATCCTGTAGTAACAGCTTGCATGGTTTTGCAAGATAAAAAATTATGATCAAACAGTATGTGGTATTGCCAGAAAGTTTTCTGGCATTTATCCACAGTAAATCCATAGCATTTACAAACTATGCCACACAAATTTTGGTTTTCTTTCTGCACACTGACACAACCGCACTTTTTATAAAGCCTGTACTTACCAGAATACTGAACGCAAAAAATTGGGGTTGGTTTACAAGTAACAGATACTTCTTTCTCATATTTGACTGGAGGATAACTTTCCAATGGATATTCTTTATTTTTACTTCAAAGAAGGAAAAAAGAAAGAAAACAGGATATTTTCATTTGAGTTATGAAATAAATGTGCTTTAGAAACATCTAAACATCTTTATATAAATATTTCCTAAAAAAAAAATGTCAAATCCAAGGTAAGGGCCGAATAAATTTTAAATTGTCATATTTAAATTACTCCTATCACCAAGAGTTGTGAAGTCATGAGATCAAGAATTAACATAGGCTTGCAAAAAAATCAAATTTCTTAAGTTACATAGCTAACAAAAGTATTTAAAGAATGTAAACTCTACATTTTTTATAGACCTTGTGACAAAATGCAGTATTAACTAAAAAAAGCAATTTAACTAAAAATAAAACAACAAAACTTAAAATACTAAGTCGCTTAACTTATATAAAATAGTGCTAAACCAAAGTTGAAATTATCTGAAGTGCTCATTTAAAGGCTTCCTATATGTGCAAGGTTTACAAAAAATTAGTCTTGAGCTATTAAGTGGGTTTATTAACATTTTAAAATCTCTTTTTAAGTGAGAAAAATTATGGCATCAATCATTCTTTACTTTCACATTTGTTTTACATAAAGAAAAGACTATATAATAGTAAAGTGGAAAAAAGCGTGTGCAATATTCCCATTTAACATTCCACACAAACGAACATGAAAATGCCAGCTTTAGGAAAACATTTCTTCTTTGTGCCCACAGTGATAAAGATCCCAGTGGTCAATTTGTCCTATTACAAATACTCTGTTTAAATCCATTGGAGTAAGCTTGCATTAACTTAAGGTAACAAGATTTTAGCGGTGAATGAGGGACATGATCTGAAATCACTGTCTCCTTGCGCCACATCCATTTATTTTTCTGATTAGAGCAGCAGGCTACGAACATGTTGGAACTTAGCTTCCAACCATACTTAGGATTGTTCTTCCTACCAACAAAAATATAAGAAAATAGATATGCATATTTTCTTTTGTATGAAGCACTCAAATCTAATTCACAGACTGATAAAGCAAATCACATGCTGCAGTGATAAATTTTATACCAAATTTACCAAGCCTTTTAGTTCTAGTGACAACCGTTACTAAAAAGTTCCAAGGAGAGAAGCAGAGACAAACCATATTTTTGATAGAACTGTAATTACTCTTGTTTTAATTTGTTCCTCCTCTAAGAAAGTTGTTAGATTACCTACCATTTACAACTGATCTTCCACTTTGATACCTCTTTTTTTTTCAGGTTAGTATTTGGAGAAAACATGGTCATTCTACAAGAGACAAAATAGACTCTCTTATATGAAACATGAAACATGGCATGGGAGAAAAAGCTTTTTCAAACAAAAGCAATCCTACTTCCTTCTTGCTATT
Organism: Dasyornis broadbenti; assembly: GCA_013397935.1. Lineage (NCBI taxonomy): Eukaryota > Metazoa > Chordata > Aves > Passeriformes > Dasyornithidae > Dasyornis > Dasyornis broadbenti. Next base: position 84,239 of record VZRN01002552.1, read on the forward strand.
TATGTCTGTGGGTAACATCAGTAGATAAGAGAATGTACACTTTGATGACAATACAAATTTCTAATATTCTAATGCCTGAGTTTACACCTTGGTTCCTGTAAGTTACTTGTTCAATAGCACCTTCTGAAGGTCACAATCCATACAAATAAAGACCTCAATCAATTCTTTCTGCAAGCTGAAGAAAGAAGAGTCTAAACATACGAAATAATCAGGATGGCTAATATGGATTTCAATAGGAAGTTGACCAATGACCAGAAGCTGTGAAAATTTTGGTTTACAATATGATTTTTTAATTCTTTTCTTTGATAACATCATAACTGTTTTTCACAAGTGATTGATTTTATAGTCATGAGACTACATAGTTATATTATGTGAAAAAATATCACACACCAATAAAACAGGGAAAACAGTAAAGTTTCTACTCACTGTGGTGCTGCTGTATATCCTGATGACTTAATTTTATTATGGAAAACTAGTGGTTTGTCTTTAACTGTGCTCTTCGCTCCTATAGTAAAATAATTTAATTTACATTAAAATGGTTTTATAACATTAAAATTTTACAGTTAAGGTAGATAGATTAGCTCAATAGAAATACTTGATATTTGCTTATGTTACAAAACACGTCTTTCAGCAGAAACAAACTAAACAAATAAACATTATAAAGGCAGAAATCTTGTTGATATTCCTAGGGAAAAACTCAGATGCATTGGGACACATTTACCTACGCTGAAGTCCCTTCAAATGCCACTAACTATCCTTTCTCTTTATGCAGCAATGAGGCACAAAAAGGTCCTTCCTGAGAAGCTCCCAGTACCACACGCCTTAAGAGACCAATTGCAGCACTTTTCTGATCAGGAGATGTCAACAAAGGTAGCACAGTTTTCAGTGCTGGGTGCCCAAGAGAGCCTGGAATTCTAGCTAAAAAACTGTAGATGCCTTCTGAAAATACCATAAACCCCTAGAGATATAATCTTTGCCATTCTAACAGGTACAATAAGTGCAAATGGTTATAATGAAAATATTATTTTTTAATGTTTTTTTACTTTATTGTTGCTAACCAAAAAAAGCAACAAGTGCTTCAACTGGAAGTCAGATCTCTTTTTTTAAGCAGTAGAACATTGAGGCAAAAATTAACTTCCTAAGCTTGCAGTATTAACAAAAGACTGTTCAAAACAATAAAATATACCAAACAGATAACCAAAGTTAAGAAAGAAAAGACAATTTATACAGAAAAGTTTACTGCATGCTGTGGAAACAAAATTACTTATGAAAATGTAAACATTCTACACTCTAACATTTAAAATCCACAGAAAGTTCTCAGACAATTGTTTTTGAAAGAAGAAAAATACTTATAACCACAATTTTCAACTACAATTACATGTGTATGATATGAAATATTAATAGAAGTGTAAAATTCTTCCCACTGAAGTAAAAATACAATGCAATATATATTTAAAACAGAAATTAACATATTGATTGTATTAGGCACAAGCCAGCTGGAAGACAGTTACTGTTATTCAAAATATAACCTTATTAATTAATTTCAAAATTGGTATATACTTACCAAGTGTTTTACTAAAAGGTTCTTTCATGCTTTTCTTTAAACCTTTACACAGTGGAGAATTTGCCAGTAAAGTACACCTAAGTTATAAAACCAAGCACAAAAAATTGATCAATGCAATGGACAGAGGTATCAGATTATAAAAAGGTGCCAAAAATCCTTTTTAGCTATTTGTCTGCATGTGTGCACGTGTGCGTCTAATAACAGTGAAATTTTAATGAAAAAAATTAGGCACAGTGGATTATTTATCAGCTCAGATACTCAGCAGCACAGACAAACCTTGGCCCCAACTCGACTCACAGACCATTGCATTTACATGTTAGATCCCATTTTCATGAATATTAACTGATTATTTTATTATAAGCACTGAAAGCTGCACTTCAGTGTATATTGCAGGTTTTTTGCCGTCTTCAAAATGGCAGCATTTTCTCACGTTCTCATTTTCTTTTTTATAGGGACATAAAGGACAAGAAAAAAAACCTGCAGGGATTCACCAAGGGGAAGGGATGCTTGATCAACCTGATAAACTTTTGAGATAAAATGAGTGGCTTAGCAGATGAGGGGAGAGCAATGGATATTGTCTACTTTGACTTCAGTAAGACTTTCCACACTGTCTCACTTAAGAACCTCACAGAGAAGCTGAGGAACTATGGTCTGTATGAGCACACAGTGAGGTGGATTGAAAACTAGATGAACAACCAGGCCCAGGCAGCGATGATCAGTGACTCAAAATCTAGTTGGAAAACATGAACTAGTGGAGTAACCCAGAGGTCTATAATGGGTATAATTCCATTCAACATCTACATTAATAATCTGGATGAAGGAGCAGAGTGTACCCTCACCATGTTTGCTAATGACTCAAAGCTGAGAGGAGCGTCTTGAAGGGCAGAAGGTTGTGCTGTCATCCAGGGGGACCCTTACTGTCTGGAGAAATGGATTGGCAGCAACCTTGTGAAGTTAGCAAGGTGAAAGGCAAAGTCCTGCATCAAACGAGGCTCAACCCTATGCATCAGTGCAGGCTGTAAGGCAGACTCTAGAGCCAGGCTCTGTGCCCAGGGCCCCGCACCAGGACAAGAGGCAATGTGCAAAACATGGGAGGTTCTCTCTGACCAGGAAACTCTTTTCTACCGTGGAAGTGACTGAGCACTGGCACAGACTGCCCAGAGAGGTTTGGTATCTTCCTCCATGGAGATAGTCATAAGTTGTTAGGACATTGTGCTGGAAAAATGACTCCAAGTGGCTCTGTTTGAGCAGGATGGTTGGACAAGATCACCTGAAGAGGTGCCTTCCAAACTCTAACATTTTGTGATTCTGTGATTTCTTCCCTCTCTATGCAACTAAAGCATGATAGGAAAACAAGTAAAATCAAACCATCTCAACAAACAGCACTGTAGAAAACCATATGACACACTTTAGTGCCAGATAAACAAACCCATAATCCAACAGGGAGAAAAAACATTTAATTATTCTGTACCTGGCAATAACCGATAGACTTTTCTCATTTCCCCGTGGGAGAAAATCACTGTGCTGAGTTCTCACCAATGCAGCAAGGTTAACTTCCAACACAGCAATCATATCTTCAAACATTGAGGTGATCAAGCATAAAACCTGCAGCAATTATACCATAAATTGGCACTCCATTTACTTTATATAAAGTTCCAACAATAACACATTTATAATGACAAATGAAATTAATTTATGACATTTATGACAATTAGTCCAAAATATCCATGGGTTTAGTCCTGAAGAGCATTAAATGGTAAAGAGTGGTTAAATCTATCTTTTAAAAACATGCTTATGTTGCTTAAATGTGTCTTAACAAACTTACACACATAACAGTGACAGAAATTCCAACACCTCCTACACTAAAGATATTGCTGCAGTAAGGGTTGTGAGAAAAGAAGTACACATGGAAGAAAGACTGGCTTCAGCAACATGATGAGAACATGTGAAGAGTTGAATTTAAACACAGTCCTTCTCTAAGGAAAAAGACTTCTATGTTAAATATGTAGAAAAGACTAGATTGAGCTTACTTCTGTAGGAAAACTGCAACATCAAAAATGGAATATACAGACAAGAATGCCTTCCATTTTCTTACAATCACTCAGTGGCTTGCAACAGAAATTTTCTCACAACTCAAATAGTTTTGACAGACCATTTGGAAGGATTCAGAAGTAGTTCATCCTACCATTTGCTTGAGAAACAAAGTATAACAATGCTTATATCTTTTTTTTTCTCTAAAAGATTTCCTCTGCTTCTCCAATGGTCATTGTTGACATTCAAGGTATGCACTGAACACTGCAACAATGTACCTTCCCCTTATGAATCCCTTTAGACTGTATACAAACTGTGAGAGCTTTAAAACTACCCAGCTATTAAAACTAGTAGATTCCATAATGAAGAATCAACTCTCTTCAAAAAAATTACTGTGCCATTCACATTAAATAAAAAAAAATCTGTACATTAATCTGTTAGCAAAATGCTTAACTAATATTTATCGAAAATAACTGGAACTGTTAACATTTATTAAAGCAATGTTTACTGTATACTCACCTTTCCATTAACTCCCTTCCTTGTTAATGCACATGATCTTGCAATCCAAATGCTGAGGTCACTGTAATCTTTACCAAGAAGAACATACTGCTATAAAATAATATCTGCATTTTAGAAGGAAAAAACCTATCATGTCTAAGACACACACACACAAAAATTACTTATATTAATTTGACAGGACCCTGATTCACTGTCTCCAGAGTATATACTTCTACCTTACCCTTACATTATAACAGGAGTAGAAAAACACTCCTTGTATTTAACACTCTTAAACTGCAAAATCGAATAAAAATTTGTTGCTATCCACTACACAAATCTAGTGTCAACACATCTTCTGAGAAAAGTCATCAGAGCCAGGAAAACATACAAAAACTATTAGGAAAAAACATTCTTTAAAAAACACTTGGTTTATATTGCAATTGAGTATTTCACAACCTAATTTTTACACTATTTATGTCAGATAACAGAAGCAATCACATCATAGTATAATCAGATATAAACATACCTCTGTAAGATAAAAAAGCTTCTAATTCAAAGTTTGCCAAATTAATTATTAACAAGCCAGTAGAGGTTCCTATGCAAAAATAGCTAGTATTCAGGGAAGAGTATCTATTAAAACAAGGAGAAAAATATTTCTGAGTAGGATAAAGAAGCTTTTCTTATTACCATACAACAAACAGCAACTTGGTGTTTTTTAATACTTGTTACCCAGTACAACAATAATAAAACACACACAAAAAATATATTACATTTAAAGCATTTGTTTTCAAACTTGTAGCTCAGTTTCAAAAAAAACTGGTGCAGTTTTGAAAACAAAGAGCAGAATACAATCCTTGCTTTATAGCACATTTAAAACAGAATAGGAAATACTTTTCTTCAAAAATTACTGTGGTTTGTAAGAGTTGGGTGATGCTGTATACTGCTGTAAACACTGTATGCGCAAAGAGAAAATTCAAACCAAGAGGCAAATCCACTCATAGTTTACTTTTACCCTTCTAATATGAACACTCAAAAAGCAGTGAAATTCAATGTATGTTTTTACATAATTAAAGTACAAGAGAAAAGCCAGCATAAACTAAGGGGGAAAAAAAAACAGGCAAGCCTGGAATGTCTGTCTCAGACCGTGTTTTAGTGGAGCACTATTGCAGTCAGGTAATGAAATCCAGCTTCTGCAAGCACTACAGAGTAAACCAGCTGGTTACAATTTCAGTCAACACCCTCACAGAAGAAATATATTATCAAGCGTAAGTTAATTTTAACAAAATAACAGTTGTCATTATCAAAAGCTTTAAAAGTTTTGATGCTACAATAAATAAAAATTGACATCAACATTTTAATACATTTTCCCAGGAGGAGTCAGTGGACTTGTCAGTTTTATTTGTAAAGTCAGACCACAAGAGTTGAAGTAAGGATATGGAAAAATATGCAGCTGAAACTTGGTATAAAAAGACTCACTACAGTGGCTTAGTACTTTTTTTATTAAAAAAAAAAAAAAAGGAAAAAAATGGAAACAAAATCCCCAAACCCCAAATATATACATCTAAATACTTTAAGAAGAAGATTGGAATAGATAGTTTCAATTCTGGTTTGTGATACTTTTATATGATATTAATAGTTATATTTGTGGTTTGCAGTACTTTTTTTATGGCAGTGATAGACTAATTTAATTTGCAAATTCTTTGAATGATTTATAAAGAACTGTCACTATCAAGTGATTATGAACAATATAAAGTGATATATCTAGGAAATTTGCCTCTACACTCACTTTACAATAATAAAATCTATTGTGATGAGATTGTTCAATGTCAAAAAGCTTAGGGAAGTGTGAAATGACTAATTTTGGACATCAGTGTTCTAAAAATATTTCATTGTTGCTTTTCACTGTGGGCAGGAAAAACATTATATCAGGGATTGCTCCATTGTTCAGACAAATCTGAACCACCTGCTAAAGTTAACATGTATTTAAAAATTAAATAGGAAAAAATATTTATAAGTACAAAAGTCTCAAACAAAAAGATAATGGAATTGTATTAATAGTAAGAATTTAATAGCCATGATTGCTTATAAGCAGAACAAAACCTTCAAATGCGATGCGAAAGTTGAAAGAAAAAGTAGACCTTAGATGTACAATATGAAGTAGTAACAGGTGGGTATTGAAAAGTGATGTTATCTCAATTCAGAAACTTATTTCAAATAATCTGTTACTGTGGATCCACTTCAAGCAACTATGTTCCAAAAGGGGATTGAAAAACAAAAAAGACTGAGTTTCAGAAAATTTTGAAAGCAGATGTTAAAAACATTGCACAAAACATGCCTTATACAAGATACAAACTATTTTATCCAGAAGTGCAGAGGTAACTTGTTCATGAGTTGTAATTTGCTGTCCAATGAGGGAACTTGATAGTGGCTGGCACTGGACTATCAGAATAAAACACATACTAAAAGCCAATAACTGTATATGAAAAGAGGGTAATTCAGACTAGAAGTAAAATTGAAAGAGTCAGTTCCTAGAACAACTTCACTAGGGACATGATGAATTATTCTTTATTGCCAGATATCTTGTCATCTTTGAAGATGTGCTGCAGTTCAAATCTTCAAATTTTTGAAGACAAATTTTTGATAATTTGAGAGTGGTATTATACAAACAATAAGACTGACTGTAATAATTAATCATCTGGCTTTAAAGTGCTGTCATTGCATTAAAGTATGTCTGAGACGTGCATCTTAAAAATCACCTCTTCCTTCCTCTCAATGGTAGTACTTCTGAAAATGCAGGCACCATGAAAATAACTGTTAATAATTACTTAAATTTGACATAAAGACAACCAAAATTGTCCAGGGCTGCTGGATATTTTTCTTCTTTGTTTATCAAAAGCTGTTTATACATCTAACCAGAGATAAGGCAGTTGCATCTGTATAAACTACCACAGGGCAAAGGTTAGGACAAGAGTTTCCTAAAATATGATGTGGCTGAGAAATTTGTCCAAGTGACAATCACAAATAAAAACACAAAAAGGTTGTTCTATGAGACAGTTCTTGTGGCAGTGTCATAAACAGATCTCCAGGTGCCTGATAATATGGTTAAACATCTCTTCAGGAAAGAAATGCAATGTAAGGATTAATTCCTCCTGGCTGACTAATTCCATGGTAAGGAGTAAAAGCATCATGTTTTGAAATATCTCTCCCTCTGACAGAAGTTTGACTGAAGCAGGGTATGTAGTTTAAAAATTACTTAAATTTGGAAGGCAAACTGACACAGGCACACAATGGCTGCAACAGATTAATTTCTTTAGGAAAGCAAACTCGAAATAAATTTGGGTTCTTAATTACTTTTTAACTCAACTTCTCTGATCAACTGGTATCAACAGATGCTAAAATGGATATTCTCAATGATCTTTTTATAAAATTATTTCTTAGAATAAAAAGCAGTTGCAACTTTTTATTAGTTTGTGTACGTTATCTTCCTAAGAGTAGGCCACCAAAACTAGCAGATCACTATAAACATCATGTGATTTTCCTACTGCATTTTTCAAAAAATGCTAAATTGCAGTGAAAATAATCCAAGAATCAACAGGAACTCCTAGGAATAAATTCAAGCAAAATACTAGGTGGTATTTTAAAGGACTTACATGTTTTCTTTGTTATGGAAACATACTGAAAAGTCACAATGTTCAATTAAGAGGACAGGCAATGATGTTTCCACTGATCCTTTTGGCCTCACCTTGTCTGTTTCACAAAGCTTGAAATTACTTTGCCCTTCACCTAAGAAAGACAATCAACAATACTAGCTCTCAAAAACAATGAAATAAGGGAAACAGATAGGATTTAAGAGAGAATTGGAAGTAGTAAGTAGCATGAACTAAGACCACACACAAAAACTTCTATTTCAAAAGATACCGGATAAGAGAGCCAGCCCTCTTGAAATAGCTTTCATCATTATTTTGTGGAGTTTTTCCAAACACCTAGAGACAAAATCCAAAGACCCTACTTATGGACTAAAAAGGAGTTTGCAAAGCTTTGATGTTTTCATCTCAAGAAATGACACTGAAATCTATATTCCAACAATCCTTGAATATGCTGGGTATCTTTCCACTTAGCCTGAAAATTCCCTTGACACTGAACTTACAACATAATCCAAAAGCAAGATGAAAATGCACCTCAGTTTCCTGTTCCCAAGGAGTCTCCAATCCATTCTGCATGTGCAATTCACACTTAAGAACTACTAACATCAAATTTACCATTAGACACAGACGTTACATCACTCTCTTTCAAACATGAAAGTGAAATCCATAAATTTTACATAATAACAAGGAATGTAGCAATCTTTCTCCTTAGGTTAGGACTTTAGGATTATGGAAGCTGGACCACTAGGCAGGTAAGAATAAAAAGCCATTGATTCAGAAAAAGAGCAACGAAGGGAAACCAGATTTCCCTTTTCATAAGAAAGCCACAGCAGTGCTGAGGGGACAGGGGTCTGCACTGGCACCACAGCAGGGAGAGGGTTACCTCCCATTGTACCAAGGCTGTCACCTGCTCATGGCGATCCTGAGGCAGAACAAGAGAACTGTCAAGCCAGTCTTATATCAGGGAATCACCCTGCTGGGGTTGCCAGGGCAGTCCTTAAAGACTTAAATATACTCCGTGTTATACCACTAAAAATATCACAGCCAGAGAAATAATCATATCATGAAAGCACTGGTATGTATCAAAAAAAAAAAAAAAAAAAAAAAAAATTAAGGGAAAAAAAAAGTTAAGGGAAAAAAAAAGTTAAGAAAAAGCAAAACAATAAAGAGGTTCCTACAAACTTCAAAGGTAACTGAGAAACAGGACTCCATTTAGACAAGAGATTAATTTTTAGGCACTGGTATAACTTCTCACTGAAGCCTTGGACAATGAATTCAATTTAAAAAGATACTTAGTAGTGTACATCATGCAATGTTTTAAAAACAAAAGCACTGGCCAAGATTTTGTTATATACATACATGCATGATTCCTTCCAGATACCAATACCCAACTACATATCAGCTTCAGTAAGAATTCCATGCCACAATCTGAGACTCATAACTCTATCATTTACAATAAAGCATCATGGTATAAAAAGCACACACTCAGTAGCCAGTAACAACTAGACTATACCATAGACAGCATTCTAGGAGCACTGTGCTACCTATTTCTTTGCCAGATTTCCACAATTTATTACAGAATTTCTCTTGCTCTTTCTTTAAGTTGATATGTGCTACGCAACGGTAATTATGATCACTGATTAAACTGAAGATCCAAAGCTGCAAGAAAAAGAAAAAGCAATTTCAATAACCTTTTGACACTAAATATGAACCTTACATGAATACAAACTAAAGATCTAATATTTAAAACCGCGGAGGTAATTAGTGAACTTTTGTATATGGCATCTCACCTTGGACAAGAACTTCAATTATATGTATTTCCAAGACTATTAAAGATAATCAAAGATAATATATTCAAAATTCAAATATTTCACCTTTTTTTTTTTTTTTAACAGATAAATTTTAGCCTCTCAATGTACTATTCTTACATAATCACTGATTGCGTCCTTAACATATTTCCTGGTTTTCAGGAAAAGGTTTCTGTTTTGTAATAAAGGTCTTACATACCATTCATGGTTTACACTCAAAGCACTAAAATAACTCTTTTAACAGTTCAAAACACTTAGGCAGTTTGTGAACCTTTTTATAGACAGAAACATTAATAACTGTTGACTCTTGACAGAGAGACTGAGTTTAATGGACAATTCTTACCTGTCCCTCAGCACATCCAGTGATAATCTGTTTGTTTTCTTCATCAATTAGGAGACTTAGCAAAGGAAATGCTGCTCAAAAAAGAAAGATAAAAGTATTTCCAGAGTAGACACAAATCAGATATTTAATTAAAACACGATTCAAGATTGCATCTTCCTATTCATAAAGACGGGGTGGGAGGAGAAGCCCTTACTGCAGTTCTTATGGTTGCACAGTGCTTTGTGTGCCTCAGCCTTCGTGCTGCTGAGGGCTTTCTGCTTGCAGGTCTCTGGACTGCCTTTCACCCAAGCTGCCATGGCAGGGGTTTCCTGCACCCTTTCACTCCAGTTGCTGTGGCATGGTTTCCAGACTTGTTTATGAAACTACACTAAAACTATCCACCAGGAAGCAGACTTTAAAGGAAAATATATTTACTGGTGGCTTTAAAGGATAATATGTTTACTGCTACCTAGTCTACTAGAATTATTTTCACTAAAACAACCAAAGACGTCTATAATAATCAAAGACTATTGTTTAGAGATAGGAGGGTTTTGAAATTAAAAAATACATTTAAAAATAGAAAACTTACCTGTTATTATTCCTGATTGATATATTAACTGGCTGGTAGAATAGTCCCACACCTTTAGATTGAAAAAAAATATATATGAAGATAGGTACCTACTTAGGTATCTATGGAAAACACAACTTTCAGTGGCCATCATGTGGTAAAAACAGAGAAAGGCAGCTATTGAAAGTGATGTCCATAGGAAACTAATTTTTTTAGCACCTGTTCCAAATATGAAAGGTTTTGTTTAACTGACAAGCATCTCTGGTGAAAAAGGTGAAACTCACATTATATGGATACACAAAATATCTATCATCTTTGCTTAGATTGATCTCTCAGTGGTTTTACCTAAATTTATGAAAAGGCATACATGAAAAAGAAAAGAAAGGAGGAGAGGGGTACATTGCATACAATAAGCCAATCCAATATTCCCAAAAGGGAAAATTCAAATCAATATCAGCAGACTCAAAGGGAAATGTTTTCCTTCAGTTCAGCATACCTGAAACACTCCAGTTACTGCCAAACTGATCAAAATATTTTATTTTTTTCTATTTGCCCAATTATATTAATCACTAAAGTTAATACACAATTGTGGAAAGTATTGAATATACAAAACTTGCAATGTTCTTTTTAAAAAGAGTAACTAATTTTTATTATAATTTGCCAAGCAATTCTAAGAACAATGTCCTTATCTCCATAAAGTCAAAGATGTTTCTTACTTAATTCTCAGAACATATTTAAAGGGGAATAAATAAGATGACTTCACATATTCATGAAATTATTATTTTTTAAATTTATCTCTACAATTTCCTTGCCTTAAAGGTTCTGTCTTCTGACACTGATATAAGCATACTTTTCTCCCATGTGCAAAACTCAGCAGCAGTCACTGGAGCCAAGTGGCCATCCAATTCAGCTAGTATAGCTTCATTCTGTGATTAATCAAGTCAAAAATAAAAACAGAATAGATTTCAACATAAAATTGACAATTAGGTATTTTAATAATTAATAACTGTTGCTAATCATTGTCAGGTTTGTTTTCAAAGTGTAATTCAGTAAGATTTTTCTTTTTGAAACTGAAGCCCTGTATACTATCCTGCTGGCAAAGCCACTGCACATTACATTTGCTTCTTCAGACTGAATGATATAGGGATAATTTTCCAGACAACCTAAGAATATTTTCTACTTTTTAGTTACTGAGATACTGTTGCACTTCAATTTTTAAAACCTAGTCTTCTATCTGATACATGACGCATTATCAAACATCAGTTCCTACTTATTTTATGACACAAAATGAATGTTTTTGCTTAATTTTACTAACATTTCTGTATCATGATTTTATTAGAAAGTGAATAAGTAAAAGAAATACCAGTACCATGGCTACAAAGAATGGTATCTCACCTTTGCACTTAACACGCAGATCCGATTTCCAGCACATACTGCCACTTGTTGATCATCTGGGCTAAATCTTATATGAAGCACCGTTCCCAAAAGGTTTCCTATAACAATTCCTCGAGGTGTAAACCCTGCAGCAATTGTATGGTTAATGATACTCAATGAAATATAAAAATCTGTTGCAGTGAGATTCTTAGAAACTTTGCATAGCAGTTATCTAACCACAAAGCTGTCCCAGCTTCTCTCAGGAAGATGTACAGAAAAAACACACTATTTAACTACACCAGGGTATTAGAAAGCAAAGCACAGAACTACGTGCCACCAGAATTCCTCCATCTGCCCTGCTGCCTAGACGTGATCTGGTACTCTTTGAGATATTAGTAATTCCCATCAAATAATGCTTTCATGCTTCCATTGAAGATTGCCAGGGAAAGGATTTTTGGAGTAGGGTGCTGTGCCCATGCAACCCACTAGTGCCATGTTCATTTTGAAGGGAAGAAATCCTAACTGAAGCCCAGCAAAACAGGACTTTGAAAAATACTTCTTTTGGGAGAATATGCCAGTCATTCAGCCAACAAGTAAGGAGGATTTTCCTTGACTGGTTTTAATTTTGATGTGGGAAAAGGCTGAAAGAGGAATTATACCACTAAATATCATTACAGAGTCAGATAAGTCTAGCTTTGAGAACAGGCCATGTTTCAATCCCATCTTCATTATTTCATTGTGGTCATTGCACAGGTGGTTTCTCCAGATCCCTATTTTATAATGCTGCCTTTAATGATGTAAGGATGGCTTACATTAAATTTTAGGATTTCATAGGAAACTAATTAGCTAGAATACAAGCACAGCTACAAGTGTCCTTTTCAGGTCATCTTAGATGATGTGGAGTCTTTTTACAATTGATTAACAGGTCAATATCACACAAAGAACTCCACAACTACTTTGACACAGTTTAAAAGAAATATTCTGAGAAAACATGCCAAGAATGTGCAGAGGACAGTTTGGGGAGACAAAGACTCTACAGCATCTGCTGAAGAGCCTGTAGATGAAGAGAAAAAGAAAATTAAAAAATCCAGTGGCAGAAAATCTGGATATCAAATGGTTTTGTATCAAAACTTCCCATACTCTTTATCTGCCTACTACTGTCTATTCCTATCTTCCAGTTTTGTTTCCTCCAAATTCATATTCCCATTTTATTGCCAGAAGCACCCTTTGATTCTCTATGTTACTCTTACATGGATTACAATGTAAAACCGACATTTTTTATAAAAAACATGTACACTGTTAAATTTTTATTTACAACATTAGTTTTCATAACATATAGATCTGCAAATTCAAAGTGTAGCAGACTACAAGTGAACTCCCTCACATTAAGTCATTGGAAACTCTCTAACTACGGGTAACAAGGAGGAAACTTTCAATAGTGTAGGACAATGCCACACAACTTTAAATATTGACACTAAATGCGGACAGAGTGCCACTGGAAATCCAGTGAATCATGGCTCTGGGGACCTTGCTCTTTTTTTTTTTTTTTTCTGTTTCATTATTCTTCTACTTTCCAATGAATTTAAGCTTGCATAGAGGTAAGCACTGCTCCCTAGAATCTAATTCCATTGGTTGAGGCTCCAAACCAAGCTGGTGGTCAGGATACTAAAACTCCTGCTCTCTGTGTGTTATGCCACCACAATGCTCTTTCGCTCATGCACTCTTCTCCCAAATCGGATACTTGTATTGGTCTCTCTCACACACACACATGGCAACAGTGTTCCAGAGACAGGAGAGGTAAAGAAGGATGCAAAACACTCCTTCCACGGGTATTCCAGAAAAGGTGGCATTTAGTTATTTTGGCATTGCATGTTTAATTATGTAGTGCTGCTATGATTAATTTGCCTTCTGTCCATTTTATCCCACAGTTGGCAGAACGTCCCTGCCTTTGCAGTGCTTCTCTGTGTTTGCCTCGAGGTTGCCAGCAGTCGCTTGTTCCCGCACAGCACCTTGGCCAGCTCCCGACCCTGCTCAGCATCACCGCGGGGCTGCGGCCGCCCGGGGCCGGTGGTTTTAACGCGGGATCTCCAGGGAAGGTACAATGACAAGACTGGCTCCGCCACCGGCCTGGTTCAACTCGGCATTGCCGAAGAAGAGCAACAAAGAAATAAAGCATTAATATGGCTATTCGTGCTGCTGAATCTGAGTGGCTGAGGCGTGCTTCTCAGAAATAACAATCTTGTTATAGAAGGAGCGGTGGGAAGAAAGGAGGTGTTGGGGGTGGCCTTCCAAGGTGGCTGTTGCTCAGAAACTGGCTGGACATAGGTCTGAGTGATTGGTGGTGAATGAATGCCTTTGCAGCACTTCTTTGTTTATATATACTATATGTATATTATATAAACAATACTCTACCTTCTTTCACTTTCTGTGTACATACATCAAGATTCCACACTATCACACGTTCACGAGAGGCAGAGCAGACAAGAAGTGGATTGATTTTACTTCCAAATGACAATGCAGAAATTGAGTAATGATGCCCTGACAAATATAATGGCTGACAAATGTAGACAAAGAAGAGTTAAATTAATCACTTCAAACAAGGATTATGAATAATACAAAACTACAAATGGATAATGTACATGAAATCAACAAAATAATAACTATTTTTTATTTGAAGCTTCAAAATCACTTAAACTACAATGTAGCTGTACTGGGTTTGGTTGGGTTGGTGTTAACGTTTTCATAGCAGTTTGCACGGAGCAGTGCTTTGGATTTTGTGACAAAAACAGTGATGATAGCACAGCAATGTTTTGGTTGATGCTAAACACTGTTTGCATAGCATGGAGGCCTTCCTTTCCCCCCCACTTTTTCCCAGTTTCTCCATCCCAATAATAGGCTGAAGGTGCATAAGAGGTTGGGAGGGGACACAGCTGGAACAAATCTTTCAGTTTGCTGAACTGGCCAGGGAATATTACCTACCATATGATGCTGTGCTCAGCAATAAAACTGAAGTATTGCATGCAAAAAGGTGTTGAGGGCCTGGGAGATTGACTCTTAAGGTGACTGTTGCTCGAAGCCTGTGCTGGGATTGGTCTGCTTGTAGGGGGTGGTGACTGCCTTTGTATAGCTTTTTTTTTTCCTCTTCCCTTTACTCATTAAACTATCTTTGTCTCCACCCGTGACTTCCCACTTTTGCCCATCCTATGCTCTCCCCTACCCTGCTGAGAAGGGGTGAGCAGGAGACAGGGTGATGGTTTAGCTGCCAGCTAGGGCCAACCCACCACAGTATCTTATTACATTCGTATCACAGGAACATAGCTCATAACAAACGCTAGTATCTTTCCAGCATTAAAGTGAAAGCTGGCACTTCTACTTTATCCTCAAATATTTTCTTTACAACTTAGTTTAAAGTAGCAGCCTACGAAGGGCTGTATTCTGGCTTTACCTGAGCAGTGGCTGTGTTCCAGATGCATAACTCATTGCGATTCACAGGGAAAGCACAGAGGTGGTGACTGCACGCCAGCTGAAAGAGGGGTTCTGGCAGCTTGCCTCTAAACAAGTGTTTCTCGCAGACAATGTCGGGATCGCGGCTTCTTCCAGAGGTACAGCGGGCCCCGGCGCTCTCCATCCTGCGGCTGCGAATGGCCCCGCGGCGAAGCCGAACCACCGGGGCCGCCTTCGCCCCGCCAGCTGCGTCCTGACCTCGGGGGCCGAGGCTGTCGCAGTCCCTCTCGGGGTTCCCTCCGACTGCGGGACGGAAATCCCCGGCGCCGGCCCCGACCCTGACCCCGACCCGGCCCCAGTCCCGGCCCCGGCCCCGGCCCCGGCCCCGGCCCCGGCCCCGGCCCCGGCCCCGGCCCCGGCCCCGGCCCCGGCCCCGGCCCCGGCCCCGGCCCCGGCCCCGGCCCCGGCCCCGGCCCCGGCCCCGGCCCCGGCCCCGGCCCCGGCCCCGGCCCCGGCCCCGGCCCCGGCCCCGGCCCCGGCCCCGGCCCCGGCCCCGGCCCCGGCCCCGGCCCGTAACCAGGGCAGCGCCGCCGCTGACGGGAGGCCGGGCGGGACAGCCCTCGCTCGCCCGCGGAGCGCGGCGGGGCC
>VZRN01002552.1:104411-125583 GCA_013397935.1 Dasyornis broadbenti
GGAGCGGCGCGGAGCCGCCGCGTCCCCCGGAGCCGCCGCCACCTCCGGCGGGTGTCCCGCCCGCGGGGAGGCGGGGGCGAGCCGGGGCGGGCAGAGGTGCTCTTTCGTGGCTCTGTCCAAGGTCTCTTGGAATCGCTCCTCTTCCGAGCGCTGCGCTGGCACCAGGACGCTTTCGTTCTTTCCTAGATAACTTTAATTATTTTCTGCTCAGATGTAGAGCACCTCCTGTGCCTCTGCTCGGCTTCTTCATCACTACTTCGGTGCAGAAGTGACAGAGTCAGCTCCCTGATACGGGGGAGACAAAAGACTGTTTTTTCCTGTCGCTGTTGAGGGAGTTTTGTCAGTCTGGCAGGTTCAGCGAATGCTGCACCTCCTTCTTTTATGCTGCCTTTGCAGAATTGTGGCCTTGCAGTAGAGAGGCCTCTGGGGTAGAAAACATCGAACTACAGAAACAGTTGGTCATTTTTTTCTATTTTTTTCTTCCTTAGATCCGTTCAGTTTTAGAACTTCTAATGTTTAAATGATATCTCAGTGGAAGTAATGCAGTTTGTTTTGATGCTGGCAGGGTACAAAACGACTTTGAAGGCAGCTTTCTGGTTTCAGATAATTGCAGCGTCCTTATGGAAAGAAAGAGGGGATGAGACTCTTCCTCTTAAACATGAAGGTGTTCAGGCTTGTGGCTCCTGTGATTTGCATGTCAAATTCAGTCAGCTGTATATTGTGGAAGCCTTCAGGAAGGTTTGGAGGTTGCTACTTTGCACACAGAGACTTAGCGCAGCTGTTCAGAGGGCTGGAGTGTGGCAGGCACGCTCAGGCTGCCCGACGGGGAGCATGCAGCAAGGAGGGAGTAAGCTGTAAGAGCCTTGATCTTGCAGCAGTCCTTTTCATCTTGCGCTTGCCTCGGTACCTTCAGCTTTATCTTTTGTATATAAATGCTGTAAAGAGCTGAGCATTTGTACAGTAACAAAATCTTCTTGAAAGTAAATGCATTTTTTTCAGGGAAAGCATGCCAAATTTAGTCCTAGAAATAAGCCACACATCAGGATCATAAATTAATGTATTACCTCATTAGATAATTTGTTTTTATTTCTAACTCCATCCCAGTGCAAGCTGGAATGCCTACTGCTTTAAGTCCACATCCAGATTTGCACCTTTACTGTCTTTTGAAGTTGAGATGAGAGGATGGGAGAGCAAATAGGATGCCCTAAGTACCTCATATAAAGTTAAGCATCTTCAGGCATGCAAAAGCCTTCCTTTCCTTAACTGTTTGGTTTTTTTTAACTGAAGCTAAAATCAATATTGGGTTTCATCCCTTCTAGGTATCTGTCAAGTTTGGCATGCATGCAGGTAGAATGAAACTAAAGTCTCTGTCATTTCTCTTGAAAGAACACTGGCTGGATTAATTTTTGTTTAACTTTTGGAAATTTAAGCCATTTTATTCTGACAAAGTTGAATCTTAACACTGGTTTCTGTCACTATTAAAAAATACAAGTTAATGAACACAATTGAAGTTGTTTAACTTTGTATGGACTACAGCGGATTTATAAAAATTACTATATTAAAGAAAAAAAATATTATTTACAGGAAGGGAATATACTAAAATCTGAATTGTGTTTTATATTCACAAGGTAGCACACAGGACACAGGAAGAGTCCAACTTAAGACCATGGCAACACACTGGAGAAGACTCCTGACAGTATTTGTGACAGCTCAAGTACTATTTGTGGTAAATGCCTTTGAGGAAGACGACATACCAGAGGAATGGATTCTTCTTCATGTTGTCCAAGGTCAGATTGGAGCAGGAAACTACAGCTATTTGAGACTAAATCACGAGGGAAAGATAGTTCTTCAGATGAGGAGTTTAAAAGGTGATGCAGACTTGTACGTATCTGACGTGACACTTCACCCCAGCTTTGACGAGTATGAGTTACAGTCTGTAACTTGTGGCCAAGACATCGTCCGTGTGCCTGCACACTTCCGCCGCCCTGTGGGAATAGGGATTTATGGCCATCCCTCCCACCTGGAGAGTGAGTTTGAAATGAAGGTGTACTATGATCGAACAGTTGTACAGTACCCATTTGGTGAGGCTTCTTATAACCCTGAGGAGATGGAGGCAAACCAGAAATACTCACAGTCTGCAGAAGATGAATCTCAGGATGAGGAGTCTGTTTTCTGGACTATACTTATTGGAATCTTGAAATTAATACTTGAAATTCTTTTTTAAATTGATACACACTGGACTACGTCACACTTCAACCTGTGAAATTGGTATGAATGACTTGTGGTAATATTTAACACTCGTTATGTTTCCTGAAGAGATATTCAGGTTACATTTCCTAAATCAGAAAGGAAGTGGGGAGAAAAAGCCATATTTAATTTTATATTGTAAATCCTCCCCAATATGTAAAATGAGCAGCCAGCACAGTATTTGCAGTGCTCTTCAGAGATCAGGGCTTAGAAATGAATGTATAGGTGGGATCTTGTTAAATTCACTTTAAATAGGTGCTTAGGAAAATCAACTCCAGTTCAGTATTTTCTATTGTTTTTTACAAAGAAAAATTAATAACTGCTGCACTTCAGTCCCCCTCTCAATTTAGAGCATATTTAAAAATAAAGCCTGTTTCTTTTCTGAGCAAGTATCTCCAGTAAAACTGATTAGCAATGTGTTTGAGTGTGTTCATGAATTGGAGGACCTTTGTGTGAAGGAAGGAGAAAACAATCAATCACATAAGGGAATAGATGGTGGTCTGTGTTTTTACTGCGTGTGCTCTTTATCACATCAGCCATCTGTAAAACAGAGGTTGGTCCAGTCACTCATCACCACTACAAATCCATGACCTGAATCAAGTACATGTTGCTCCTTTGCTATTACTGCTGGGAGAGGAAGACTTCAGGTGTTGTTACTTGTGAATATGACATTTTCATCTCTCATTAAAAACAACACAGCATATAGGTATCTCAGACTTGAGAGGTGGTTTCTTGCACTTCCCTTGAGAGCTTTTTGTGATTGATTTTTTTTTTTTTAGCACATATTTATGAATAAGTCATTAGCTTGCAAGGAAAATTTCTGCTGAAAGGGATTTGCAGTGTATTGTAAGAAGGTCATCTCATGCCTACTCTTCCTTAGAAGTTACTTTTTCCAGGAAAACTTTTTGCTTTGGTCGAGTCTTTCAAAATAACCAGTTGCTATGCAAATAAAGTGTATTTAAATTGCTCTGTAATTTTCTTTTCACAGAGCTTACTGATGAGTGCACTGAAATAAACAAGCATGTTAATATAATTTTATACAAACAGTGCACGTATAATTTAAATTTCATTACTGAAAGACTTCTCTTTTTTGAAAGGGAATTTGGCTTGCCTATCTCAACAATTTGACAGGACATTAGTGACTTGTCTCACAAAAAATTTGTTATATAGACAAAGTTTATTTAGTAAAAACAAAAAAAAAAGTGGTATTGCTCCTATTAGAGTGGTTGGTTCAATAGCACCAAAGTATCACTGTAATTTGTGCAGTTAAGTTTAGGACAGCAAGTTTTTGGGGCTTCTTTAGCCCTCCTTGCTGTTTTTCCCCCTTCTTCCTCCTCTTCTGGGTACAGGAGGGTCTTTCTGACAACAATCACAAATCCAGCGACCTAAAGAAAGAAAGTTATCAATTATTGGGAAACTAAGTTTGTTTCTCATCTATTTAGGCAACCCCAACACCATTCTGTTAGGTGCTTATCTATTTGCAGTATTTCCTTTAATGTGAACAAAACCAGTGCTTTTCTTTTAAATTGAGCATCTTTTCCATAAAGCAGCATATACAATTCACACTTCCTTGCAGACTCATTTTGTGTAACTACTGGCTACACTAATCTTCATGGATCTCAGGAAGAGCCAGCACTGCCAAGAAGGTGGTTATTAGGTAAGAGCTTGACAAATGATGATTGAGTTTGCCAGTCATATTTTCCAGTGAATGACTACAGTTTGAGGTCATGAAGTTACCCAGAGCAGAAATGAATGGCAGTTGGGGAAGCATTTAACTGTTTATATTACAACAGCTGGAATCAAAGGCTGGTTTGGTAATTTTGTCATTTTGTAGACATATAATCTATTTTGTTTACATTCTTAGGTCAACTTCAAATGAAAATCAACCACAGAACCTGTACTAAAGTGACAGCTTGCCCCAGTGCTTCCCAAAATGGGGCATTACAGCGTGTTTTAGGCACTGTACAGGGAATACTGTCACTGCCACTGAGTATGTATTCATGGACTTATCATGGACTTAGAATTAAATATAAAGCAACAGTAGCACCTATTATTTTCTTTCTACTCTCCTGAGTTGGCCAGATGATACCAGTGACTGGGCAATTTAAAGCTACAGGCTGCCTGCCTGCCACGGAGGTATTTCTGTTCCAGCTTTGATGTTTAAAAATAAAAAAAGAGAAAAGGTTTAAGGAAGTGTTTACAAATATTAAATTGAGACAGCTATTTCACTTAGAACCTAAAACAGCACAATTCATGTGTAAGCTATACTCTAGCAATCTGCAGCAATACAGTTTCTTTTACAGGTTTCTCCAATGAAAAGAGGTAATTATTCTCAGTATTCTGTGGATATGGGAAAAAATAGTTCTGAGTGAGCCTGTTTGGATTATGCTATAAAAGCCAATTATATTTCCTCCACAGGAATTGCCAGGTTTAACTGTGCACAACCAAATATACAGAAATAAAGCTTAGTAAAAAAATCAGGTCCTACAGTGTGAATGTTTTCCTACGGTATTTCTTGCTCTTACCCTTCACACTTGTTTTAAACTATTCCTTCAAAAGCAATGCACGTATTAATTCTAAAAGAGAGCCCAGAACTCAGAGGAGGTGCGAAGGGAACAAGTAACTCTTACTTTATTACCTGAAGGGATAGCATCAAGCCCCACACAAAAAGTGTGATAACCACGGTCACATACATCACAGAACATCATTTCTTCTTCATGGTGAGGCTGCCCACATATAATGCACGTTTTACACTCCATACATTGCCACGGATAAGTCTTAATCATAGCAACAAGTTCCGGAGTCATATCAAGGCAAGAAGGGTGGCCTAGATTAAAACCAGTATTATTACTTTTATGCCTGAAATGAAATTTAAAATTAGTTAGACTGTTTGTTGTTATTGAATGTGAAGCATAGCTCACCTCCTGCTGAGATGCCACAGTGCACTGAGTGTGTGAGTAGAGAGAACGTGAAAGAGAGATGGAGTCTTAACAAGACAGAAAAGGCAACTGAGCTGTTGCTACACAGGAGTACACCAAATACATCAACAAAAAGATCTGTCAGACTCCCTTAGGAATCCACTTAGTGGATGTAGATACTTACCACTGTTGTCACACTGGGAGCAATGTATAAGAGCTTCAGCTTTTCCTTTCTTGTTGGACTCCTTACCCTTCAGACAAATTCCACATATAGCATTTGGAATGACCTTTGGCTGGAAGGGTAGAAGAGGGCTATAAATTCATTCCAGAAGAATTTACAGATTCAACAGGAAATGTTATCTATCTCCTTAACTATTAAAAATAATAAACTATGTTAGGATGCGTGAATCCTAAAACGTGACAATCACTGACAAGCAGCAGCACTGAAAAAAAGTCATAGATTTAACTACCTAAAATTTTGCATTTGTCATACATGGTCAGTTATATGTAAATCCAATTGGATCAAAAGCATGTACTTGCCTCTTCCTATTAATTCATCAGCTAACATTCTCCTCACTGGAAATTAAATGTGACATAGGATGAAAAATTTCAGGAAGATTCTTCCAGTATAGAATACTCCTTTATGAACTCCTACATGGATGTCCTGTTTATGAAGGAAATTATACATAACTTTTCTATTTGCACTACAATCGTCCCTAAACAAAGAAAATTAATTACAAAAGCAATAAACTTGATTTATCTTCAGTTTCAAATTATCTGGTTTCCTTTGCTGTACAGGTTTTATTTCTTTTACCATTCCTTCTTGTATCCAGTCATAATCACTGCAAGAAGCAGAGCCTTCCATTTAACTACAGATTTACGTTCATAATTTTTCTAAGTGATCATCTGGAGTGTGTCTGGGTCCATGAGATCCATTTAAAGGGTAAGAGAAATAGCAGGCTGGTACAGTGTGGAACATCTATGTTATTCTGTTCCAACTCCATAGATACACCAACAGTTTCATCCTGATGAGGCCTGAGGAAGAAGTAAGGCATTCTAAATTTCAGAAACACGGCAGTAGTTATATTGTTGAGCTTTGACTGCTGCATAATGAAATTAGTGAGAAAGGTGTACAATTAACATAGTGCTCACTAATATTAAGCTGACTAGTGCCAGTTTTAAAAAACAATGTTGCTGCAAAGACCCAGCAAGTAGAGGGAGCTGAAGGCATATCCTCTTCTAAACAGTGTGTCAGCATGCAAGGAGAGTACCAGTGAACTACCAACCACAGGTGGGGAGAAAAATGAGGTTTAAAAAACTGAAAACACAAATATATTTATCTATATATATGTGTGTGTATGTATATATATTTTTTAAAATAATTACAAAAGATCTTTTGCAATACAACTTCTCTTTAACTATGTTTATTTCCCCAGCCAGTTTTTGATAGCACTTAGCCAGATAATTATTGCTTCAAGTTTTCTGAAGTTTGCAATCTGCTTTTTATGTCAAAACATGGCTACAGCCTGCTTCAAATTGTTTGGTCTAAGAAGTTTTATTCAAGAAAGCAAAACACCACACTGGATGTTTATAGGTAACTTTCTTCAAAAGATGACAGAGGCATTCATAGACACTTTTTTTGCTTATTTATTTTAAAAAAGCAAAGTCAACCTGTTTCATACATAAATATAATAAAACAGTAAAAGAAGTCTAACATTCACAAACATCTCTACAAAATAATAAATATAATGGAAGCAAACCCACACAAACTTCTACTGTTAACTATACTACGTGTCCTACATGTATACCTTTATACCCTGCTCCTCCCAACAAAAGTGGTACATGCTTAAGCCTTGTCAGTCTGGCAGCATTTACCCTTCCATTGTTTAGGCTATATACTTCTTAAAATTGTTTTAATCTATTTCTAAGAAACCAAGCCTTTCTAGAATAGCAAGTGCACTTTTCTAATCAGGCTTCTGGCTTGTTACAGATTTGTATTTTACTGCCTTCACTATAGAACAGCACACTCCCCAGTACTCCAGCCAAAGTGAGTGCTGTTTGGACACACACTAGTGTTACAGGTATGTGCAGTTCACACTCTGATACATGTAACTCTCAAGGTAGACATTGATATAGATGCATTTATTAACAATGCTTCCATTTAGTCTTAGTTCACTAAACTGTATGCATTAGGAATCATGCATATTGGGGGTGGGGGGGCAAGAATCACAGCCTATTAAGAATGAAGTTCCAACAGCATGGAAGTACTTTTACAAAAATAAAAAAGAAAGAAAAAGAAGAATCAAGACTATTCACATTTCAATCCAGTTCAGTTCTACCACCATAAATGGCTTTTAGAAATGCTATTAAAAAGTCTGTCAATTCCAAATGAGAAGTCACAATATCCCATCTGATTAGGAATAAATTTTGCTTTTTACATCCTCATCTTAAGATAGGAGAGAAAATTAATGCAGGGTCAAAAATATGACTGTGCTGTGTAGGTTTTCACTTCCATGCTGCTGTGCTGCAGCTCACAAAGTAAGCTTTCCAACTACACCATTTTTATAACATCCTATTCTGAATGCAAAGCGTTACATTTTCATATACAGTGACCCAAAACAGAAGTGTTGCAAAATAAAAATACTAAATACATTTCAGTTTTATGTGCAAAAAAACTCCTGTACTTTTAACAGTACCCTGTGTGTGCAATTGTAGTAGTCAGTCCTGCAGTAACTGACTCGCTACTTGTAGCATGACAAAATGTTAAACACATGCTAATCGTTCTTTGTTAAAGAACTGACAATAAAAACCACTCCATATAAAATACAGTATTTCTTTTACTCGAAAATAACTCAATGGAAATGTATGGAATCCTGTAATACTCATAACGTGGCTATAACTATACATATGTAATGCTGATGCCATAGCAATTATCCTTCAATTTTAACTACATGTAACCAAAAGATTACTGCCCTACAAAAATAGTCCAATATTAGAGAACAATATAGAACAAAAGTATTGTAAAGATTTCACAGGGAAAGCATTTTGAATCAGTTAAGCCTTCGGCTCAAAGTGCCTTAACATTTAGGCACATATGGTAGGTATATTGTTATCTGGTGTTTTTATAGAGTCACAAACAAGAATCATTCTGTCTTGACAGTTAAAACAGCTCATGTAATTTGGCTTATTGCAAGCTTTCAAACGTTCCCACAAACAAGAAAGCCAATCCTCTCACCCTCCCAACACATCACCACCACCCCTGACTTAACAACAGCCTGATGGTTGATGCAGGCAGGGTATGCTGACATTGCAAAGATGTGGCACTGTAAGTTTACAGTAAGACCTTGTTACTGACAGGGTCAGTGATTTTGAACCAATAAGTAATTGCTATGGGAATCCATTCCAAAAAAGCAGTGCTGTATACTACCACTGCTCTTCTACAACTTTAGGTTCAAAACTTTGCTGAAAGTTCTGTTCTATCAGTTCCCTCTCTATGCATTCATAAGGCCATTAAATAGATTGGACTAATCAAACACTTGGGCATTTCACAGCCAAGTGGAACTTCTGTAAACCAGTGGCACACAGTCTCTAATGTCAAGGTAAACAAAGCTAAAGTAAAATTTCAGCCTTCATCTTTGGATTTCGTGTTCATGGGAATACTGAAATGCATTCTATGTCTACAACTTCTTGCGAAGTTACATATAAAAAAATATATATATGTAGTAACTACCGTCTAAATCTCCACAGTCCACACATTTCTTAGTAAGTTCCTGAAATGAGAAAATGCAGCTGGAGCTTGCTGTCTGTTATGAACTTGTACAGATACTGTATGTAGAGGAAATTTATCAAAGCTGTCCAATTCTTGCTGGAAATTAGCTTCTTAATGTAAGTTATAGTTTATTTACTATTAACTTGGTAAATACAGATAGTAAATATTTATGAATATAAAATGTCATCAACAGCTCACTTTTGCTGAGACAGATTCTCAGTACGTACAAACTTGTCACTGACAAAAGTGTTCCCTGTCCTATAACTGTCAATAAGCATTCCTGACTAGTAAACACTCAACCCTATCTTAACATAGTGTTTTCCCTCTTTATGGGTCTATTCCTGCTCCCATGTAAGTCAATGGAAAATTCTCATGCCTCTCAGTGGAACTGAACTAGTCTATTATGTGCTTTAAAAGTGTTACAGTTTATTCAGATCCTCTCTCAGTATGCAGAATAGTGACACATAAATAATGCGTGTCAATTCCCATTTCTTCTGAAAAGTATTTTAATCTTAATTTTTGAAATTATTATACAAGAATACTGACGGTTTAGGTCTTAGGTTCAGCAATCACTGCTTGATAGCTGAAATGTCTTAATATCCTCACTATGTTTCTAGTTTAGATAAAAGCACATTGCCCACAAATGTTACTATATAGTATGAACTACATAAAAAGCTATTTTCCATATACTGTTACAGTGGTTAGATAGTGTTGCCTATACAGGTGTAGTAAGCTTTTTGCCTTCCACCCTATACATCGTAGCATCACAGGATAAAAGGCTGCACTTAAAACAAACGTCTTAACAGTATGTTCAGCCATATAGCTGCACTTTACACCACTGGTCTCTTGGTATGCTGCCATACAACACAGAAAAAAAGTAACAGATAGTGAATGCTAGCTTCAAACTGGCACATACTTCCGACTGCTATGTTAAAGCAGACAGAAAGATGTAGAGTTGCAATGATAAATCCACAATGGATTTTTCTAGTGTTACTGCCTAGGAATCTAAGAAGTTAACACCACGGGAGCCCACTGTACAGCTAGGGTAAAGAAAAGCCCCACATGAAATATAAGCAAAAAGGAAATAAGGAAGCAAACAGATGGAGCACACAACAGGAGAACAGCTAGTGAAGTACAGCAAGCAGAAGTTCCACATTATTGAATAAACCAAATACTTCAGGGAGAGGCTGGTGAGTAAAGTTCAGTCAGGGGCTTTTTTCTTCTGCCTTGTACCCAGGAACTGATTTGGGTAATACAGAACGTTTGGAACCATCTTTTCTTGGAGTAGCACTTTTGTCTCTTGTTTTTTGTCTTCCCTGAAAAGATTCCTCCTGGTTGTCTGTGGCGCAATCACCTTCAGATACATTGCCAGACGAATTGTCCTATAATAAAAATACCATAGCTATATATATATTTTTTTTCTTTTGGATAGACAGACAAGTCCTTCCTATATCCCTTAGAGCCAACTAAGGTAAGAGAAGGATACGTCATTCCTTCCACAAAAGCATGGGGTCTATCACAGTCTAGAACACCTTTGTTCACCACATTCATAATTTGTTTTTTTCTGGTTTAAGAGACTGGTATCAGCAACAGCAGCCATGTTGTTCAGCTGGTACCACTGTGGGGAGCACAACAGTGTAATTCTTTGAACTGTATTCCATTAGAAGTGAGCAAGAAATCCATTAAATGCAAGATCCTGTTTACAAAGTAAAGGGCCAGCAAGAAGTTAAAAAGTGCCCTTGTCAGCCATTTAAAGCATACTAGCACTGCCTTGAATTAAACATGTGAAGGTTTTTTTCTGCCACCCTCATCTACTATTTTCACCAGGAGCAACCTAAATATTTAATTTGGACTGCAACAGAAGAATGCCATCAACGGCAAAATACACTTCCATATTTAATACAGAACCAAACAACAGAATTTATTTTGCAGTTAAAGGGTTTTTTTTTCAGGAATGAGGAGGCAAGAAAGAGGGGAAGAGGTTCAAAGAGGGTGAGAAATCAATGTAAGCATAATTAAGAGCAGCAGCACAAGACTTTTCTCAGAAAAGTGTTAATAAAGGCTTCCAAAAAGCTCCAGAAGGAAGCAGTGTGATTACTCACATTTTTTACAAAAAAACCCAACAGGCCAAATAACAATGGTGCCCTACAATAAAACAACAGTCTGTAAAAACACAATAGTAACCAGCCTGTGCCCCAGATCCTAAAATCAAAATGGACAAAACAGACACAGGGCAAATGGAGGAGTGTAACACAAAAGCAGATCAAACTATGTGGCAACAAGAAATGGTATTTTTCACCATTATTTTAGGGGAAGGGTTATTCAGGACAGACCTACTGAAACACTACAGAACAAGAAAACTGCTACCAACTCCAACAACAGGGGGGAAAGTAAAAAAGGAAAAGGTATAAAGTATATTGTGGGACTCTCCAGGGAGATCTGACAAATGGTAGATAGTCCAAACATGACAATGTCCCACCTCTGTGCTTTTTCTGAACTATGTGCCTCCTCAATGACTAACTAGCTAAGAACCCCTCCTCCCATAGCCAAAACCACTTCATAAGTATCTGATTATCAATCTTCCACTTCTCTGCACTTTTTAAACTCAAAGACACTTTTTCTTCTGCATTCTGTCACAAAAAAAAGATTTCTGAGCCTCTGTGAAAAATCAAAAGTCTGCTTGGTCCAGTTACTCTTCTTTACCATTAATGAGAACGGAAGTCAGTGGAAAAGGAAACTGGGAAAAAATGGTTAAAGATCAACGGTAAAAAAGTTGGAGTGTGATTAAACCGAAAATCTGAGTTGACATTTAGCATGCTATGTTTATATGATTGCTTCTTGTCAAAATGAAGCATTGTTTCTCAAAGCAGAAACAGTGTATTAAACAGCTATCTCTCCTTTGTTAACCTACAAGTTGAACTCTTCCTTTCTTCTTCAGTTACAAGTATCTTAAAAAATTCAAGCAAGATAAATATTTACATGACAAAATTTAGAATTGACCGTATCTATCATCAAACACGTTTATCAATCACACTAGAAATTGTAAAACGCACTGTGACGTTCTGCTGCTGTTAAAATTATGGGTTGAACTTCTGGAAAGAGTTGTCACCAAGGTACAAACTGCACCAATACACCAATGGTTCAGCTGTACTCAGTTCATCTGAAACTGAGCTGGCTCTTGAGCATTTAAAAAACTATCAAGGTACATGCATGCAAGTTTCTCTTAAGTTTCAGCTAACAGCTAATTTTGCATTTGCGTAAGTGGAGAGAAGATTATTATCTTTTTAAGAATGTATTGTAAAGCAAAAAAACCCAGTGCCTTTTACCTTCCTTTTAAATTGGAATAAAGTAACTGTTTCTATACTGAGTATTTGCTGCTTCCATGTCACAACAGGAAAAAGTTATGAGGTTATCAACACTTGCTTTAGGGACAGATTTTGTGGGACTTCAAAGAGCAAAACATACTGTGACCTGAACTACAGTGTTCATTCTCCTCAGAAATGCCAGCAATCTCCCCTTGGCAAAAAGGGCATAATGAAGAGCTGCACGGGGAAGGTTTTTCAAAATTTCTTTAAACAAAACAAACTAAACAAAAAAAGAAATAAAAAGAAGAAAAGGCCTGAAATTTCAAATATTTGTTCAATTTACTTTGGACCAAGTGGATCAAAACAGAAAGCTGGAGAGCAATGTTATGAAATAAAACAGAAGTACTAAAAAAAAAAATCTTCCCTTCATTTTGCAAATGTTAGAAAGTTTCTACTAAGAAACTAGTTAAACTAACAAAAGTGAAGGGAAAGGATTTTTTTGTTCAAGAATACTTTCAATTTGTCTCACCGAATTGCCTTTGGTTTTCCGTTTTTCTTCACCTCGCCCTTCCTCTGCATCATCCGAATCTCCATCACTGTCCAATGCAGGCAGCTCCGGATCCAAAGGAGGTTCATAAAGAGCTGTGTTTAATGGCAAGTAACGAAGTTCATCTGGAGAGTATCTACAGTTAAATAAATAAAATTAATTCATTCATGTGTACTTTATGCATAAGTAGAAAGTCACACAGTATACAGGAACTTCACTGAGAATCTCCTTTTTTTCAGGAAGACACATAAAAACATGCAGTTCTGAAAACAAAAGAAACATACTAATTTCTCCTCCCAAATGTGACACCATGTGTAGTACTTGTCTTCTTTGTAGAGCAGATATTTATGAAACACAGGAGAGTGGATCTGCATTTTTCACCAATCCACATTACTGTGTCCAACAGACCATACACTTTGTTTATGAATGTACAGTGCCCCGTAACGTGTGTACAGTTCTAACCCAGGACACATAAACATGTCCACAGCAAAGTAAATAAAGAATACAGCTGTACATCTGATTATTGAGAAGAAAAAAATGCATATAAAAATATAATTTCAAAAGAATGTAAAGATCTAATCACACTGCTTATGGCCAGATACAACTTAATATGCATAATCTACCCTTTTTCTTTTTAACTTTAAAGACTAAGGAAAAAAGTGAAAGTCCTCTTACTGCTGAGGACAAACATTGTAAGGAAGAGGATACTATTTTGGTGCATATTATGAAAGGTCATGCCCTTCACTGAGAAGGAAAAGCAGTTTTGCTTGCAGCTTGCAAGTGCAAAATAAATGTAATATGTAGTAATTTTAGTTCAAATAATTTAATAAAATTAAAGTCCTTCAGGAATATCCTGTAACATGCAAATTTGGGGTGGGCTGTGTGAATACACACTGGAAAGAGCAAGGCACACACAGACAAAGAGCTTCTCTAAAGAAAACCAAGCACATAACAGGATGAATACCATCTCTATTGTACAATAGTTAAGACTTCAGCAAAATCTTCAAATCTGTATGTATTTGTTCAATGGTAGCA
Source organism: Dasyornis broadbenti (assembly GCA_013397935.1). Classification (NCBI taxonomy): domain Eukaryota; kingdom Metazoa; phylum Chordata; class Aves; order Passeriformes; family Dasyornithidae; genus Dasyornis; species Dasyornis broadbenti. The sequence continues at coordinate 118,233 of VZRN01002552.1, forward strand.
TGTCACTAGTAACATCTTAAATTGATGTCAACAGTCAAGTAACGTATTTTTCATTAAATGTAAATATCCAGCTTGCAATGTCTTTCTCTCTCACTTATAAATCCAACATCCAGCTTAACCCACAAGACCAATCAAAATTTTTTTAAAGAGTTTCTGAAAATTTAAAACAGAACAGCAAGACTGTCACACAGAAGACACGTGATCACAAGCCAGCATTACGACACTTTGATATACAAACATTAATTTTAGCACATGTGCAGAGGCAGATGATAAGTAAACACGAGGGTGGCAGAAGTGAAATCAACGTTTCCTTTTACCATGGTAAACACCTGAGCAGGCCAAATCTCAGGCACTGCAGTACATCAGCGGAGACAGTGCTTTTGCAGTCAGTACTGTTTTGTTGACACAAGCTGTCACACTAGGTATCTTTGAAGACTAGCAAGTGTCTCAAACATAAAATTAATTTGAAACCTTACAGTAAAGACGCTGAAATGTTTTCCACCTGCTAGATGTAGACAAAAGAGATCAGTGCAACAGAATTGGCAGTTGGAAAGCTTTTAAAATACCTTTTGTAGTACTCCTGGAACTGGCCGGGTATGAGAGCCACTGGATAAGGACTAACCTTTGTTCTCTCTGTAGGCAAGATTTTGTATTTTCCTTGAGGCACCTGGATAATCTGCGTTGTTTAATATAAAACAATGATATTTTTGTTTCACATACAAACTGTTGCGCCTTCCTCACCAACTACTCCCCCAAATATTTTTTAACTTGCCAGTGTTACTAAATTGGAACAGTTACCTGAGTTCTCCCATGAGAAATTCAATTCATTAAAATAGTAAAAGATCCCACTCACAAAATAGTATTATGGACTAAAACCAAACACTAAGTGTCTAGTGAACTGAATTCATATTAGATAAGACCACTTTAAACAGTATACTATGAAAAAGAATTTTGAAATTAAAACCTAGCAATTGAAACAGTAAACATTAATCTTTTTGACTGACATCTTTAGCATGGATTATCACTATTGGTCCATATTGCTTAAGAATAGAAAGAACACGTCCATCTAATTCTGAAACCAGACTGTACTATAAAAAAATCCATTAATAGTATAAAGATATGGAAAAGAGAAGCTTACACATAAGCCTTCCTTCTCTTAGGAGGAAATAGAAGTAATTATCCACTATCCTATCTCTAACATGGGTCAATACAATGAAAACTTTCCATAATTGTCTGCCACGTAATAATTTGTAGTGAGAATTTTTGCTTTACTGTCTTTATAGAAGAACAGTACCGCTTTAAAAAAAATAATCTGGCATTTTAATCAAGCAGAGAGGCATGTAACATGTGCAATACAAAAATAATATAACACCTAACAAAAAATAAGGGCATAATATTGATAGGCAGCACACCTTTAGGTAATAAATAGTTTTCTTCCTTACTTCAGGTATTGTCAGGCAAAATTTTGGAGGTATTCAAAAGAAGAATTAGCCATTTCTATGAATAAACAACCCTCTCAGTTTTACGCTACTACTACCAGAATAAAGTCATGATAACAAAATAACACTGAAATTTTTAGAGTTTCCAGAGACAATTATTTCCAGGTTAAAGAAGTCTGCACATTAAATATATTTGAGACTATTATTTTTAGCAGTATAACCCATTTAACAACAAAACTGTAAGTCCCCATATGACTGAAATAATAATCAACCTCCTTGATAGTAGTTAAAATGGTACCAAACCCAGCTTCACTAAAACAAGCAGGGAGCTTCACATTGGTTAGAAATTTAAATCTGCCTACATGTGTCTGTAAATCAAAATAGGCTCTTCTTTCTTCCATCCGCTCTCGATTTAAATTGCTGTTGAATTCTGCAGCTTTTTTGGCAGCTTTTTTAATATATTCTGGAACTTTACTGGCTTCTACCTTCTGTGTGTTCTGCTGCTGCATTTGCTGGAATAAAAACAATTTTATTAATTCACATACATTCACTATCAGTCTGAGAAGAGTCTTTTCTCACTCTCACGTTACAGATTTGGTTCACTTAATTGATAACTACTTACAGAATACTCTTTATAATGATCTGTTATTCGCTGCCGTTCTTTCTCTTGCAGTATAACGGAATACTCAGCATGTTTGGCAGGGTACTCTTTAATCATAAGATCAATTACTTCATCACTACGCAAAGCTGTTAGACCTAAAAGAAATAAAAGCAGTAATGATGCCATCTGGCAACAGTAACTAGGTTATTTATATCCCACAATGACCAACTCAAACTTTTTGAGCAGCTGAAGACAATAATCTGCTGTGCACAATGCTTCTCCTTCTCAGGCAGGAGTGAACTTGTGCCATTTAGCTTTCAAGGCTGAGTAACAGTTTGCTTGTACCCAAGGCTTGTGTCATTACAGCTACAGACCCCTTCATATTGACTCAACCACCTACTTAAACTCACTGGTGAGGCAGAACCTTTGTTCTAGGGGTGGGACCTGGTGTACTGTTAGTTTCAGTTTACAATGCTGAGAAGAGACAATTTCATTAACCTGCAGAACCTTTACTGAAATTACGAGATTTACATAGTATCTCTATAAAAACCAAAGAAGAATCACTATGAGAGCAATTCAGAGCAGCAAACTGCACACAGACTCCTGACTCCCAATTAAAACATTTCAGGTTTAGAAGTCAGAATGCCTCAGTTTGCAGCTACAATGCAGAACTCCACCCCTGAAGGTTCCAACAAAACCAATCTCCAAACATGGACAAGAGCATGGAATGACTTATTTTACTACCACTGATTATAACTGTAATTTTAAAAATAGAGGTAGTTAACTGAGTGCACATCTCTATTGGATACGTGAGGTAGAATGTAACATCTTACTTCCATTAATAAAAATTAGATACAGTTCCCTTATGGATATTTAAGCTAAAAAAATAGAGAGCTGGGACGTGAGAAATAAAGGTGGTGTACTAAAGATTGTTAGCATATAAAATGATACCACATTTTCCAAGACCCATGATATACGGAAAAAATAATGTAGCAGCATCATTTAAACTCTAACATATATTCACATATATTACCAGAGTAAGAAAAAAACTCTTTCAATACAAGCCTCAGCAATCACATCATTCCATTTCAAGTGCATTCAAGTGCTTTAATATACACTCTTCTAACATAGAAGGTGAACCATTTAAGCTACACTGATGTTTGCCAAGCTCCAATGCAACAAAATAAGACTAATATATAAAGAGACCATGTATACATATGTACAATATGTTATAGCATGTATATATGTACTATGTACCACCCTGTAAATATACACGTACAACATATAAATATAAGAGACCACACAATTATGGTGGTCTTTTTTCTAGGAGAAAAAGACTCTAGAAGTTAATTTAAAATATAGCAAATTCCACTCTAAGTAATTAGAACAGATCCAAATATATCTGTTAATGAACTACTGATAATTCATAGCCAATTTACCAAGTTAATAATAAACCAATTTTCATTTCAGAATTTATGTTTTCAGTTGAGAGGGATGCAATTCTTCTCTACCAAATCGAACCCCCTTTTTCAGTATGCCATACTTTTCATACCGTAATTAGGAGTCTAACAATTTGGTTTCTTACCTAGTGTGCATTGAGTCTCTGTGATAACATTTAGTTCTCTGAGGTAGAGTTTCTCCTTGTGAGATAAATCTCGCCTTTCTAAATCTCCAAAGAAAACAAAAAAGAGAAGTAAAAATGTGTGCAGTTACTGAAACCCCCATCAACAGTGTGAAAAGTATTTCAACAATTTTGTTTCCAGGCAGCTAGAGTCTGTATTATACTACTACTCCAAGAACCTAACAACTTTAAAAATTAATTTTAATATTAATCGACAATGTAGGGACATGGTAAATTTTCTTGATGTATAGTAGGTCAAGACCCTGCCTATAGTTATGATTTACAGAAAAACTGAAGAAACCTTACGTATAAATTCAGAAAACTTTACCAAGCACTGAAACTACAGTCTTTTCTCTTTTACCCTGACTTTTTAAAAGAACCAGATTTGACAATTCTGAATAATGAAGGCTCAAATACAAGAACCTCCACAATCATGTTTTGTTTTTTAAAAATTTTCCACATTGTAAGAATGTTGCTACAATTTCAGGAAACAGAACAGACATACAGTTATATAGCAAGAAATCACCAACAAATCACTTAAAAAGAAAACTGATACCAGTTTTCAAATGGTACTTGCTGATCTAATCCCCAAATCAGACTTGCTTGCAAATTTTCAGTGGCACTACCACAAAGTCTTGTATTACTTCAAAAACCATTGGATACATTTTCAATATTACAGTAATGAAAATACAAAGTACAACATGTATAATCCAGGTCTGCTTTTTCTGGGTCTTTTTTTTAAACAGTTAGCTCATCCTATGACCAAAGGAGCACAGAGTACATCTAAACTGTTTAAAGACAAAAGCTTTTGGAAGAAAAACTTTAAAAATAAATACCTGGATATTTTCTTTTAAAGGAAGTCACACCCAAATATTCACTGACTTGCTCCTGAAGCATATAGTATTCTCCTGTTTCATCTGGTGGCCATTTATATTCTATCAAATTTTCAGCAGGAAAATAACTATACCTAAGCATAATAATAATGTTAGAAAAAAATCACAACAATCCTTAAGAATGATACTTACATTTCTAGAAATTCAATAATTCTTATTTATATGTAAATAAACGGTAACTACAAAGCTGGACAAGCACTTTAGAACACTGCATTTTGTTAACTCCTTTCAAAAGTTGCTTTGTTACACCCAACTTCACGTTTATTTCTCTAAATCACCATTTATCAACACGCTAAGGGACAGAACCTGAACAAAGTGATATTCATCATAATGGAGAGGACACCAGGAAAAGCAACTACTACAGTGTCAAAATTCACTCAAGTATGCCATGTTTTAAAAACATGTAAACTGTCCTTCTGATTGTAAATCACATGCAGCACTTTTTGTGGCATTTTAAAATAAAATGCCTTAAAATAAGCTGAGAGCAAAAGACAGCTAGCTATTTGTAGGACACCATCTCAATTCAGAAAGATGTAAAGCAAATACATTTACTCAAGTAAAGAAGAGCATACTAATACTTAAGCATACTCAACAGTAAAGTCAGACTTGCAATAAAAAAGCGGGAATTGTAAAAAATGGTATTACGCAAGGTCTTGACTGGAAGTTTCACAGCTCCGAGAACTGTCCCCTGAGCCCATACGCCGTCTTTTGGATGGTTGGCTGCCATCATTGGAATTTTCTTCTGTGTCATCCTGAAATGAAAATAAATATTAAAAATTTAGAGTACTCAGAAGATAGTGTACAACATAAGAAAATATTGCAAGGCAATCCACAATTTAAATATACTTGAACTGCTAAGCCATTCTATGACAGTCTTAACAAACAACTCACAGGACAGTTTACATAAATTATTCTCTGGTATAAACTACCTGCATGACACATGGTAGCCCAGAAGGAGAACTGGGTGGCTTCTCACCTGTTGTGTAGGTAGAGTTCTGAATAGATAGAGCTGTAGCTCTGACCATCAAGTTCATAATTCCTGATGTAAACTACCTCTGGCACTTAATCAGACTAGCATTCCAAACCAAAAGCAAGGGCAGACCAAGCCGTTGCTGAGAGCTGATGCTTACAAAATCGGGCAAAATATTACCAAAAGCAAGACAGGAGTTTATGGGCATACAGCATCAATCTCAAAGCATTTAGTGACCAACTCTGTCTGATCATAACCGAGATAAAGCAGAGATCTTTGAGTGAATTGTCTACTGTAACCAGTAGTAGAGCTAAGAACAAAACAGTTCTTTAAGTAATTTTCTAAAGGGGAGCAGTGTGAAAAAATCAATTTCCTAACTTCTACAAAATTTTAAGCAAGAGGAATTAACTTGTCAGAAATAAACTGATCAAGCCCAACTATACTTACTTATTTAATAATGACAACAATAATTATTATGTCTACTTTTGCTTATATCTCTCCTTCCAGTATGTTTTACTTATCATATGATTTGAAATATCAATTTAAAAATATTCCAGCATATAAGATTCCTTTTATTATGCAACATTTCACAATGTTCTAATCAACACAGGCCATAGGCAACAAGCATTTGTCTCCTGGATTTTTGGCTTATTTCCTGTTTTTCACAATTTTTTACAAATTTTTTTCTTCCTCTTTAAGGAGCAAGAAGAAAATCTCTCACACACTAATAAAAAATTGAAAAGCAAAACTTAATGAAACTGTGTTTTCTTAATGTAGCCATCCTAAAAGAGTCAACACCTCCACCCACATCACCAGTGATGCCACTTCCTAGCATTGTGAGAATATCCTGCATAAACTCAGACAAACGAAGCGGCAGCCTCCAAATAAAACAATATTGCACTAGAGTATTTTGTGACACAGCTGTCTTATCAGTAGCTCATCTCTACTTCCCACAAAAATATTAATGCACTCCAAAACTTTTTAACTGCCAGACATAAACCTAAATAGGGCCAAAGCAACCCTCTGGTATACTAAAACTTCCAAGAGACTTCAAAATGTCTTTAAAAGACAGATCTCAACCTGAGAGTTTGCTGGAAATGCCTGATATCAGTTTCTCCTTTCACTTCGTAATTTTTCATTTCTTAGACCTCGTACTCTTACAAAGTATGAGTATCCATAATATAGAGAGATAGTGTCCTCCATTTCCATCTTTGCTTCCTTATTTGCTTAAAAATTCACGAAATTCAATCACACAAGTTCAGTTTGTTGCAGACGACTTAATAGTATAAGAAGTGAAAAAATCTGCAACCCAAAGGCTCAATGCTGCTCAACAACCCTTACTGTATATAAAAAAAAAATAAAGCTCTGTGGCTTTCTTTACATGAAAAGTCAAACACTGCCAAAAAATGTCCCTTTCGCCATGAAAACGCGTGTTTCTGTAAACAGCTTGTTGATCCTTACGAACACGGTGACGTTACAAACTTCTGGTACGTCTATCATTTTAAGACGACGTAACGCTCCTCTACCGGGCGATCGAGAAGCCTGAACTACCCGAGACGTGTTTCAAACAGCGACCGCAGATCTGTGCCGCGAGTCCTTGGCGCCACAAGTGCCTGCGGTGCCTGGGATGCGCGGGAGTAGCCGGCAGGACCAACGCGGAACTGCCCGCGGCCAGACCCAAACTTTCCCGTCTGTGGCGCTTCCGCGGTGCGGACTAAGCTGCCGCGCCGCCCCCGGGAAGACGCCGAGGGACTTTCGGGAAGGAGGACCGCCCCGGGCACCCAGCTCCAGACCCGCGCTCAAAGTTCGGCCCAGGTCGCGGGAGGC